>CAJQZJ010033015.1:7120382-7134840 GCA_907164525.1 Lophiomys imhausi | reverse complement strand
ATTATCCATCCATCCCTCAACTGTGTATATATGCCATATGTCCATTATCCATCTATCCTTTAGTGGATCTCTTTAAGCTATTGTGGACAGTACTGCCAGGGATGTGCAGACACAGCTCTTTTTGGCATACTGATCTCAGTTGCTCTGCCCTATGTATCTGATTATGTACCTGGATATGTGTAGCACCACTGATCTATGGCAGTTCTCATTCTAGTTTGATGAAGAACCTTCACCCTGTTTTGCTGATTTAGACCACACTGGTGATGTATGAGCACTCCCTTTTATGCACACCATGGCCAACATGTTGGTTTTGTCTTTCTGACAACAACCATCCAACCTTCAGTGAGATAGCATTCGTTGTGGGTTTGACTGGCATTCCCACAATGATTAATATTGTCAAACATTTTTCTCATAGACTTGTTGGCCACTATGTATCTTCTTTTGAGATCTCTCTATAGGCTGTTTCCCCCTGCCCCTGAGGCTTGTGGGTTTTTCTGTTCCTTCTGTGGTTTGGAACTTAATCCCTCTGTGCAGAATGGTTTGAAGGTAACTTCCCATCCTGGAGGCCCTCTCTTCTCTGGTTGCGACTTTAGATGGGCAGGATGCTCAGGCTTGCTGTATTCCTTGTTGGCCCCCTGCTTTGCTTGCCTGTGCTCTGGATCCTATCCAAAACACCTCAGCCCTGATTTCTGGTCTTACACATAGGTGTATACTTTGAGTTGACTGTTTTATGCAGTGAGACATAGGAGGCTAGTGGCTCTAGCATGTGGATATTTCAGTCTCCCAGCTGTTGACTGAAGTCACTGTTCCATTACCTTTCTCAAAAGTCTGTGACTATATGGGTTTTCTGGGCTCTGACTCTCCTCCCTGTTTGGTTCATGTGTTCATTCATGCCCCTACTGTGTATGCTGTTTGGGTTACAGTTGCCTCCTAATATGATATTACAGTGGATCTGTTCCTACTGTAAGAACAAACACCCCAGATATGTCTCACAGCAGGTGTGCTCCTGGCTGGTGCTGAAGGCCGTGGCCCTCATCTACCATGCCTGGGATCTAGAAGGGATGGTGATGTTCTTTCCTTGTCCTTTCTTGAGAGTAGCTGAAACTTATCTGATGCTCTTAGAAACAAAATATAAAGATATAAGGGAGGAATGATGGAAGATAGGAAGGGCTGGGGAGTGTGGTGCCTGAGATGTTACCCCACCATTGTGCCAGGACCATTCCAGCAATAGTAAGGGCTGCCTTCCCATGCCCAGACACCCTGAGATGCCTCTGGATATCCTCTTGTCTCTTCTTGCCTTTTGTATTGTCATACTGTGCTCAGCTTTCCTCTGCTGACCTCCTCTTGCCTCCTCCCTCAGATCAGCATGCCACCCAGAGCCCCAGGTCTAGCCCAGCCTAGGGCTTCTGCTTGCCTTGGAAGCAGTCAGCTGCAGCACCACACACTGGGGACAGTGGTCATGAGGCTTGGAAGCTGGTGGTGGTTTCAAGTCCTGAACTGCATTACCATGGGGATGC
Organism: Lophiomys imhausi; assembly: GCA_907164525.1. Classification (NCBI taxonomy): domain Eukaryota; kingdom Metazoa; phylum Chordata; class Mammalia; order Rodentia; family Muridae; genus Lophiomys; species Lophiomys imhausi. Next base: position 7,133,323 of record CAJQZJ010033015.1, on the reverse strand, counting down.
TGTTCTTCCAGAAGCGGTGGCCACAGGACCGGCTCCATGCTTGTCAGCAGGAAGGCAGACAGGCAGGAAGGAGGGACAGTACGTGCTCTACGGCTAGCCATCACAGTCCTGATGTCACTATCAGAGCTCATGTGGTTCATCTTCCCTCTTTCCTCCCAAATCTCACGTTTGCATCTCCCCAGGACTCACCCTGCTCTGTTTAGCATCTCCCAGGGGGGCTGCAGTTGATACCGTTGATCAATTTTGGACACTCCACTTTCTACCTTGGTGGAAATGAAATTAATCCTTGTACCGTCGATCCAAATCACCCGTTTGTGGGAGAAAAACACTACCAAAGCCCTGCACTCTACAGCAGACCAGGCAGCTGGACACCTGGGAATGAAAGGCGTCACAAAAGAGATGATGTTTTTGGTACTCAGTGGCTTAGGCCTCGTTTCTAGAATGGATGAGAGCTGTGGGAGCAATGACCACACTCTCACATCCCAGTGGGACATTCAGTGAGAGTATAGCCTTTCTCCTCAACAACCTCCTCCCACAGCTCAGGTTTGGTTCATCACGGTCCCACAGAGACAGATGATGCCATGACAGTGGCCAGAGCTCCCGTTCCACAGTTCTCTGTATTGACATTTGTCCCCACAGTGTGGTGCATTCAGAGCCATGAGAGGCCAACTCTTGCATACATGCATACAGGGATAGCTGCTTTAGCTGTTCACAAATGCCAACATTGCCGGTCTTTTCTGATATACACTCAGTACAAGTTCTGTTGAGGATCTTGTTCAGACCTCCAAAAGATAGAAGGACTCCAGGTAGGAGCCTTACGCTTGGCTGGGAGGAGGTGTTGGGCAAACCTGGGAGTTTGGGAGTTGTAACTCTGCAATTCAGATCTTTAAGTGTGTGTGTGTGTGTGTGTGTGTGTGTGTGTGTGTGTGTGTGATCTGTATGGTTGGTGTGTCTGTAACATGTCTGAGTTGTGTGTGTGTGTTGTGTGCATGTTGAGTGTTTTATGTATATGTTGTGATGTGTGTGTTGTGTGTCCTGTGGGTGGTGTGTGTGGTGAGTATAGGCATGTGCGTGACCTGTAGAAGTTAGAGAACCTGGCAGGCTCACTCTCACAGTGTCTGCATGCTGTGTACTCCAGTCTAGATACCCTCATGAGTTTCCAGGTGATTTCTGGTCCCCACCTCCCATCCCTTCATGGGGCACTAGGATTACAGATACATGTACAGTTTTTAAATCCAGTTTTGTTTATTTTTCAAACATGGGCACCAGGGCTCACAGTCAGATAATCAGGCTTAATTGGCAGACTCTCTCAGCAGCCAAGCCCCCCTTGCTGGCTCTTCACTTTAGACCACACTTTCTGCCATCTGAAGATTCTGAAATCATGAGAGGCTCCCAAGGACCTGCATTTCTTTTTTGGTGTTGATCTCAGGTAAAATACCTGGGAGAAATTACCCCTCTCTCTTCCCCACAGAGCACACCACAGGTGCCCTCAGCAGAGCCAGAGAGTCAGAGCGGAGCTGGGACACAGGGAAGGTGACGAGCCACAGCCTCATCTCTGCATTTCCTACGGACTCATCTGACCTTAAACTCTTCTTAAACTATTTCCCCTTTTTGCCCAAGAAACTTTTATGCTACCTTGGGTATATAAAATAGATATATAAATTAAACATTTATTTAATAAATTATAAAGAAATTTATTTTAAAATAATTTCTTGTAAATATATAATCCAACCATTTACTAATAGGAAAGCAAGTGTGCACACCAATGAGATGGATGTGCTTGTGTGCCACAACTCCAAGTTGCATTAATTTGATGCATGCTGAGGAGAGGAAATGCTAAAAGTCCTTGTTTACCGTAATTTAGCCACTGTGTTTCTATAAGAACAGAGCACTTTGTATGTGTGGTTAGAACACTGCCGTCCACAGCTAACAATCCTCTGGAATCTGAGCCAGGAGCTTCAGCAATTATTTATTTCTGTGCAAAGTGGACATGTGTGATCAGAACTAAAGCTGCCATGACATCACATATGCAACACAGGTGAATGTTACTAGAAACACCTGGGGTCCATTATATGCTTGATTTTTATTTGGTCTTGGTCATTATGTATACAGAAATCTTTACGGTTACCAACTGTTCCACAAATCCCCATATTCATTACAGAAGCCTGCATGGTTCTCTGGGTCATCATTTACAAGAAGTACACTCATTGATGAGAGGAGCAGGAGCTCAGGAGCCAGTGGCCCAAGAACCACTTAGAGATGGCGAGAGGGAGGGAGCATGAGGAGGGCGGCTGCAGGGTGAGTGACAGCTGTCACTTGACAGCTCCTCAGGCAGCGACCCTAGACCTGCGCTGGAGCCCAGCAAAGCCTGAGAGAAGCCTGACTCCAGATTCACAACAAAATCAAACAGGAAGTAAGGAAATCTTCATCTCCTCCCAGCCCACATGGGGTGCCTGTGATGACGCCCAACCCCCACCCCCACACCAGAGCCCACTGCTCAAGGACGCTGCTCAGAGCTGCAGTCTCCATGTGTCCTGTGCCACGACTGCCCCTGACTGAAAACCCCTCAGCTCTGCCTGCTCCTCCCTCCGTTCTTCCCCCACCTGGGTGACCACTGGCATTTCCTGCCGTCTCCATATCCCTGCATCCTCCACACTGTGGGATGGGTGGGTGGGACCTCCCTGCAGGGCCTGCAGACCGGCCTCTAAGTCTTAGAAACGGGTGCAATGTGTGCACAGCCCCCACACAACACTCAGGGCTCAGGGTCCATTCCTCTCACCCTGGCCCAGCCTGCAGCTCTCTGGATGCTCCTGAAAAAGCAGCAAGACTCCCAAGGGGCAGAGAGGCACAGAAGATTTTTAGAAACAGAAGCCGAAATCCTGGTGCCTCTGAAGGGCTCTTGGTCAGGTCACCATGGTCACCAACATCATCACTTCACTGACTCCGAATACATTTCTAAGAGCATTATGTTCAATAACCATTTGAGCCAGTTGCAAACCAATACAATCACGATGCTAACACCCATGAGGATAATAATTAACAGCAATCGTATTAGCGTACGTGACTGGCAGCAAAGAACAGTTTAAAGCCTAGATGAACTGGGCTGCGTGGAGATCAAACCCTGAGAACAGCACAAGGCACAGTGTGGAGGTCCGTTATGGAAGTGCTTGTTTAGAAGTTTGGGGCTTTGTTTGGGTTTGAGGAAGGTTATTTTGTTTTACCTGAGGGGCAGGTTGAGGTAGGGTCTCACCATGTAGCCCAGGCTGGCCTCAAAGTCATAATCCTCCTAACTCAGCTTCCAAAATGCAGGTTTAAAGGCCTGCCACTACTCCTCACTTATGTGGGCAACTGCTGGTAACAAACTGCCCTGGTATTCCTCTGGTACTCCTATCAGTTTGGACATCTTTAAAAGCGAAATATAACTATTTTATTTTAAAATGTTGAAATGTACAACATTCAGCAATTAAATCCTTTGAAATTACTGAACATTGAAAGGCTTATTTCTTGGGCTGAGGAGGCAGTCCGCTGGAAGAGCACTTGCCTAGCATATGTGAGACCCTGGGTTCCATGTGTGAAAAACCCAGCAGGGTACAAGGGTTCTGGTAAGTGCTCCCAAAGGCTCACCCATCATCAGATTGGCAAACTGCTGCTGCTGGGGCTCAGGTATGATAAAGATAAGAGGAGCAAGTGAACTGCCCAAGGACACACACTGCCCAGGGACCTTACTGGGAACAGAGATCCCCCTTCCAGGATGGCCCTTGATGACATCACCATGGGACACAGTGGGAGTGGCAGGGCTCTTCGTTTGAACCCTTCAACACTGACTATACGTCTAGTGAAAAAGCAAAAATACAATCAGAAAGTGACCCTGAAATCAGCTGGTAGTTGGTGCACATCTTCACAGTCTTTCATGAAGTGACCCCCAGAACAGAGGCATTTCCGTGGTTCCAGTTCATCATGGTCTGAAAATTCAGTGGGTCACATGAGATATTTTTAGAGACTATTGTCATACATTTATGACAGTAAATGGTTGAGTGTTTTTACTATTGTTGCTGCTCTCTGATTTTGCCTAACTTATAAATTAAATTTTATCACATGTGTGTTGTGCACAAGAAAAAGTACACAGCAGTGGGGATTTCTGCCTATAACCACATATAGTACAGAGACCACAACATCAATGGCTCCCTCTCTCTTGCCTGTCCACACTCTCTCTCCCTCTGTGTCTCTATCTGTCTCTATCTCTGTCTCTCTCTTTCTCTCTGTCCTTCTCTCTATGTCTCTTTGTGTATATTGCAGATTGATGGGGAACCCTGACTAAGACACCTGTGCACACATGCACACACACACACACACACACACGTGCGTGCACACACACACACAAACACACACACATCTGAAAGGCGTGTTACCATCCACTCTGAGATATGAGCAGCCTCATCATGGAAGGTGACATGGGGGGTGCTCCTCATCTAATATTCTTTCTTCCTAGTTACCTTTCAATAATGAGGTCTTTTGTTTTGTTTTGTACTTCTGTCCTCGTGTTTCTTACCAACTCCCTTCTAAAGATAAGGCAGGTGGAGGTCACCTGCTCAACAAAAGCTACCCCTCAGGTGACAGTCGTACTAGTGAGTACAGCTCAGCTCCATCCTCTTTGAGGAACCCAGGCAGAGTCTTTGGGCTATGGAGGGCTGAGGCAAGCAGGGTGCTGCCCTGACCCTAGCTCCTTTCTCCAGAGTCCCTGAGGCTGCCACAGAGCCATGGGCACCCAGAGAGTGTGTGCCCTGTTGCCGTCTCCACCCGGCTGCCCCCTAATTGATAATGTAATTATCAGGAGAGGTATATTGCTGCACACACAGCATTTTCAACCATTTATCACAATGTTGATCTTCATTTTAAATATAAATCAGGCAATCATTTATGTCTTTTATGTTCTTTGTATTTATTCAAGAATATTTAACTGTAGACAAAAGGTGACTCACTCATTATTCATCCTGAACAAGGCGAGTGTGGCAATTTGAAAAGGCTGACATTTGAGCTTTTTGCCAACACTAGCAAAATTATACCCTTCCTATTGTAAATCAATGAAGTAGAATCATTGCGCACAAAGGAATTAAATTGCCTTGTCACTTTAATAAGGCCACCTTATATACAACCTTCAGCCAGTGCCATTGTGCCTGGAAGCGCAGCTCCAAAGCCTGGCGCCTCGGATCTCAGCTGGCTTCCCAATTAAATGAGCATCCTCTGGCTCCGCTGTGCCACTCTCTCCTTTTTGAGAGACGGTGTCAGAATGTCATCACCCATCTCACTATCAGTGGCAGGCACCGGTCACAATGAGTTGGCATCCATGGCAGGGCCTGGCTGTAGCGCTTCTCCACCCTCTGCCCAGGGTCTCCTCCACAGCCCCTCCCTTGTGCTGGTTCACCAGTGTGCACATAGACCCGTGAGCACCCTCACCTTGGGAAATGAGTTCATGGATTCAATTTGCTTCCATTGAGAGAGAAATGAATAGATTCTCAAGGAAGGAACATTTGTGTAGCAGCTAATGACTCCTCTAGAATACAAGCCCCTCAGGTGGACACGGTGAAAGGACCAGGACAGGAGCACACACAGTAGTTATCACTTGGACCCAGGATGGGGAGGTCCTTGCACAGGACAGACACAGCAGGACCTGTAGGGGTTGATAGATTAATATAAGTTAGATTTAGTGAATATCTAGGTTTCTGATACAGTCTCTTAATTCGGGGCATGAAGATCAACTTCACTGTGAGCAATTAGCTTATCAGCTCATGGATGAAGTCAGGTGAAATGAGGGGAGTCTCTTTGGACTGAAAAATAAGGTTGAAGCCAGGTGAAACAAGGAAAGACTTTATGACCTGGCATTGTTTTCAACTGCTAAGTAGGCAGAGCCCAAATTAAGCTGAAGCAGGTGGAACAAGGAGCGATCCTATTTAAGGACAAGTGGATGAGCCCGGAGAGCTGTGTGCTAAGGGCCCCCGATATTAGAGAGCTCCGAGAGTACTGCTGGAGAAAGTGCTGGTAGACCAATGGCCAGATCTCCCTGAGGCAGAAGGAAGCTGGTGAGCAGATAAAGCCTGAGCAAGACAGCAAAAGGCCAAAGACTAAACCCTGTAGCTCAGCTTTTGCCTAGAAGGGGTTTGACCTGTCCGAACAATGGCCTGAACGGAACTGTGGCCAGCTTTAAAGACTGAGGCAGAGCGGCAGAGTTGCTGATACGAAGGAAGTAAGTTGGCCTACAGACGCTGAGGTCTCCCAGAGAGAAGAAAGCTTCAATCCTTATTTAAGGTGAGACTGCCATAGCCAATTTACCCTGATGAACCTGCGTCTGAGATATTCCAGAAAAAGGACTGCTAAGTGCATTAAAGAGTCTACCCCCAGACTGGTTTCCTGGCGACTGAGGACCTGCCCCAGAGACTGTGTCTTTATCAATAGGTTTGGTGGGTAGGTCTTAGGGGTTGTAGGAATTTATAGGGGTTGTAGGAATTCATAGGGGTTGTAGGAATTTGTAGGAATAGTAGATAAGTAAGTGCATTTGTTATAAGTGAATATAGTTATTAATAAATAAGTGTTTAATAATTTAAAAGTACGGTTACAAGGACCAACAGCAGGAAAGGGGCAGTACATGTTCCACCATGGAATCAGTTACAGTCACAAAACAAAAGACAGTCCTAAATCAACACATTTGCCACCGGTGGGACATCAGGCATGAGGGCACAGCAAGGCAGGGAAATCTCTGCTATAGGTCTCAGGTATCAGATCTATGAGGACACTCTTAGCTAAGGGGTCTGTTCCAAGCTAAGAAATACACCTTCCAAAGGTTTTCCCTGATAGCCACAAGAATGTTAGATCTGACACAGAGGTGGGCAATGAGTGGCTTTGAAGAGGACTAACTGTTGCATGAGACAATTTATCTCTGGACTCAAGCATTCCTGCTCTCCACCATTGTGAAGTCCTAATCAACCAGCCTTGTAGGATCTTCAGCAACAGCTGTGGTTTCCTCTGGGAACTTTGACTCACATTTGGGGAAAAAAAAAAGAAAACATGAGAAAAATACATTCTATGATGATGCTAGAGATGATGAAAATCATCAGAAAAATGAAAGGCAAAGATGTAAAACCACAGAGAATATTCTAGAAAATCCTAAGATGTTTACCACCTGTTTTTGAGAAGAGGTGCTGCCTGTCCCCCTGATCACCCTCGCCTGGCCTCCCCATCCCAAGCCAAGCACAGCTCCATTTGCAGCAGGAGCTGAGGGTACTCTTCACCCCATGCTAGGACCTTGGGCATCACATAGCCTTGTGGGTCTTGGGTGTCAAGCCAGAAGCTGGCTATGAGCGGAGACTTCTTATCGAAGTGGGGAGGAGATGGCGAGGTCAGTGGACAGCTTTGTACAAGAAGGAGCTATCTCACCTGGTGACCAGGATCCAGCACTCTCAGAGAAACAGTGTGACTGGCCCAAGCCAGCCAGAGTTCAAGTAGGCTCTGGATCCTCCCAGAATGGACAGATTCAGAGCCCCAGTGCATCTGTAACTACATCCCCAGGATATCCACCCTGACTCCACAGGGCCACCCCTTCCCACAGCAGCTCTAGGACAACCAGCCCCGCATAGTCTCATGTCTACACACTACAACTTTGTCAGACCAGCTGCCTTCCACTTTGGACTGATTATTTCGTGGGCTGAAGGAGATAGGAGGCCATGGGGACATGCTCCGGTCCTTCTGTCAATCAAGATGCATGTACTGAGTTAGTGCCTACTGAGTACACAGAGGTGAGCACAGTCAGCTATCGCCACACCCCACATATACAACAGGCAGCTCTGTGGATTACTCTGCAGGACCCTTTGTTCCTCAAGCATAGTCTGACAAGATCAGATAGGGAGAGGAAAGAGGAGCAACTGTCCTCAATGGCTGGAGATCCCCATAGAGTTTCTTCAGGGGACAGCCTTGCCATCCCTGCCCCATTCACCATGATACAGAAAAGACCAGGGACACATGAACTTCCCAGCCCAGAGAACCCACCAGGCCCTCAGACTTCCAATCTCTCTGCTAACTCCTTTTGTTCCGGGTTGCTTGAGAAAGGAAAGCAAGACAAGCAGATGATTCTCAAAAGAGTGTATATAAGGATTATAATCAACCTAGCAGTGACCAAGAGACCCAGGTCCGATTCACTGGGATAAGTCACGGCTCAGTGTCCAGTCCATCTCTTTGTAAGTTCCTGGAGTCTTCCACTACAGATTGCTTGTGTGCTAATACATTTGTAATGGGAACAGGAAGAAAAAAAAAACCATGTCCTGAATAAAAGGAGGAAACTTTGGGGGTGATGAAGGTCACCTCAGGCCCTGTGGGCACACCGAGCCCAGACTGTGGGTTTTAACACCACCCTCCAGTCCAGGGATTCATTAAGATATGGCAGGTTCCAGGTTAGAAGCAAGAATGAAGGGTCTGGGCATCTTGTAGAAAATGAAGGAAGGATGCGGAAAGGAGGAAGCAAGTGAAGAAGACACAGGATGCTCCCGAGAGCCCTCAGGAAAAAAGCCAGAGCTAGGCAACCAGAATGTCTGTGTTGATAATACCAGACTACAACAGCCAATAAAATAAAATAAATATTCATGAGTCCACACTGACATCGATAAGTGAGTGAGTAAGCAAGTGTGGGAGACTAGATAAATCTTGATATAAAGACACCAATTAACACAGAGAAAAACCACAAGAGAACAGAAAACTGGCAGTGTGTGCCAGGGCAGTAACCACAGAGACAGGACAATACAAAAATCAGAATGCAACACTGTCAGGGGACACTGGACAGCCACTTTGCCCTTGGGCTAGCTCCCATAGCTGTTCCATGGTTTCCTTGACTCCTCCATCCTGGAGGTGGAACCTAGAATATTTCTAACTTCCAAAAAACACTGTCAACAAGTCAAATAACAAGATTGACGAGGTGGGCAGAAAACATCTGCACTCTCTCTCACACATGAAAGTTAATATATTAAATATTGTTTAAAGCAGAAGAACAGGCTAAAACAGGCTAAAAATCCTACAGGAAACGGGCACACATAAAACAGTGTTCATAAATCAGTCTATGAAAGGGATATGTTGTGTGAGACAGACCCTTAGTGCCACTCATAAACACCTAGCATGCCACAGCACTCATCAGCTTGGCGAAGCCTAATGTACAGTGTTAGATGAGGGTGGGGAAAGTGATGATTCAGTATCTCATGGAATGAATTTCAAAATAGCCGAAGAACATATGTATTTAACCTACAGTGGTTTGTCCTGAAATGTCTTCCATGGGCTCGGGTGCTCGCTTGCTTTCAGCTGTTGCTGCCATTTTGGAGTCCCTGTAGCTGTTAAGCAGTGGGGCTCAGCCAGCAGCAGTAGTCACTAGGGTGAGTCTTGGAAGGCTACCAGCCGGACCCCTGGTTCCAGCTGTCAAATGCTCCCTGTCAGTCACCATCCCTGCTGGGATGGACTGAAAACTTTGTGAAACTGTGAATCAAAACACAGTGATACAAAGGTGGTATTCCCTTTGACCAAGGGACCCCCATCTCTACAAAAGTGGGTGGATCATACCCCAGGGTCTGTCCTTAGCCAGCCAGCTACACAAACATTAGAGTGGCCACAGATAGGGAAATGCAGTTATAAAGAAGGAATGTGCCCATAAGATGACAGTGAGTCAAGAGTTGTGTAAGAGTTTTGTTTATTAAAAAAATAGTTATGAGGACGTTTTTGTTTAATCCCAGGTCTGGGGCTGCTTCAGTTAGTCCCCAGGTGTAATCAATATGTGCCTCCTGAGCTAGTAGGGGTGTGGCTTACCCAGCTGCAGCTTGTGAATTCTGAGGACTGAGGGATTAAAAAGCCAGAGCCCTGGGGTGCTATGAGGGAGAAAGAGGTTGTTGCTCTCCTGCTGCTGCTGTTTTCTGGTTTGCTGGACTTCTGGATATTGTGAATATTGAGACTACTGAGACTGGTATTATCCCAAAGAATCCAACGACCCTAATCAGCAGAAAGTAGCTCAAAGAGAACTCCATACTTTTTCCCTTTAACATTCTTTTTCTCCTACCTAGTGTTGGGGGGGTGGAAGGAAGGGTTGGAAGAGAGGTAGAGGTATTAAGTAAAGTAAAATAATTAAAGAAAATAATAAAATTAATAAATGTCATCTTGTTATAAACAGTAAGTCCAGAATGTATTTTTAAGTTAAGGCAAAATACAAATTTAGATAGGTAGGTAGGTCAATAGATATCTACATATTACTCCCTTTTCATATATAGAGAGTTAAATAAAAAATGCATTTATCTAAATGGGTACTTTAGAAGGCAGATGGGGCTGGAGAGATGGGTCAGCAGAGAACACAAGCTACTCTTACAGAGGACCTGGGTTCAATATCCCAGAGTTAACATGTGATGAGAACACATAAAATGTGCTAATGCCAGATATGAAGATCCTGTAAAAGAGGAGATAGAGCAGTGGGCAGAAGGGGCTGGGCTTTCATAGTGAGGTCAGCGAGGACACAGCATTCCCTGCTCTGCTACTCCATCCACAGAAGCAGCAGAAACCAACACCCTAGGGACTGGAGTTTTTTGTAAGTACATCCCCAACAATGACCCCAGATCAGCTCCTCAGGTCTCGGTGGGGAAGGTGTAGGGAGCTTAAGTGGGCTTTATGAGAGAAAAGGAAGCTTCATGCAGTATTGCTCCCCACCCAGCATGCTGATTGAAGAGGCTCTGGGGGCACTCTTGAGACAATTCCATCATCAGAAAGAACAATGTGGGAAGTGGGGATGAGCACTGCAGTAGCAAGCCCTTGAATCTGTAACGAACTGTTTTGTTTGGCTTTGTTTTCAAAGTGTCAGGAGGGTGGGGGTTTTCTTTCTTTCTCTCTTCTTTTTGTGAGAGAATCCTAGCTCTGACCCTAGGCTGGCTGGAAGCTTGCTGTGTAGCCTGAACTAGCCTCAAGCTGCTCATCTCCCTGCCTCAGCCTCCCAAGTGTGCTGGGATCATTGATCTGTGGCACCACACCCAGTGAGAATGTCATTCTTTAGAGAAATAACCACATATCCAATGTGACCAGACAGGAACAAACAGTCCTACTCTGCAGCCTTGAAGATCGGGACTGAAATCTCTGGTCAGGCTGTTCACACAGCTCACCCCCAACACCCCACAGAACCCTTGATACTTCAAAAGAAAGAGAATTTTCCCAGCAGAATCTGGCACCCATCTTTCTGAGGTTGATCATATTTAATAAGGGGTCACATGTCCTCCACACAATGAAATGGATGCAGGACATCACCCAAGACCCTCCACAGGGCAAATGACAGGGTTCAGACCTCAAGGGAACCGCATGCTGCTGATGGCTTAAGAAAAAAGGCAGCAGGCACCCTGTTAGATCACGAATATGGAGGCCCATCATAAAGAATGTACCATGTGGCCTTCCTACATGGGACAGAGTATGAGAAAGACATCTGAGGACAATAGAGGAAGTTGAAATATGAAGTGTGGTTGAGTGTTGAGGATGGTGGTAGGGAGGTAGTAAAACAAGTATCTTCAAATTGCTCAGGAATCTTTTGTATGACAGTGATAGGCGGTGGAGAGCTAGAGAGGGAGAGAGGTGTAGTAGGCATGCTCTAGTAGGCAGCATGAACTTGGGAGAGCAGGGTCTGAAAATGAGGCAGACTAAAGTGTCATGGAATAGGCAACATTATTCAGAGCATCAGACAATGTATAGTCTGAGAGCTAGGAGTCACCTACCTGGGTAAAGTGTACAATCAAACACAAGGACACGCTGAATGTGGCAAAAACGTGTTTTTCCATAGAGGCATATAAGCAAATAACGATATCCAGTTGTAATGAATAATCTAAAGGGAACACACTCCTACCTGCTACATGTGGGAGGGGCACAAAAGAATACTTCAGTGTTTTTGAAGAAACTGAGTTACAACATTGTTGTCTTGGTTTCCTGTAGTTTTCTCACAAGCACTCAGAAATCACACATAACTCCATTCTTGGACACTGTTGCAACAGAGAGGGAGACAGAGGCAGAAACAGAGGCAGAGACGGAGATAGAGTGATACAAAAAGGAGAGGGGAGCAAGAGACGTAGAGAATGAGAGACAGAGAGATGAGAGACACAGGCAAAAAGGTGAGAGAGAGCAATACAAGGACAGAGATGGTGCTACTGTGACAATGACATGGGTCACAGGTGAAGAGATTATGAGGCTGGGGGACAAAGCAGGTGGCAATGCTTGTGACACATCTGACACACAGACACAACTGGCCAATGGAGAACTTAGAATCAGATGCCTGGGCCCAGACTCTGTGTCTGCCTTTCCCTCGATGGCCCGGGTCACTCACTTGGCTCCTCTGGGGCCCACTTTCTTCACTGGGTCTGTAGGAAGACCTGCGACGCCATCCAGGTGTGGCGGTGACACCTCTGGCCCAAGATGTCAGGAACACTGACGCAGAACTGCTTGTGCCCAGGAGTTCCAGACAGACAGTCTGGATGACAAGGGAGACGCTGTCTCAAAAAAATAATAATAATAACAGTAAAGAAGCCATGCATTGCTTGGAAGGACCATGGCATGAGGTGGAAGCCAGTGGCTACTCAAGGAGAACTCAGGAATGAGGAGCTAGACCGCAGGTGATATCACGAGGTGGACAGGACTGGGGACAGGGTGAAAAAGGCCCACACTGTAACAGAGAACTGTGGATGATCACGATCATCTCCCATGGAGGAGATAGGAGCAGACGTGGGGACAGGGCTGCCTGTGGCCACACTGTGCTCACACAGAGGGCAGGGGTGGGGATGGGACTGCATGCAGTCACACTATGCTCACACAGAGGGCAGGGGTGGGGATGGAGCTGCATGCAGTCACACTATGTTCACACAGAGGGCAGGGGTGGGGATGGGGCTGCATGCAGTCACACTATG
>CAJQZJ010033015.1:7084890-7120282 GCA_907164525.1 Lophiomys imhausi | reverse complement strand
CAGAGGGCAGGGGTGGGGACGGGGCTGTGTGTTGTTGCACTGTTCTCACACAGAGGGCAGGGGTGGGGACGGGGCTGTGTGTTGTTGCACTGTTCTCACACAGAGGGCAGGGGTGGGGATGGGGCTGCATGCAGTCACACTGTTCTCACACAGAGGGCAGGGGTGGGGACGGGGCTGTGTGTTGTTGCACTGTTCTCACATACAGAAGGCAGAGGACAGGGGTGGGTATGGGACCATGTGCTGTCACACTGTGCTCACAAAGAGGGCAGAGGGTAGGGGTGACACAAGGCAACTCTGGATAAGAGGGGGAACTACCACAGCCACATAGAAAAAGCTGCCAGGCCTGGAGGCCTCTGCCTCTTCCCTGCCAGAGAAAGAAGCAAAGGGACAAGCTGCTCAGGGTCTCTCATTCTGAGAGACAGAAGCCAAAGAAAGACTCTGTCAGAGCCTGAGGTTCAAAGGAAAGAAACAAAGGAGACATCCTATTGCTGACCCCATGAGGCCAGAAGCCCCCATCACCCATGCTCAGTCACGCTTGGAGCAGCACCATGTCAGTCAGGACCCCTGAGACCTCCCAGTCCTTTGAGGTCACCCTCCAACTCCATGACAGCTGGGTGTTCCCATCTCATGTCACACAGAGGACAGGGCAACGGCCAGCAGAACCAGGAGCCAGAAAAGCTTTCCCTGTAAGGACCACAGCCAAAAAGGTCTTTTCTTTTCCCTCTGCAGCTCATGTGTGCCTTTGATATCAGTCTTTCTATTTTCAATATTTCACCCTGCTTTGAGCTTCCTGAAATGACATGACAGAAAACACAGGCACAGAACAGTGCATGGTGCCGAGAGGCCCTGAGCCGGGAGCACGACTTGCTCTGCTGGAGATGTTAGTACAGAATGACCTTTCTCTGAAGGGTATTTTAAGGAGACAAAGCAATTCTCTGTAACGTGGTTACCATAGTGACTGGCCCTTTAAGAAGGCTGGGCAAGAAGCAGAGCACATCTGCCATCAACAGCAAGCAGCACACAGCTTGATAAAGCAACATTTGGGATTCATTTGAAACAGGAGAGAGAAATCACTGCTTCAATAACCAATGGGGGGGACAACCCACAGAGCTGAAGAGCAGGGCTGTGGCATGGGCAGGGGCCATCCTCCAGGGCAGGGGACTGGTCAACATGTGAGGTGGGCTCCCAAGGTTCTAGACACCAAGTTCCAGCAATGACAGAAATGACAATGGTATTGTCACCAAAGAGTAAGGGGAGGACAGCTACGTTCAGAGGCTGCTGAAGCCAAGCTCCAACTTAAGAAGAAAGGGAGTAGGGTGGTCAGCAAGACAGCTCAGTGGTTTTTTCTCATGCAAGCCTGGTGATATGAGTATAATCTCTAGAACTTACTTAAAGATGGAAGAAGAGAATCAACTTCCACACAGTCCTCCTCTGACCGCCACATGCACGCCATGCATGAATGGCTCCCATGATGATGAATGAGAAGACAGGGAGTAAGAAAAAAGAGAGGGGAAAAAAGGAAATGAGGTTATAAAGTTAGAAGGAAAGAAGAGATAGGAGGCAGGGTGGAGGGATACTGGCGACATGAGCCAGGGCCAACCCTAGAACTAAAGAAGTGAAGAAGATAAGGATGACCATAAACCAAAAGACTCAGAAACCACGTTGCAGGGCTGAGAGTAGGCACTGGTTTCCAAAGGTAGTTGATAATACAACCAGGGTATCAATTCTGCTCCCAAACTTGCAGTCTAGGGGCTCAGGGTGCATGCCTCATACCCATCCCCCATGCTCAGCCTGCCCACTTGGTGGTCCAGGTCACCTGACAGCTCCTTACTCTCACATCTGCCTCTGGGGTGAACAGCAGCCAAGAGTAAACCACCTAGGCTTTTCACAATTGTCTATTTCTTTTTTTATAGCATTTAAAGATGTTTTATTATTATTATAATGTTTATTTATTACATCAAGTTACATCCTCATCATGGTGCCCTCTTTCCACCCCTCCCAGTCCCGCCCTCCCACCCATCCCACTCCTCCGATGTGCAGTGTCCCTACAAATCAGCCCCTCTCAGTTCAACAGTCATATGAGGGCTAAGAGCTTCCTCTTATGCTGGGGGCCTACATGGTAGCACCCCTAGGGGAAATTGTCCCACTGATAGGTAACAAAGTCTATGTTCCTGATCTTTTTGGTGTGTTGGTTGTAGGATAGTTATCCTGTACTATATGGCTAAAATCCAATTATAAATGAATAGATGCCATGTGCATCTTTCTGAATCTGGGTTAGCTCACTCAGGATGAGCTTTTCTAGTTCCATCCATTTGGCTGTGAAGTGGATGATTTCCTTGTTTCTGATGACTGAGTAGTATTGTCTATTTCTAACCCTTGAATATTGAGCAGTGCAACTACTGTCCTTCAGTAGCATTCGCCATGTTTATGTCACCCTAGAAATTTGTATATTAACACCAGAATCAGTGTGTTAGTATCTGGAGGCCCTGGCAAATGGCTAGCTCACAAAGGTGGAATGTCGTGGTGAGATTCATGCTTTCACAAAGGGGTTTCCAGGGCCCACCACCACCATATGCTTGGGGTTGGGGTACAGAACACACCATCTGTGAACTGGGAACCAGGCCCCCCACCAACACGAAACCTACAAGTGCCATGATCATAAACTTCACAGACTTCAACCTTGCATATGAATTTTTGGTCTTTATAAGCCTCCCGGATTATGGTATTTTGTTGTAGCCACTTGGGATGACTAAGACACTCTAACTCTGCAGTTAACACTCTAAAGAACCATCAAAGGGTCTTCCAAAGCAACTCCACCATCTTATGTTCCTGTCAGCAGGGAAGGAGAGCTTCACCTTGCACCTTCTTGCCAATATTTGCTATTGTCTGTTTTTTTGGTATGGCCATGCCAGTGGGTGTAAAGTTGCATTTCACCACACTTTAATTAGTATCTCCTTGGTGGTGTGGCCTTGAGTGTGCCATTATCACTATGGCACAATCATCACAATATGCACCACAGCATGTACACACTGGCCCTCTGTGCAATCCTCTTTAGAGTCTTTAAACCCAGTAGATTCATGAGTAATATCCAAAGCACATGATGACCTTGGGCAACCCTACCCCTAATGCAACACACAACTGGCCTCTCTTTGGAACTGGCTCCACCTGGTGCATCACTGTTATCAAAAGTCTCACAATTCAGCATCTCCAGCATCCTGGAGTGTGACTAACCCTGACCCACAATGGTTTATACAAGGTCCTCCAGCAGCTGCCTATAGGGGACCCAATACATGGCCTTTCCTGCCTAAAGGGTTTTCTCAAAAAACTTCATTGACATCATCATGACCCCATGTAACTTTTTGTTCTCCATGGCCACAAAACCAGCACCATATGGACAGCACCAAGCAGTGGCTGAGACCTTGGATAGTAGATGCAGTGGCCATTAAGTGCCTGCGTGACTGAATGCGGGAAAATACTTCCTTGTGTGGCCTTGTGTGAACAGTGTCCTGGGGTCACTCTCTTTAAAGGAAAGTCTCAAATCAATCTAGTTTTACACCCTGGAGTCTGCAACAGGCTGTCTTTCATATTCCTTTCCTATTGTACATTGCTCAGCTTCTCTTTAATGATGCTGATCTTTCTGTCCAAGACCTTGAACAAACTCCTTTACCATCCAACTTGCACATTTTTCTGCTTCTCTGTTAGCTCCCAACTCTCACTGTAAAGCTGGCTAAACACAACCAGTGATATCCATCCCTCAGCCTGAATGGAATGCTTATACATCTGTAGTTTCTTCTACCTAATTAAGAAGTCCCTTACTTTTCAACTTAGCCTCATTTAATTTTAAGAACATGGGCAAAACATAGATTGTTTACCAGAATGCAATACAAATGCTCCTACTTTAGTCCCCAGTAAAGTCCATCTGAAATCGTATGTGCACAATCCTCATTGCCTCTTTTCTATTGGCATTCTGGTCTAAACTCCCCAACAGAATTTGCCATTAAGTTCTGTAGTTTTCTCTAGTTCACACCACCAAAATCTTCCAAATTCCTTCGTGAAACTCATTCTAAACCTTTAAGACCCACATAATGGACTTATCATAGCAATAACCCCTCTTTGCTGGCACCGATTCTCTATTGTATTTATTCTGTGTCACTGTGACCATGATGCCTGTCAGGAACAATTTAAAGGAAAAAAACCTTTCCTTTGGCTCACAGTTTTGATCCTGTGATGTCCATTTGGGAATGCTGGACAGAGCTGCTCAGTCCATACAGTGGGAGCATGTAGCGGAGAGACCCTGAGCATATCACAGTCAGAGAGCATAACCGGGCTGACCTCAAAGGACCTCCCACAGTGCAACTGACGCACCTCTTCCTAAGGTTCCACAGCACCACTCTCCCAAGATGGCACCACCAGATGGGACACTTTTTACATCAAAGTTCATATCTCAGACTGTGGCTACAATTGTCTCTTTCACAGCTGTCCCTCAGATTAGTGTGAGATGGCAGAGATGCCATGTCCCATCACAGCTCTGCCCAGGGCCATGCAGTGGGGACTTGAGCAGTCCACTACATGGCACAGGTCAGCCACAGTGTGTTTCCTAGGTAGAGCTTCTATTGCCGTGAAGAGACACCATGGCCACGGCAATGCTTATAAAGGAAAATATTTCATTGGAGCTGGCTCACAGTTCCAGAGGTTTAGTTAATTATCATCATGGCAGGAAGCATGGCAGAGAGTGCAGACAGACATGGTGCTGGAGGAACCAAGAGTTGTACATCTTGATCCACAGGCAGCAAGGGGAGTTTGTGTGCCACACTGGGTATCGAGCATAGGAGACCTCCAGGCCCCACCCCACAGTGACATACTTTTCAACAAGGCCACACCTATAAGGCCACACCTCCTAATAGTGCCACTCCCTCTGGCCAAGCATTCAAACCCATGCATCTATGGGGGCCTTACCTATTCAAACCACCACAGTGTGCGAAGTCACTGTGGCACTGTTCATCCGGGTTACAGAGGACCAAAGTGTAAAGCTGTGTCCCTTCTCAGAGAAAAAAAAGTCAGGCCTGAAGCTGCAGGCCCAAAGGCCAGGAGATCACATGCTAACTACATACTATCCTCACAGGATGACCAAGGTGAATCTAGCACCAGCGACCTTCACCCTCAGTCTACAGAGCTTCAACTGCCACAGGCAAAGGAGTCACTTGGGCTTCTGTAAAGCAGTATCTATCCCTGAGGTAGCTGTTGCCACTGGTGATCATTTGGGCATGGAGATCTAAGACTCCCAGAAATGGTCATGATGATGGAATACAGCCATGATAACATGAGGAGGCTGGGATCAGTTGATGTTGATACATGCTTTTCCAAGTCTGTCTGGTTCTTTTTGCTCATCCCTGAAGTGACACTGTGTTCATGCCAGCCTGAGCGGAGAGTTTGTGCATCCTGGGAGTGGAGGGTGAGGTTGCTCTAGCTGTGTGGCTCCGGAGATGCTCCTTGGCCTCTCTGTACTTGGGTTTCCTTACCCAGGCCTCTGGTAAGTTCCAGAAAGTCCCCTGTGGTCCTGACACTGCTAATCTGATAGTGCTTGGACCACTGGGGTCTTAGAGGCATCAGCTTAGCTCCACTTCCTAGACTCCTCACACAGACTTTGGACTCCATTACCATGTAAATGTTCTTTCTAGTCTGGAAGTTGAAGCCCAATTATACCATCAGACTACCTTTCCTTCCGAGACTCTAGGGGACATTCTGTTCCATGTAACTACCAGTGGCTCAACACAGCCTCCTCCTTCTCTGGCTCTACTGCAGGGCTGCCAACCCTCCACAGTCACTCTTCCCTGTACCCACTGCATGAAGCAGCCTCCTCTCTCAGGGGCCCAGAGGTTAGGCTGGCTCTACCTGGAAGACCCAGGATAATCACCTATGGAAATGTCTTGTACCTTAATCACATCGGCAGAATGATTGCCACAGGCCAGTTTCTAGGCCTTGTCCCTAGAACTCTCTACCTTCTTTTTCCCTGTTGGTGGCCTCCAGTTACCTACAGGATTTTAATAGTTTGTACCCCGTCTCCCACCTGCTGATGTCACTGTTTCGATATAGTTCATAGGCTGCGTGGCATGTGCACTATGAACACGAGTTTCTTCCTTTCATCCAAATAGACTGACCAGGTGCTGCCCCAAACTCTCCTCAGTGACCAGGCCAGAGTAAGTCTCTGCTCCCAAATCCAGATCCCGGAGGCCTCATGCCCTTGCCCATGCCACCCACAATAACAATTCCCTCTGTCACAATGGTGCGCACTTTATATGCTTGGACCACACAGCACAGTTCCCCAGTTTGCCCACTTGCTTAGACCTCACTCCAATCACAAATACTTCCCTGACAGAGTGACAGGTCCTCCATCTTGCACAGCCCAGGAAGGAAAAGTCATCAGGCGTGGTGAACTTCATGCAGTTGCGCACATTTAATTAACTCTAACATCATTCCAAAGGCCAGAGACCAAGATTCCTCTTTGTAACCTATTTGCTTGTAATCCTGAAAACATCCATGGAAGCATAGTTCCTAAGATGGAGGTATCCCTAGACCAAGGACCCAGAGCTCGCCACACTGTACTGAAGCAAATTCCACAGCCTGAGTCCAAATCCAGACTGATCAGCATGTTCATTATCTAAAAATAGTCCAGCTTTCCTTTGCTTCATCAAAAGATGGGATTATTGTGTGTGTTGCTTTACTACCAGAATAAACGTTTTCATTCCCAGACAGGTATGGACAATGGCTTCATTACATAACCTGTCAAGCTCTGTGTAGCAGGAAGTATTGTTTTCTTGCCCAGGGGTTTTCCAGAAGTTTCTCCACTGTGAAGTTGCAGCAGACTTTGCAGCAAGGAACAAAACTGAAACATGGTGTGGAGTTTTCTTCAGACATTTTGAGTTGCTCAGCCAGAAGCATGGAGCTGCTTCCAGAGCAGAGTTTCTGGCCCTCTGCCATCAACACAGAGTCATCCCTGCCCTTCTCAGGACTGCCCTCCCAGTACCTTCAGGAACTCTGTCCACCAGGGATCACAAGTTCTTGTTAAGACTTCAGTGAGTTTGTTCCATTGGTGGAACTGAGGCCCATTTGGGAACAGTGCAGCCTCAGCTCTGCCCTTCCCCTGAGGTCAAGAGCATTGTCTGGTTCCAGGTTCCCCACGCTCAGGTCCCATGTGTGCTCTTCAGGGTTAGCCTAAGTCATGTCAACACAGTTGCCCAAAGCCACCTAAAACACGCCGCCTTATGGGAAACTCTGGGGACTTAGAGGTCACTTCCTAGGAGTGGAGTCAGAGGCCAGGTCTTTCTGTGGTCTGTAGCTGTGTTCCTTTCAGGGGCTGAAGGGACTTAAAATACAATTCATACATACATACACACATAGTATAAAAGTCATCCTTACACAGGGTTCATATGTTCAATATGTTATGCCTCTGTCATCACTGATTTCAAAACACTCCACAGAGAGAAACCCTGTACCTATTAGCAGTCTGTTTTGAGGCCAACGTCTTTATTTCACAGCAAAATGTAAGCATGTACTATCCGACAGGATCAGAATGCTAGGAGGAAGATTGCAATGGTTTGCATGTTCCCCTAAAAACCTCACAGGCAAGATATGGGGAGATAACTCTGAAGCTGGAGTGCTGCCATGTGAGCAGTTAAGGCCTGAGCGAGGGTTCCCAGAGGCCACATGAAAACCTGGGCATGGTGGCATGTGTTCGTTATGCCTCACCCAGATCACGGCAGCCTGAAGCTGTGTCTCTGAGGGACTGCCTTGATTGCCTGATGATTATTGATGTAGAACAGCCCAGCTCACTGCATGTGACAGCATTGCAAGCAGGTGGGCTGTGATCCATAGAAGAAAGGGAGCTGAGTGTGAACCTGTAAGCAGACCAGTGAGAGAGCCAGCAAGCAGTGATCTTTCACGGTTTCTGCTTCAGTTCCTGCCCCGACTTCCCTTAAGGACAAACCGTGACTTGGAAGTACAAGCCCACCTCCCTCCAAGTTGCTTTCGGTCATGGTGTTTATCACTGTAACAGAAAAGTATTGAGGACAAGTGCTCGGGTCTGGGTGCTCCTTCACAAGATGCTAACCCTGAGATACTGGATGTTCCAGTCTCCAGAAATGCAAGAAATAAATATCTTATTGTATGTGTATGAGTGTTTTGTGCATCACATGCATGCTTGGTATCTGTAGAGGCCAGAAGAGGGTGACAGATCTCCTGAAACTGGAGTTACATACTGTTGTGAGCCACCATGTGTGAACTCTGATCCTCTGGAAGATCAGCCAGTGCTCTCAACAACACTGAGCCACATCTAGAGCTCAAGAAATAAATTTCTCTTGTCCTCTGCAGATATGAAGCATGCATGTGATACACAAAACACCCACAAGTCACAAAACACTGATTTGTGATTTTCTGGTACAGAATGCAGATTCAGGCCACTTGGGATCACAGGAATATGAACAGATAATTTTTATTACACTTCTTTCTGGAATCTTATTTCCTATAGATTTTTTTTCTAATGGAGTGAAACCATGTAGCCCTATAGCAAATATATTCTACCCAATTTTGACAGCTGATGCTTCCTTCCAACAAAGTTGAGTTCAAATTATCCTTTCCACAATGGGAGGAGAAATAAAGGTGAGACTATGCCTCCCATAGAGAAAGACCAGGAGACAACCCCCCCACCAAGTGCAGGGACCACCTGAGAGATTACATCATCTGCCCAAGCCCTGTGAGCAGGGCAGGATCCTCACCTGCCCTTCAGATGGTGAAATACAGTCAGTCTGAGCTGAGAGGCTTCCTAGTGTAAAATGCACACTGGGGTCCCAGAAAGAGCTGCATAGTGTCATTGGTCAGCAGTGGCGTCGGCCACATGTTTAACTGGTGAAATTTAAATATACTGGCCTAACAGGATAAACATAATCTCCTCTGGCTTGTCTTAGGACTTGGCCACAGGCCACCCTTGTAGGCTCACAAGTATCCCCCACTCCTCCCACCCCACTCCCGATTCTCCTGCCAGGTGGCAATCTGGAGCATGGCAGATCCATACAGGGGTCCTTCTTCGTTTCTTTGCCTGAGTTCAACCCCTGGCTGATGAGACCCAGAATAATACTTATCAGCTCTGCCCAGGAAACCTGGAGAGCAGGCACTTGTGGGAGGGACTCCAGGAACTCTCCATGATACCCAGCACCGCACGCCAAGGCCACCCCACTCCCTCACCCCACACGCAGCAGCAGACATGACACCCTCCTGTGTATATTACACTGGTAAATCGTCACATGCTGTTTGGATTCACAGAAAAGATAGCTCTGGAAGCAATCTTTCCCCCCAGTTTCAAATCCAAGCATGTTTGTTTCAGCGTCTTCCAAGGCCTGGGGTCCGTGGATGCACCAGCTGACAGGGAGGGAAAAGAAGAGTAAACCAGCCACAGAGTGAAATCATGGTGTCCCTGAGAACAGCTGAGAGGTGAACCATCTCTAACCCAGGTTACTATGTTCATCTTATGACATAAGAGTCTACAGTAGGAAAGAAGAATAAGAAAGCCAACCATGGGAAGCTCAGCCATAGAGAGAAAGATCAGTTGGGAACTCTAGCTGACTGTCTCAACGTCCCTGTTGGTTTCTGCTCTGTGCTGTGAGTGTCCAATTTGATGACATTAGCTCTGTCTGCTGTTAGTTGTTCTGCTTAGAAGCCTCATTTAAGTAGACATCTGCACAGGATGACCTGAGAATCCAGACAGCTGCCCCAACAGGCTTCCCCAGTTGATTTCTGATGGATGTTTCAAGCACCTGATTTGATGATGTTTGCTATCTGTCTATCTATCAATCGATTCTTTTATTTTTGGCTTGCTATATTCTTCATAAACTCACTTATTCATAGCCAAAAGAATAGCTATTGTAGATCATTCTCTGGACTGTAGGGAACACGGAACATACCCACAGTGTATGTACATGGCACACAGCCCACACTCTGCTCCTGGGCTTGTCTGCACCCATGGACAGGCACTCTAGTTTATTGTAAAGTGATTATGAACATGGCAAAAACACTACAATGTCATCCTGGCCTACTCCACCAAGGCAGTGTCATTCTCAGGACAAACAAGGAACTGTGTGCTCACTAGCAAATGTCCATAAGGGTGAAGAGGGAGACAGTGAGAACCCAGTCCCAAGTGTGCCTGTGGTGTATGTGTTTAGGGACAGTTTGTAATGTGGCAGGAGCTAACTGCTACAAAATTCTCATCACGCAGCACTGCAGCCTCTCCTCCACCTTTACTGGAACCATTTTCCAATGGTGCCATTTCAGACCGCCCTTTATGGTTTCTATGCAAAATGTTGCCTGAAGGCACCTGCATTTAAACACTTGTTCCAAAAGTGCTATTTTGGGAGTCCCTGGAATTGCTGTGGCGGGAAGCATGGTTGGCAGAGGTGAGTCACTAGAGGCAGGCCCTTGAGAGTTGCGGTCTGGCCTCACTTCTGGCCTTGCCGATCTGCCTTTGAGGCCTGATCTGCAGACCAACTGCCGCCATCTTAGCCACTTCACCTCCACTGCTGTGATGACAGTCTGAACTGTTAGGATGGGCACTGAGATAGACACACCTCACCTCCTTGAATTGCTTTTATCAGGTATTTTGGTTGCAGCAATGAAAAGGAAGTAACTACTATGCTGATTTGGGGATAAATAGATGCTGTCACAGTGCAAAGCTAACATCTGTAAAATTCCTAAGTCAGTATCTTTACAAAGGAGTTACCCAGGAGTCTGCTTACCCTGGGTTCCCTGGGAATAATTTTGGAAACAGGCCAAACAAGGAACTATCGGGCTCATTAGCAAATGTCTCTAAGGATGAAGAGGGAAGGTTACACTGGGGATCCAGCTGAGAGGAGAAAGAATGTGGTGTGGTGGCCATGGTGGGGTCATGTAGTGGGAGTGGGATGCAGCGGCATGGGGTTGGATATGGAGTGAGGCTGGGGTTGGAAATGAGATATGTTTAGGGAAGGGAAGGGGTAGAGATGGGGTGGGGATGGAGTGGGGGCCTGTGGTGAGGAATATTTCAGAGTTCATGACCCAAGAGATAAGAGGAAAGGAAGGACAGGGAAGATGTCCCAAGCATCCTGCAGAGTTTGCCATTTTAACCATAAACCTCGTGAAAACAGAGCCCAACCAGGAGGGACATAACAAATGCCAACCTGTCAGCACAGAGATGATATGGAAAGAAGTAAAGTGAGCTTGTAAAAGGCAAGATAAGATTCTTCAGTCCTTAGGGAGGATTTGGATTCCTTGTGCGTTAATGAGCACACGGCAGAGAAAGGCCACAGCACAAAAGAAATTTTGCACAGGGGTCTCTAGTCTTTGATACAAGACTCTTAAATTTTTCTATTTTTATCAGCTTCATCAATATGAAAAGAGAGTAAGAATGTAATTGGTGCAATAGTTATAAATGTGCAAAGCTTTTTTGTTAAAAATTGGATCACCCTGAAAAGAAAACACAAAGGGAAAGATGCAGGCTAATTAAAAATCTGAACTACTGAAAGAGCCCAGTGTCTTCTTAAGATCTCACTGTTGATTTAAAAAAAAAAAATCATGTGGCTAGGGCAGAAACAGAGCACCACTCAGGGAACATGTGCCAACCATCATGTGTGTGCCAACCATCATGTGTGTGCCAACCATCATGTGTGTGCCAACCATCACAGGTGTCTGTCTGTATGACTTCCTGGGATAGAACCATAGTACAAGTCCACACTGGTCACAGCATAACAGTGATCCTCAGACTAGCCACAACAGGACCTGCAATTTCTGTCAGCTCTGAAAACTGACATCACACACACAGACCCACACCCTCCCCCCCCCCCCCCCCCCCCCCAACAACAACACACAGGAAATTTCAGATAAGGGTAAAAAGTCCTTGTCCCTTCACCTTCCCTTATCTTTATGGGAAGTTGTAGTCTCCCCCCCCACCAGTCATGTGACCAACACTGAACTCACCATCATGGGTCTGTCCTGTGTTTGCCCCTTGGCAGTCACACTGCCCTGCTTCCCCATACCAGCACTGGGGTATAAGTCTTGGTCTAGGTGGCACAAAGGGAGCTAGCAGAGGGGAGCTCGATGCTGCAGGTCATAAAGTCATTTGACACCATTATGAACTATATTACAGAGACCTTGAAGGTCTGTAGATCATTTGACTGCAAAAGCTTCACAAACAGACGGATGCCACCCAGGCTGCTCAGCATGCTGGGGTGTCCTAGTCTCTGGAGGAACTCTCGGACCACTGTGATAGACATCAGACCCTGTTACAAATCAAAGCACTTAGATTCATAGCCTGATTCTCTACAAGAGGAAATCACTGAAGAAGCCTCCACACAAAATGCACCCGCAAACCTTCATTTTCCCCAGAGGCAAATGCCACCAGGTACCAGTGTTTGTGCACCAAAGAAAGGACCAGGAATGTGAACTGATTCTGAGGATCACTCAGCCTCAAACACAAAGGGTCACTAGAGTCCACTGGTGAAAGTGGAGACTTGTCATGGTCCAGTGATAGTCTGGGGCTTAAGTTTATATCACAGTAGGTCACTCCTCTCCTGGCTGAATACCCTCAGCAGTCCTGACCTCCATGGAGTGAAGCAGCTCCAGTAGAAAAGGCCACTGAAAGGCCTGCAGCAGTCCTAGCCCAGCACCTAGGCCCTGCCGGAGTGGGAAAGATGCGCAGGTGATGATCACACACACCTCTCTGACTGATCTCCCAGCAAGTCACAGGTTCATGGTCACAGAGGGGAAGAGGGGAAGGAGAACAGACCACCCTGGAACACAGTAGATAGCGAGAACAAAAAGCCTTATGCTACCAGCATAATTCCCTGAAGCCTGAAGCCCCTTGGGCAGGTCTGAGGAGCTAATCCATAGTACAAGATGAGTCACACCTGCCATCTTGCTTGAGGTAGACTCTCAGGGAATGAAAGCCATATGCCCCAAAGGGTCTATGAAACCAAGTTCCCCTTTCCCAGGTGACTTACAACTAATAGCAGAATGAGAAAATACAGAATCTGGCCCCTTTCTCCAGACCAACAGTCACAGGTCAGAAAAGCGGAATCAAGAGGATACGTCATATATATATATATATATATATATATATAGTCAGGATGATGGAGGGCTAAACCCAAGGTTGGCTGTGGTAAGATGGGAACTTGGAGTCCTGAAGGTTGAATTCCAGTCAAGTCTTAAAGGTCTGATATCCAGGACACCCTGTTCAGGGTCCAGTCAAACCCGAGTCCAATGCCACAGCCCAGAGACGAGCAGGTAAGAAATCCTCACCCAGCCTTGTATCACGCTCAGGCCTTTAGCTGACTGAGTGTCCCATTTGCCAATATCTGCTTTACTTGACCTGAAAAAAAAATTTAAAAAGACTTGCATCCCTCTCCCCGCCCCCCGCAGGCTTCATCAACCCAGTAAACTCGGGTGATGATTACTATACGAGCAGATCCAGGATCTGGTCCACAGCTGCAGGGTATACCCTCTGCCCTCCAGATAGTTAAACAGTTCCTGTGTGCATTATTACATATCTTGTCCCTAAGACCAAAGACCCTAGAAAAGCAACTTAAGGACAGGAAAGGCCTTCTTTGGCTCACAGTCTAAGGATGCAGTCCACCATGGTATGAGGTCCCAGCAGCAAGAGCCTGAGGCAGCTGGTCACATTGCACCCACAGTCAGGAAGCAGATGAGTGCTGGCACCCAGTTTTCTCCTTCTTACTCAGTCAGGACCGTCCCCAGCCCAGGGAATGATGGTACCCACATTCAGGGTGGGCTTTCTCACTTTAATTAACCTAATCTAGAAATTTCTTCTCAGATGTGCACAGGGCGTTAGCTTTTCAGTGATTGTAGACCCCGCCAAATTAACAGTATTAGCTACCACATCCTGTTAGTTGGCAGTGAGAATCGTGTGTCCTAACTCCTGCCCAGGGCCTCAGTCAACTCAATAGTTTTAACTGACTCTTACTTGACCTCCTCATCTACCCTAAGTGGAGGCCACGCCTATCACACTCCTTCCAGACACTCTAGAGAAGGTGGAATCCACACATACCCCCACACACAGGCAGAACACACGTGCAAACAAGGAGATGCCATACACCAGAACACAGCAGGCCATACTTCATGGGGCCACCTATTGACCACCTTACCTGTGTGTGCTAAGCCAGGCATCCCCCAATAAGGTCCCCTGGCTTCTCAGCCCCACCCTCCATCTTCACTGGCCCTTGGGATGCTATGGAAGGGGCAGTGAGTTATATGGGGACCTGAAGTGGGAAAAGCCCTTTGCTATGTTCACCACATGACAGAGGGGCTTCCCAGGCGGCAGGCGCCAGATGACGGATGGGCATACCTCTGAACAGTGTCAATTCATTTGTGCAGGCCAGATCCTTGATGATTCCATCTAAGAACCTACACAGGTGACCTGGGTATAGGTGGGGCTCTACCAGAGAGGGGTCACCACAAAGGGGACTTGTGATTGGTACCTGGTAATGTCATGGCAGTCCCTAAACACTTCTGTACATATACCCTAAGCCAAGCCCTGAGGTTTCAAGTGCCTCTTCTGTGGAAACAATACAGAAAGAGTTGGAAACTTCTTCCAACAAGCAATCTGCCAGGGAGGGTGCAACTCTACCCCCACACTGTTCCTTCATCAAAGGAGACCTCAGCTTCCCATATCACCGGCCTCCAAATGTATACTGATATCAAGGCAAGGCCTGCGGCTTCTGCCCAAGTCCAACCTGCTGCCTGCATTCTTAGCAGAGCACCTGGATCTTGGCATATCCCTGGTGCCCTTGTCTGTGTTCATCATTGTGCTATAGTAGAGCCGGGATGACAGGGACCTTGTGATAGGCAAGGCCTAGAATATGTGTCCCTTTCTAAAAGTATGCTGGTGCCCAAGAGGAAAGACCAACCAGATGCCCATGCGAATTAAAGGGCTAGCAGAAACCCAGCTGCCTCAGCCCCCACAGAAGCCTCTATGGAACAGGGCCACCTCCATACCCACAGACAAGAGGAAGCATCGAGAGATACCTGAGAGCTTCCAGGGGTTTTCATCTTGATTTTTCATCAGCACGACCCTCCAGGAACCTGAGTCTGTCTGTCTGTCCTGTGTACATCTCTTCAGAGGCCATGATCCTGTGTAGATGTTGCTCATTTCCAAAAAGAAGAGCCCAGTGCCCAAAATGAAGGGCTTCCCAGTCAGCCACCCCATAAAAGTATTCAGTGTGTGCTGAGTCTTCCATTCTGGAACCCTGTCTGTGAAGCCTATGGAAGCTCTCACCTTAGGTGGGGCACTAAAGAAGATTGGGTGCCTTTGGGGTGAAATGGTTAGACGTGGCTGGAGCATCAGTGGCAGAATTGTCTCCTCCTCTGAAGAATCCTCTGGTCCTCGGAAGGCTTCCACAGGGATGCCATGGAGTCCCTGAATCTGTGTGGCAAGCCCACTCTTTCTTCTGAAAAGGGGACTGTGTGGCCCGTCCGTGTTAGGACAGTGTCCTTGCCACATGGTCTCAGTGTTAGTGACAGGCAGAGCTGTAGAAACCAATCTCTAGTTCCTGCCTGCCACCAAAAGCATGCTTTTTCTCCTAAGATGAAGCATGGCCAGGAGTGGACAGCAGAGAGCAAGAAGCAACACTCAAAATACCTTTATTTCTCTCACAGGTGGTTACTCCATCACACACAGTAGGGATTCTCTGGGACTCGATGTCTTCGCAGCACGGCCTCTTTAGTCATCTGTGTCTTCTGAGAGTGTCACTGCAGCTAGTTAGAGGAGGAAAATACGAGTGTTTCTCCGATGGAACATGCAGCACTCATAGGAGAGTTTAGCAAGAGTTTGGAGTAAACATATGGCAGGCATGTTCCCAGAAGCCAGTTGGTGAGTGGCCTGTACTGCCATTGTTTCCAAGTTCACTATGAGAACTGAAGTCTCAGTGGGAGGTCTTCATATCTCAACCCTGTCTCGACACAGAAGGCACCAAGGAAAAGATAAGCCCATGTTCTGCAGGCAGTCTCAGATTCATAGACCAGCAGGAAAGGCTTCCAGTCCCACTTTCCCTGGGGTCTTCCATGAAACCAAGTCCATGAGGTTGAATGTCAGGCAAGACTGACCTTCCATCCCACATCAAGATGCCATGTTCAGACAACCTGTTCTCTAACCTGGCCTTCCTCTAGACAAGGAAAAGCAACAAAAGATCTGCACAGCCTCTCAGGACTCACTGACAAGTAAGTGACTTCGCCTTCCATGAACCAAAGTAGGCGACTACTTGTCCCTCTTCAGCAATGTCCTCACCATCGGTAGCCACACTCACCCTGCAGTGGCCCCAAGGAAGGACCTTGATAAACCTGCAAGTGTTTGTGGACTGTCCCCAGGACATGCATTAACACATGCCACCCATGGTCGGGAAGGGAAGAGGAACCCTCTTGTGGACCTGGCCCCTCACAGTTGGGTATTCTGGATCATGCCCAGGCTAAAACGGTGTTTGTCATTACTGTTGAGGGCCATCAAACGTATGAGCATATGCAAAGGGAGAAGGGCGGAGGCACACAGAGTTCACACCAGCCTACCTTCTAATTGGCTCCCATTCTCCTCCTGGGAGGCCTCAAGGTTAAGCGGGGCTAATTCTGGAACTGACTCAGTCTTGCCTGATACGGTGGTGTCCACGAAGAATTCCATCTCTCTTTTGACCTCATTTACAATCCTGAGGAAGAAAAGCTTGGTCATAACCAAGCAGCTAGAGACAGAAGCTCCTGGCCCTGAAGGCCTCCTGTCCTGGGCTCTGAACACAGGCTCTGTGATAAGGCCTACATGCTTTGCTCAGTGGTCTCAGTTCAGTCTCTCTAAGGCAACACCCGGGAAGAAAGTGCTGCAAGACAGGTTGTGTTGGCCACATGAAAGGCTACAGCAGTTGCTAGGTGAGGTAGGTGGCTTTTTGCCAATCACAGGACAGAGCTTTAATAGCATCAAGGCACATAAGAGGTGGATGCTGAATTGAACACCAGCCCTGCCCTGCAGACAGAAACCATCTGTGTGGTCCGAGGCTTCACTATCTCCAGGACAATGACAGAAAGGATATCCCTCTGAGACACCCAAACACTGACATCCCTCATGCAGTACCAAGATGATCTCAGCCTCCCGTAGGGTTTGTAGTGGTTATAGTATTAACCTTGACAGGATCTAAAATCACTGAAAAGACAAGTCATAGGGTGTGTCTGACAGAACTTCAATATTAGATTCATCGGGCGGTAAAACTAACCTTAATTGTTGGCAGCACCGTCCCTCATGCTGTAAGCCGAAATAAACCCTTCCTCCTTTAAGTGACTCTTTAGCTATTTTTTCACAACAGCAGCCAGTTAGCCCTTAGTATGAGCCAGGGGGCCTCCTGGGTGCTGTCTTTGATTACCCCAGCAGAAGATGGCCCCAGGACCTGTGGCTGCAGAGGCTGACAAAGACAGTGGGCTAAGAACTGCTTCTGGGGTCTCAGACACCCACTGAATGCTGGGGACTCATCTTATCACTAAGAGATGTACCCAGAATGGCAGCAGGTGGGTGAGGGATGCGAACTGAGAGAGGGATCAGCGCCAGGTGGCATATGCCTGCCCCAGGCCATCCCTCCCACTCAGAATTGAAGGTGGTGGCTTTTTGGTTTGGCTTCACCCACCTGAAGATGATGGCGATGACGAAGACCACGGCAATGAGGATGATCATGGCGGAGAACACCTGCACATAAACTGCGAGATAAGCCCCTGGCTTAGTGTCTGAATCCAAAGGACTCAGGAGAGGGGGCTAGCCCCACCAAGTGTGGGACACTGGCCCTGTGTGGTCCAGTGCCGCTCACCGTCACCCACCCTCCCTAGCCCCTTAGCCCGTTGGCTCAGGATGCTGCAGCTAAGAGGATGTTGCCCTTGGCTCTTCAGCCTGACATGTCTTCACAGGGGGAGTCAATGACATGAAATCTCACAGTCAGGAAGAGCCTCTCTAGCTCCTGCACCCTTCCTCCCCTTCGTGGGGTCGTGGGAGGGCAAGGTTCTCAGCACAAGAGGGGTACAGCAGTTCTCCAGCTCCTGCACCCTTCCTCCCCTTCGTGGGGTCGTGGGAGGGCAAGGTTCTCAGCACAAGGGGGGTGCAGCAGTTCCACTATCATTGATGCTTTAAGTATGACATTCTTCTCTATTCCATTTTCCATTTGCCAAGGGAAAGAAACTATCTCACTGACTACCTCCCTCTAAATGACTCTTAGGTGTCCCTAGTGTGCAACAAAGGACTCTGCTAGATATGATGTCCTTCAAATATATATTCATTTCTGAAACAGGAGTGTTAGAGCAGCGCATGTTTGTTGCTATGCAGGTCTGGAACCACAACAAGTAACTATCAAGGCGTCTCCTAGACCTAACCCTCACTAAAGGCTTCAAGAGTCCTCAGTCCACTTCATTGTGGCTTCTGGTGATCTCTGGCCCCTCTGGGTTTCTCTGTCTTTTCTCTTGTGAGGGCTCCAGGCCTGCTGGGGTCATCCTGCTGCACTGTGACAGGCTCTTTGCTAATCGTACCTACAAAGATTCTTGTCCTAGTCAGCATTAGCCGTCATCTTGACATACACTGGATCACATGACGGAAGAAAGAACCTCAGCTGAGTAACAACTGCCTTTATCAAGGGGATCTGCGGGCATGTCTGTGAGAGGTTGTCTTGACTGTTAACAGAAGAGGACCCAGCCAACCACTGGGTTGTGGTCCTGGGCTGCGTAAGGAAGCTAGCTGCGTCTACGCCTGAATGAGCCAGCAAGCAGCTTTCCTCCATGGTCCCAGCCTCTAGGTTCCTGCCTTGACTTCCCCCAAATGATGGACTGTGCCCTGGGAGTCTAAGTCAAGTTAACCCCTTACTTCTCTAAGTTGCTTTTGGAAAAATAGGTTTTATCACATCAATACAAAGGACACCAGAACAGAAACTAGTACCACAACTCAAGCAATATGTTGCTGAAATGGACCTGACCATGCAACATTTATGCCTGTGGATTATTTGTTGGAGCACTGTGGAAGGTTTTGGAACTTTGGGCCATAAAAATACAGTGAGTGTCCAGAGCTTAATGCACTGTTGTGGGAAGCCTGGAAAAGAACGCTGGGAGTTAACAGAGACAGTGGAAACCTGGCCTGTGAGGGTTCAAACATGCTACAGGCACCACTTGCTGAAATTGTGAATTGAGAGTCTGTGACTGCTGGTCAGGCTAAAGCTGGAGAATCAGCTGTGATTACTAAGAGATCAGCATCATGGAGGTGGATTGTCCATTGTTCTTTGAGGCCATGGAAAGTGTTTCCTCCAAGTCAGCACTTAGAAGTTAATGTATAAAAGGGCCAAGGCTACATCTCAAGCTGGAAGATGAGCTTGGTAATGTGTAAATGTCACCCACGTGGTCTGTTTTGATGGCATGAAAGATTGAGGGAGTGATGGAAAACAGCTGAGGTCTGGTACCCTGTGGCAGGGTCAGAATCCCTGCAGAGAAGCCAAGAGAGGCCATTGCTGAAGGTGCGTCAGTTGTGGTGGAGACTCCAGGATGCTGGAGATGGCAGGACCATCTAATGCCCAATAACAGCACCAAGTGTGGAGTGTATTTGACCTAAACACACAAGACAAGCTGCATGTTCTGAAGGTGGCAGAGCTGGAGAGGTGTGGCTGCCCAAAGCCTTTGGAGACAAGAGATCATGAGTTATCTTTTGGGAGATGCCAAACATTGAACTACAGAATCTTGAACTTGGTTTTGTTTAAGTTTGAGAGTGTTCCTATGCCATGATTCTTTTGGATTAAGAAGAATTTTACTTGTTTCTTATTTTGCAAAAGTCCACAGTGAGACTTCAGAGTCTGAAAGAAACCTTAGGGTTTTTTTTTTTAAGATTTTTTAAATAAGTGCTTTGCCTACATGTATGTATATATACCAAGTTCATGCCTGGTGTCCCTGAGGTCAGAAGAGGGCATTGGATCCCCTAGAACTGGAGTTACAAATGGTTGTGAGCCACCTTGTGGGTGCTGGGTACTGATCCTGGGTCCCTTTAAAGAGTAACAAGTACTCTTAAACACTGAGCCATCTCTCCAGCCCCAGAGCCTTTGGACTTTTTAAGTGCTGAAATATTTAAATACCATGGGACTTTTAAGTTGGACTATGTTTAACATTATAACATAGATCTTTGGGACAAAAAAAAAGATTATAGCTTAAAGTGATGTGTACGTGTGTCAGTTTGAGAAGAGCTGAACTTTCCTAGTCAGCTGTCAACTTGACAAACTAGAATCACCAAAAAAGAAGTCTCAACTGAGTAATTATCATTATCAAGTTGGTACAAGATATCTGTGAGAGATTGTCTTGATTGTTAGTGGATATGAGGGCCCAGCCTACTGTGAGTGGTACCATTCCCTAGGCAAGTAGTCCTGGCTGTATAAAGAAGCTAGCTGGCGTGAGCCTGACTGGGCCAGCAAGCAGTATTCCTCCATGATTCCTGCCTCTGGGTTCCTGTCTTGAATATCCTGGGTGATGGGAGTGAAAGCCAAATGATTACTTTCTTCCCCAAGTTGCTTTTGGTCAATATGTTTTATCACAGCAACAGAAAGAAAACTAAAGCAATTTCTCTTGACAAGATAGACCACATTCACCAGCTCCAAAAAACACATCTTGGGCAGACATATAGTTCAGTTCACAGCACAGCTAGAGAGCAAGTTGCCCCTTAGGCAACAAGAGGGATTCCAATAGGATCCATTAGCACTAGACTGCTCTGAGGTTCTCTTGAAGGGGACAGAAATACAAAGATTCCTTACATGAGAGCAGGAGTTAAGAGCTGAAAGAGGGTTGAGCCCAGAAGCTCATGATGTCAACACAAGTCCTCCCATTCTCATACTGATGTGAGCCTTATGGCAGACACCAAAATACTATCTATGCTGTAGAAGCAGAACCACCAAATTGACGGAGACTATGGTGACATAGCCATGGGTGCCATGTTGGCTGTTACCAGCCAATCCCAAGCCAAGCAAAGCTTGTCAGCTGTTGGTTTGAGCCATTGAACTTTTGGGGCCAATTACTACAGCATGATGGAGACACAGCACGAAGTATATCATGGGGCTCCCCCTCTTCATGATGCTGAACACACTGAATGAAATAAAAGTAAATGTGTTCATTATCTCACTCAAAGGAATTTCAGGTAAGGTCACACAAATTCTTGAATCCCAGAGTCTTGGTATGTGATAAATTCAAAACTATGTGTGAGCATGGAATACATAAAGTTTTGCTATCAGCACCTTCCACGTGCAGCAGCACTCTCTTGTGTCCCTGCTGTCAGGCTAACAAAACCAAGACACAGAACTCTGCACAGCATCTGGCTGTGGAAAAGCCACATGTGTGGTTCCTCAGGTGCCATATATTGTGACTGCTCCTTCCCAGACAGCAGGAGCAGAAGAAAGGGATATTGAGCTCCTTAGTAACATCTCCCCAGCGCAGTTAACAAAAGTTTTGAAATCATCTCAGCAAGTCCCACGAAGAAACGGAAGTCAAATACTTAGAAGAAATGACATATTAAATAATGTGCCCTAAATCAAGACTGAAGAATGAAGGCAAGTCTTCTCCTTCTACTTTCCTGTTCTTTTTGAAAGATCTAATGCTAATTCCCCAAGTTCATATTCTTAATAATACGGATTATGCCATAACACAATGTGCACTTCAAACCAGCCTATTTAAGAAGTTGGTGAAAGGTTTTCATAACATGGAATTATATGCACAAAGAACTCATAATACCCTGTCACCGAATCCTACAACTTACACAGTACAAAGGTTCATTTGCCGCCTTGAATGAGAAAGATGTCAAAGAAATGAAAAATAATTTGAGGACACAGTGAGAACCCAAATGTAGGGCTCACTGCCCAGAATCTTCCTACAGATGGCCCCACCTCTTAACCTGAAAGATGTCAGAAGAAAAGGCAGTGCCCACCCACTCACTTACTAGTATGGGGAAGATGGACAGATGGTCCATATCTGTTGCCATGAGATAATGTTGTAGCCACTCTGACAAACAGAAGTTCCCAAGAGTCTGTGCTGGTTTCTGGGTTTCTGAAGCAAACCACAACTAAGATGCTATAGGACCATGGCTTGTTCTCGAGTGAGTGACTGGTGGTGGCTCTAGGTTAGGCAATGGGTGGCACACACACGACATTCACAAACCCTCCAATATCTTCATAAACAGCTGCTGTAAAACTGTCCAGAGGACACAGCAGATGAAGAGAGGATCTGCCTGGGAGGATCGGCTCCCCATGTCCCACCGCTGGGTTTCCATTTCATGGGGTTTTGTAGCAATTGAGATAATTACTCCAGCTTTTGGCTTAGACTAGAAATTGGGTGTGCCCCACATGCTTATGTGGAAATGTCATTTGGACACTTGTTTCTCCAACTTTTCAGGAGCTCTGAATGTAGAATTTTCCAGACACACTCAGCTGCAGAAGCACTCTTGGTCACTTTCATGTTGCTGGGATAAAACACCCTGACAGAGCGACATAAGGAAGGACTGGTTCATCTCAGCTCACAGCTCAAGGGGCCCCCCCCTCATGGTGGGGAGTCAAGAAGGACCAAGTTGGTTGTGCTGCATCCACATCCAGGGACCAGGCAGTGATGAGTGCTGGTGCCCAGCTCACCCTCACCTCTCTACACTGTCCAGGGCCCCACCCCAGGGGACAGTGCCACCCGCAGTGGGCAGGACTTCCCATCTCCGTTAGTGGGATCAAGATGATCCCCACAGGCATGCCCACAGCCCAGGTGATTCTAGAGCTCATCAAGTTGACAACTGACTTGAGTGTCACGACTCCGCTTGTTCACTTGATACCCAAACACATCATTTTGAATCATAACCTTCTGCTTCTTATCCCCAAAGTCTCATGTACACTCAGAATGAAAGATACAACTCAACTTCAAAAGGCCGCAGAGTCTATAACAATTACAACAGCTTAAAGTCTAAAGTCCGCATCTCATTTGAGAGTCAAGGCAATCTCTTAACTCTAATAAAATAAGATAACCAAGTTACATACTTCCAACATACAACAGCACAGAATAAATATTTCCATTCCAAAATGGAAGAATCTGGGCATATCAAGAAATAAGCAGGCCCAACCAAGATGGAATTCCAGCAGAACAAACACCAAATCCTTCAACTCCATATGCAGCATCTGGGACTCATGATGAAACTGGCTGGTTCGACGGGACTTAGATAGACTTACCCTCTAGTTATGCCACCCAAAACACACAGAGCTTCTCTCTTAGGCTGGTTCTACTCCATGCCTGCAGTTTTCTTTGGCATCTGTCCCACAATTGCGGTGTCCCAGTATCTTAGGGTGTCCACTGTAACTTGGACTTCACTAGTTTTACGCAATAGCCTCCCAGGAGCTCCTTGTATGAATTCCAGTCCTGCCACACATTGCTGGGCCTCATCTGCTTTCCAAAACCATGGAGCAAGATTCCATGACCCCCTCAATATTTTATTTTCTATACCTGCAAAGCCAATACCACATGGACAATACTGCCAAGTTCTTCTGAGAGCTCAAGCTGTAGCATGCCCCCCTTGTATCATAGCTGTATCAGCTAGTGTGTGCTGACTCTGAGGAAAACACTTCCCTAGGCTCTTGCCTTTGAGGAAGGGGGAACCTCACTTTAGACTTTCTTCCTTCAAATGAATCTGGATCTTCACAATATAGTGCCTTTGATTGAGGGCAGGGTACCGTCATGACACATTTCCTACTGTCCCAGTGCCACACAGGTTTCTCTTCAGTGGTGCCAATCTTTTTAACAACTACAGCTGCTTTCTCAGCACTGAACTTGATGCCCTCCTATCTTAAAATTTCCTCCACCTAAGAAATTAGCTCATTATTTTTTAAATTTGCCTTTGATCAGGTTCTTAGAACACCACAAAATGAAACCAGATTCTTGTACAAATATCATGCCAAGAGCCCCATCTCAGTTCTTGACTGAATATTTACTCCTATCTGAAATATGATCCAGGCTTCCACTGTCTGCATTTCTTCCATGATTCTTTTCTTTCATTCTCCCCTTTGAGTGACCCCATTAGGATCTGCTTACATTATTTCAAGAATTTTTCTAGCCCAAATTCTTCCATATTCTTCTCACAAGCAAGTCCAAAGGCTTTGTCCATGGTCATGTTTACCACAGCAATACCCCACTCCTGGTACCATTTTCTGTCCTGGTTACTGTCTATTGCTGAGATAAAACTCACAAAAGCAACTTAAGGAAGAGATGGGCTCTTTGGGCTTTGGTTGAAATCTACAGTCCATCACAGCAGCGGGGTCAATGTGGCAAGAGTTGGTCACATTAGACCCACAGTCAGAAGGTAGACGATGATGACTGGATATGCTCAGCTCACCTTCTCCTTTCTATACAATCTAGGATTCCAGCCCAGGGACTGCTACCACCCAAAGCAAGCAGGCCTCATACCTCAATTAACCCAATCAAGACAGTTGTCCCAAAAACATGCCCAGAGCCCATCTCCCAGGTGATTCGAGAACCCTCCAAGTTGACAATTGAGATTAAGCTTCGTAAGTGCCTAAGAAACTGGACTCCTCTGAGAAGTCCAGCTCCGTAATGGATATGAAGAGCTAGCTGGATTCTACTCCTGTTCTCCACCTACTATGATGTGAGAATGGAGTCACCAATTCCACAAACAACAGAAATGGCTATTATGAACAGCAGCAGATTATCACCAGGCTCCAGGCCAACCCAAGAAAAACCGCCATGTCCTTTACTGCCCTGAAAAAAGGGGTCAGAATGTAGAATGTGGCAGGCCAGCTAAACCTGGGAGGCCTGGGACTCAATATGATCTGTAAAGTCAGACCTGGTCAGCAGTTCCTTTTGAAACAGGAAGCATGATGACTCTTTTTAGAAGAGGCCACTGTGTTAGTTAGGGTTATTGTTGCTGTGATAAAAACACTAACCAAAAGCAACTTGGGGCGGAAATTTCTTTTACAGCTTTCGTACAATAGTCCATCACCAAGAGCAGTCAGGGCAACAGCACAGCAGGCAGGACCTGGAGGCAGGAGCTGATGCAAAGGCCATGGAGGGCGCTGCTTACTGGCTTGCTCATCATGGCTTGCTCAGCCTGCTTTCTTATAGAACCCAGGACCACCAGCCCAGGGATGGCACAACCACAACGGTGCCACCCCCACATTGGTTGCTAATTAAGAAAATGCCCTACAGGCTTGCCTATAGCCCCATTTTAGGCAGGTAGTTTCTCAATTTAGGTTCCCTCCTCTGAGATTCTAGCTTGTGTCAAGTTGGCATAGATTAGCCAGCACTACTGTAAGGTTTGAAGTGGAGATAGGAGGATCTGTGGGTCTTCATTGGCCAGTCAATGTAGCCAATCAGTGAGTTCCAGGTTCAGTGAGGAAACCCTGCCTCAAAGAATAAGGTGGCGAGGCTGGAATGATGGTTTAAACAATGAAGAATGCTTGCTGACAGAAACCCACAACCAATCAAAAGGCAAGAGCAAGTGACCATGTGGTAACAAGCCGCCCAAGCTGAGGCAGCTACAACACAAGTCTCTCCACTCAAAGCTAGGGATCAAAGCAGGAAAGGGGGCCTCATGGGAAGAGGGAGTTGCTGTGAGACTGTGTCTCCTACACTAAGCAACACCCACGAAATCTCGCTAACCTGGGTGCCTAAACATGATCTGAAGAAAGGCATTACCAATAGACATGCTAATGTGGAAGGAAATATCTCATGGGGCCCAGCCCTAGACAAAGAACTACAGCAGCTAAGGAGTGGAAATGCTGACACCAGAAGTCATAGTCTCCCAAAAACCCCCAAACTGATTATCTAATACAAAGTGATCAGCCCCAAAGTTATATTCATATAAATGATACTATATGGACTGAGTAGTTGTATTTATATATTTAGGTGTGTGTGTAGAGTGTGTATATTTATAGTGTGCGTGTGTATATATATATAGTGTATGTGTGTGTATATATATATAGCATATGCGTACATATAGTGTGTGTTTATACATATATATAGTATGTATATATATATAGTGTGTGTATATATATAGTGTGTATATATAGTGTATATATGCACATATATACACATATACATATATACAGTATGTGTGTATATATAATGTGTGTATATGGAATATGTGTGTGTACATAGTGTGTGCGTATATATAATGTGTGTATATAGTGTATGTGTGTGTATATATAGTGTATGT
Organism: Lophiomys imhausi; assembly: GCA_907164525.1. Taxonomy (NCBI): domain Eukaryota; kingdom Metazoa; phylum Chordata; class Mammalia; order Rodentia; family Muridae; genus Lophiomys; species Lophiomys imhausi. Next base: position 7,094,025 of record CAJQZJ010033015.1, on the reverse strand, counting down.
ATATATAGTGTGTGCACAAAGTGTATATATATATAGTGTGTGTGTATACATATATAGTATATATATAGTATGTGTATACATATATAGTATATATAGTATGTGTATATAAAAATATACAGTGTGCATATATATAGTGTGTATATATGTGTATATATATATATAGTGTGTGTGTTTGTATATATGTTTGTGTAATAATAAAGAAAAAAGGTCATGAATTTGAAAAAAGCAAAGGGGTACACTGGAGGGGCTGGAGGGAGTATAGGGAAGGGGAAATTTACAATTATATTTTAATTTCAAAAAATAAAATAAAATGATTCTTTAAACAAATGAATGCATGATACTCTTAGAGAAAACCCAAGTTTGGTTCCCAGCACACAGATCAGACAGCTCACAACCACCAGTTCACACAAGCTCCAGGGGATCAACACCCTTTTCTGGCCTCCACAGGCATGCACATGCACAGGCACACACACGGACAAACATGCACACACAGCAAGAACATTTAAATAAGGCTGGGGGTAACCCTGACATCTGGCCTCCACAGGTGTATCCACAGTTCACACACACACACACACACACACACACACACACACACACACACACACTGCAGAGAGAGGTGGGGGCGGGGAGGAAATCACACAGGTGAAAGAACCACACATCATGTGATTCCACTTGCATGAAATGCGCAGAACAGGTAACTCCATAGGCAGGTCAGAAGGCGCTGGAGTAGTGGAGAGATCCATGTTAGCAAGTGAGATGAGGTGTCCTTAGGTCAGATAGTGTTAGGGACTGCATGACTTTGTGAACACACTGAAAACATAGGAACTGCATTCTTTAAAAGGGTGAACTTTAGATGGGGCATTAGCCTAACATTAGTGAAACCCTGGGATCCATTGCCAGCACTGAAAAAAAATTATAATGACCATTTCATGTCAATAGAAATAATAAAAAGAAATTAGTTCTGGTTGTTTCTGCCAGAAGGCAGAAAGGGGTCATGGTGTCCTAGGGTCTGCCCTTCTTCAGTTCTTCCTGTGAGGAGCTGGTATGGGAGAACTTACCTGGCAAGTCCCACTGGCCACTATTCCCTGACTTTTAAAGCCATATACCCATGGAAGGGGTTGCCCTGTCTCAAGAGACTCAGTCTGACTGGGGATTTAGTAAGAGAAGGAACAGGAGGGAAGGAAGGACCTGAGCGTGTGTCACAGTGTGCAGAGGGACATAGGCTCTACACCATGAGTCCCCAGCAGTTCCTGCCACATGGCCATGGTGATCTTCCTGGCCTCAGATTGTTCACCCCTCTTCTCCAATGTAAATTAAGAGTAGTTGCACCCCATACAGCTTCCATGGTTTTCCTTCTGAAAGCTATCAATAGAGTGAGTAAATACATGAGCTTCCAGGTAAAATTTAATGAAGGTTTGGAGGCATTACTTTAAAAAACCCTAGAAGTTCAGAAGGCCAAAGTTCTGACATCTGAGAATATATTCAAGAGGAAGAATGGACACAGCCCTTCACTAATACAACCTGGTTCTCTACGGCTCTACTGTTCCTTCCACTCCGCAAGAATACCTGGTATGTCTAGAAATAGTTCTTCAAGAGCCAGGTAGGTGGGTGGGAGAGAGTGAGAAGCAAGCCCTGCTCCTTGGATAGCCCAAGGATGATCTCAGGACTGTATTGTGTTCAAGTGTGGCCCTAAAATGATCTCTGGAGAAACCCAGTCACATAACTTCCCTCGATGTCCCCATAGTCCTTGGCTAGGCACCACCATCCTGGCCCAATCAGACTCTCAACTGGCTGTTGCCAGCAGTACCCTTTGTCCAGCAGTTGTCTTGGTAGGGACATTCTCACAACCAGCTGTCACAATCCTACCCTTTTCCAGGAAGGAGAGGGATGAGAAGCCCCCTCACAGTCAGCACAGAGCAGAGGGACGCCAGCTTGTGAACAGCCAGCAGTCTGTGCATTTCCAGCAGGCTGGGGAGTGGCAGACAGGACACAACACAGACACAGGGCGATGGCTGGGACTGGGTCACTCACTGGGAACGGCTTTCTGGTAGCAGACACCCTTGTAGAAACAGCACCCGAACTCCCTGCACCGGTCCCTGGTGATGTTGTAGTCACAGATCTCATATAGAGGGATGTCACACACTGCAAGGCACAGACACAGGTACAGTACTGACTTCGCAGAAAGCAAGGCGGGGTGGAGTGGGGCGGGGTGGACCGGGGTGGGGCGGGGCGGGGCGGGGCGGGGTGGGAGACGGCTGACTGAATTGAGGTTCTCCTCACTCCCGTTATTCATCATTCAAATCTCACTTTGAGACTGGGATGTGATTAAGTTTCCGAACAAAGTAATTTCTAAGCACAATGCAGGGGCCTCTGATGATTAGGATGATAAGGCAGCTCAGCAGAGCCAAGCTAGGCACAGTCTCCACCCAGGAATCCAAAGAGGGCTAACCATGACCACTGGGGTGGCCAGGTCTCTGTGTGCAGTAAGTACACTGAGGAACAGCATGAGCTTTAGCTGGCAGCGTGGGTTGAGGACTGCTCCTGAACTTAGAAGCTGAATCCAAATGACCAACAGTTGGGGGCTGGAGAGATAGCTCAGAGGGTAAAGGTGCATATGACTCTTGTAGGGACCCAACTTAGGTTCCCAGTACTAGGTAGGGAAGCTCTAACTCCACCTAAGTGCTGGGAACCTCTAACTCCAGCTCCAGAGGATCTGACACCTCTGGTCTCTGTTGGTGCTGCACTCAAATCATACAGCCACACACACACATACACATACACACATACACACACACAGACACACAAACTAAAAATAAAATAAGTCCTGAAGAAAACTCCAAAAGATTGAAAGTTGAATGAGAGTTCTGGTCCCCTTCCCCTGAAAGGGAAAATGGTGACCTATACTATAAAGGAGATTAAAGGAGAGACTGCTCCCTCACAAACTGATTTGACCTGGGGAATGTGCTAGCTACTTCAGTGGTGGTGGCTGACTGGACCAAATGGTAAACAAGCCACACAGGGGGCTCTGCACAGCCTGAGGGCAGACATACATCATCATGCCAATGGTAGAGGGGTGAGCCCCACACTGAGGAAGACAGGAGGATCCTGGGGCTCACCAGCCAGCTAGTACAGCTGAACTGAGAAGATCTAGACATAGGTTGTCTCGCAGTGACTACACACATGTGATCTCTTATGCATACACGAACACATGCATACATGGACACATGATAAATGCTATCACCATTGTGTCTCCTTGGTTGAAAGTCACAACAGACACAGGGAGCAGAGTCCACTTCTCCCAGAGAGGTCTTCTGCGTCAACTGCCCTCCGGTATGGGGCTCCAAGGGCACAGAGCTGAGCTATAAGGCCTAGCTGAACTCTCAGGGCACTGGTGACATGGAAGGTCATCATGTCCTGTGGGTGGACACTGTGTCCCTGGGCTCAGTCACTTTGGAAGTGACAGCACAACTCAGCTGGGTCCACTTTACTTGCCACAGGCCTCCACAAAGGAAGAGAGATGGCAAAGACATAGCGTTTGGTGTGCTGATCAATCCATGGCCTTGCTCTAAGTTACTTCATGTTGTATAAAAGTGTTTTCTCAGACAACCTTGCCTGGAGAGATTCCATTTTACAAGCAACTTTTGACTCCGTTTTGAGAATGGAAGATGACCACGCACCTGGGCCAAGAGATGAACAACCACCTGTCTAGCACCTCCCATGCAGCCACCCAAGCAGCCATCCACGCAACATAGACTGATAGACAAATGAACTCACTCCTCAGACAAGAAAGAGAGGGTAACTCCAAAACTCACTGGGTAAATCTGGGACTGTAGGGGCACTTGGACATGTTAGCATCTTATCACAGAAACTAGGCCCAAGAACTTACGGGCCTAGGGAAGAGTGTAACTTCCTCCCCTGCACTCCACTGTAGTGCAGTGGAACCCTACCCTACAATGGCAGTGGCCCCACTGGTCTGTCAACTGACATCAGTGTGTGAGGCAAGGACTGAGAGACAGAAAAAGCCCCACCTCCCATGTTCTGTCCCCACTACTGATGTGGCCTACTCAATTGCTGCCTGTCCATCTGCCTGTCCACCCATGTGGCTCAGACTAACTTATCCCTGAAGTAGAGAGGACACCATCCTGTAAATATTTCAAACAAATTAGATGAGACCAGGTGTGCCCAGGGTGGTATGTACACAGATGATGGGGAGAAGTTAGGATGAAAGGGGCACACGTATGCATGAAAATCATGCCAGGAACACCACAACCAAGAGCTTGCCGGACACACCAGAGGAGTGGGTATAAATCCTTCACCTGGAGCACTCTAGGAGAAGACCTCACACTGCCGTGGCAACAGAAGCACTGGTCTGTTGTCTGACCACCCCAGTATGTACGTCTGGCCAACAGAGAACACCCAACTGTCCCAGGAGCTTTGGCGCATTGTGGTCCCTGCTGAGGGTGCCACCACTAAGCTGTCAGTTCACCGCTCAGTCTCACCCTTCACTGCTCCAGGCCCCATCTACCTGGCTCCTGCAGCTCGGCCCTGATCCTGTAGCTTCATTCTACAGCAGCCACATTCCAACTCCACTGTCTGTCATCTTACCCACCCCGCTCTACCCATGACTATCGGCACCCCAGATCCTGCACTTGGCCCTCTTTGGAACTCCTTAAACGATCCTGAGGCTTTTTTAGCCCTATGTTGTCCTTCCGTCTCACACACACACACACACACACACACCAAGATGCATTTACTGTGTGATGTATCGTCTGAAAAACACGATATTAATAGTTACCACTGAAATATGAGAACCCATATCAATTGGCCAGAAAAGTGAGAGTTCTGGACAAAGTCTGCCAACAAAACTGTTGAAATTTGTGAATTTATTATTATTCAAAAAATTCTCACATGGTGGAAAGACAACCTAGCTTCATCACTTTGCATTTTCTCAACAAGCCTTTGAGGCAGCCCCAACCACCATCTGAAAGGGGTAATGGGAGTATTGTCCTATTCACTTATATTCACTTATCATGGTCCAAGCTAGAAGGCCAGCAGATAGGTTCACAGCCTGGAAACACCAGAAAAGCTGGATGCCAAGTGGGGATCATTTCCTGCCCCCAGGATGCAGATCAACAGTGCATAGCTACCTCATTCACCCCCCAAGACAGCCCCCTACCCCAGGACATAGCTTACCTGGATCCTGAGATCTCCTCTCACCTGGCCCCACACACCTGGAGTGGGTATCCCAGCCCCAAGTTTATGCATTCAGGGCCAGCATCCAACGGCTCCCAGAAACTTCTTGCAGAAGTAGGTGGATACTGACCCCCACACCATCCAGATAGCTCCCCGAGGCTCATGGCTATAAGCAGAGACCAAGAGGGGCTGCTCATGGGGACCTTAAGGACAGGGTGCTCCCACCTTTTGTTATAGCTTTCCCACCGGGAGACTTTGGGAGGGGACACTCAATCCTAAATGAAGCACACAGTGTCGGCGCAGCTGTTTCCACTGCTCTCTGTGGCCCTAGTCTGCCTGTGTCACCTTACCTCGTCTGTTCTGAATCAGAAACCACAAGGAGTCCTCTTAAAAGTTATCTGCTGTGGAGGCGCCTGACCCCAGCGTGGTGTAGTGCCTCCCTCCCCAAGCCCACCGTGATTGGGCTTCCCCTCACACTCTGGGTCTGTGAGGCTAGCTTAGCCCTAGGGAGAAGTTGGCTTCCCCTCAGGGGATCCCATAGAAAAGCTCCCAGCCTGCCTTCTAAGGGAGACAAACGTTTCTTCTCTCCTCCCTCCATGTCATTTAACACAACAGCGATGCAGGAGCACATGCTCAATTGAGAAAAAAAGTTTCAAACACTGAGCTATGAGCAGGGAAAGAAAGAGACAGTTCCTTCTCTCCAGTCCCCAGTGGTCTGATGCTCCTCCTGGGAAGCACACAACTCTAGAGGCTCCTGCTGCCTGATTTAAAGCAAATGCAATTATAACATGCATACTCAGCATGCCTTCAAGAAAATCATATTTTTGTATGGCTTCCATACCCAAGGGTCAAGTGTCTAATGCTAGCTTACAGACCTAGTAGGGAGGCAAGGTGTGCTTTCTTATTGAAAAAAAAACATTTTTTTTATTAAATAAAAAGCCATTTGTGAGAATTATAAAGTAGCTGGAGTACTGACAGAAAACTGTAATTTGCTGTTTCTTAAACCGATATGAGAAATCCTAAGTGAGCCGCTCTGTAATGAGACTGCCTTCCCTTGATCAGGTGACTCAGGTAACACGGTACGTCAAATTCTCCATAAAAACAGCCCAAACACCTTCTTCCATGTTACCTGCAAACTTCTTCAGGAGGCGCGGTGGGGAGTTCTTGTTATCTGGGACATATCTCACAGCAGCACATGACAGGGATGCAGGGATCAAAAAAGCCTGGAAGACAGAAGACCTCAGCACAGAGGGTCCCAGAGCGTCCACAGCTGGAAGACAGGTCACCCCAGAACAGAGGGCCCCAGAGCGTCCGCACCTGGAGGATGAGATGCCTCAGCAAAGGGAACCCAGAGCATCCACACCTGAAAGACAAAGAGAACTCAGCACAGCGGGTACAGGACATGCACATCTGGAAGATAGCACAGGACACCTCAGAACACAGGGGCCTCAGTGTTCACACCTGAAAACAGGGCAGGTCACCTCGACACAGGGTGGCACAGTAGCCATCTGCTGGATGTGTGTTGTATGATTCTAGAGAATTAACAGGTGAAACTTTGAAGGCTCTTCCTGGCCCCAAGGTAGAGGGTGTGGCCACCAACCTGTCCATCACTTCCAGAGCTGAGTCCTCTGCACGGCTACTCTGATACCCTCTAAGTAAGAACAATGTTTAGTTAAAACAGGAACTGGCTACCTCTTCCTCCTGTCTACTGCTCACAACCAGCTGGGGGGAGGGGTGGACAAAAGAAAATCATTCCCTGCCTGTTGTGACATCATTTGGAAGCTTGAGGTCATGAAGGTGTCACAGTACTTCAGAATGACTGTGTAGAAAGAAGCCCATGCACACTGACAGGCTCAGCCAGGGTGCCAGTGCAAGGGACTGTCCAGAACCCTTCTGCTGGAATCCAAGTCACTCCTTCCTGTGAGGCACCAATCCTGACCGTGGCTCCAGAATCAGACTTCTAAATCTGGCCATGTGATTTTTTTCTGGGACTGTCTGTTTTTACAGACACTATTTTACAGACATTATTAGGGTGCAACTGTGAACAAAACAAAGGTCCCTCCATCCGTGGAAGGAGATGGAATAATGTGCTATGCACCCTATGCTCACATCCCCAGAGGGGGTCCCCTTTGCTTGCCACTGGCCAAATGTGCCCTTGGAAGGAGTTGCAACAGTGGACAACCCTCCTTTTGCCTCCCTGCTGGAAAGAACCATATGTTTCAGTATTTTTCAGGTATTGTGGGAATTCCACCAGTGAGTCAGGGCTGGGGAGAGAGCTGTTGGCCATGGTTCCTCCTCCGACTTCAATGCTCTGCCAGGACTCTCCCTGTAGCACACAACTGGAGGCCAACACAGGCCTCTGCCTGCAAAGGACACGCTGCTCTGATCACCTGCTAATGCAGATGCAATATTTAATTAACTTGGTTTTATTTGTAAACAAACGTGGTTGGCATTTAATAACCAAGAGGATGTGCGTAAGAAGTAGCTCTTGCAAATACGGCAGCTTTACAAAATTAAAAGCCGGTGGCTGCACAATATGAGGGAAATTAATTATCCTGGGAGCTACTGCTCCCTGGGGTGAAATTGATGATCAGCTGTCACTTAAGAAGCAAGTGCAGCCAGGTGCAGGGGAACTGGCTGGCTGTTATGAGAGTGGTGGGCGGGAAGCAGGGGTTGCCTGTCAGGGCTCCCTTTCAGTTTTTCAATTTCACCCAGAGCAGAGCCCTGCCACAAAACGGAGCTGAGCTGCAAGCATCTGGACTCCAAGACAGCCCAGGGCTCAGGTCCCTGGTGTGTGTGTGTTCAGAGGGAAGGTGTGCATGCCCCCAGCCCACAGTGCCACCGGCAGAGCAGGGGAACTGGCACCAGAGGGCACCTTTGAATCACTTACTCAGACAGGGTCTGTGTGGCTCCCCCATGTTTGTTCTTTGCCGGGGACCCCTTGATGCCAGTATTAACCAGTCTTCCCAGTGTGCAAATGTTCACAAGGTTCTTACCCACTCTTGGTAATTTCCATTCCCTCAAAACCTGCAGAATATTTTCTTTGAGGTGTAGAACAGGAACAACAGGCAAACAAGCAAAACACAGGGCTTGCTAGGCAGGGCATAAAATTGACAAGGAGAGAAAGTCACCACCTGTATAATGTCAAGTACCTAAGCCATTACTACCGCCATCTGCTTCGACTGCAGACTCCTTCCAATGTCCTTTGGTTTTCAGGTCCTTCATCTTTCATTTTATTTCTATTTAATGATTGTTATTAATAAATAATAATTGAGTATCTAATTCCTGACCTATGGAAAACTGATTTCTAGACAAATGTTGCATATCTTGCACCATGATTTCTAACAGATATCTTTACACTCTTGTACACAAACAGTGTTGACAGCAGTGGGTGTTCCTATGGGCTTTCTGTGACCCATATGTGCATCCGTGGGCCTTTCTGCCCTCACACACCAGGCCGGAACTGGACCAGCAGGTGAACGAGGCCCTCTAAATTTCTCATCATCAAAGTTCTGTCTTTCCATTGTCAGCTATGTGGTATATGTGTCAGCTAGTAGGCCCAGACCCACCCCAGACGAAGGCCACACACACACACCCCTATGTTACAGAATCTGCAAAGCTCAGTGGCTGATTGGAGCTGCGAAGTTAGAATGTTACAGATCTACATCTAAACAATCCAGGGCTGACAACAGCCATTCACAGCCCCATGTCTGGGTTAAACCTAACATCCTTGTGCCTATCAGGTAAAGCCTTCTGCAATGTATCAATATGCCACTAGTATCCACACAGCCTAGACCCAAGGATGTCACCTCATAGTATCTGAAACTTACTGTAAAGACCCCTGCTTCGGGGCTGGAGAGAGGGCTCAGTGGTTAAGATCACTGACTGTTCTTCCAAAGGAACCAGGTTCAAACCCCAGAACCCACATGGCAGTTCACAGCC
>CAJQZJ010033015.1:7062896-7081467 GCA_907164525.1 Lophiomys imhausi | reverse complement strand
GAGCAGACACAGGAGAGTGGCCAGCTCCCGCACCCTAACCCTGAGCATGGCTGAGAGCCATGGCTATCTGCTAGCACACTTTCACAACAGCTATTGCCCTCACCCCATGAAGTTGCTCTCAGGGGAGTCGATGAGCCATCAAGACAGTATGATCTTATCTGGGGGGAAAGAGATGGCACATACGCACGGGGCAGGTGCTTGTGACTTGTATTCTGGAATGCTGTTTATATTTCCTCCACAAGTAAGAACTTCTAGAATTTAAAACACCAAAGACAGAAGCATAATGTGCTTCCAGCCAGGCCACTTCAAACTGTTTAAGAGTAGCACTCGGCCAGTTACACACTAATCTCTAGTCATTTTTGCCTGAAATAACTGAGACCCTTGAGAGTTTTGATTCCAACTTCCTCTGGATTCTCTGATCTGAATGGTGGTTGGTCAGGTACTCTGCATGGCTACCTTAGTAACTGACAGCACTGCCCCCTGAGCTGGGTCCTGCACTGACACAGCAGCCTTCTGGACAGACCGTCACTCCTGTCTCAACAGGGCACCCTCACTGCAGGGCCTGCATTTCCCTAACCCAGCCCATGTTGCTCGCTACAGACTGGGCTCGCACTGAGGTCTGTCTCAACTCCACATGTGGGGTGTGTGCGTGTGGCCTACATCTGTACCCCTGCATGCAGGCTTGCTTTCTGGACAACCAACAGGCAATTTGGTAAAGGATGCCAATAACCACAAAGCATTGAGGCACAAGACAGGGGAGCTGCACCCAGGAAGACCTGACACTGTGTCTCTGAAATCTGGTACAAAACTCAGAACGTCTCCTGACCAAATTCTTCAATCCACATTCCTGAGATGACTCCTACCCTCCAGTTGGTGGAACTGTTTAGGAAAGATTACAGGGTGTGCACATGTACGAGGTGCCACGGGGGGGGGGGGGGGTGCTCTGAGGTTTCAAAAGAGTGGCTGTTCCTAATGTGCTCTCTGCCTCCTGCCTATACTATAGTCAGACATGAGCTCTGTTATTCCTCAGGTGCTATCTTTGCTCCGCCATTGTGGGTTCTAACCCTCTGACCTTAAGCCCAGTTAAACCCTTTTCTCTGTAAGTTGCCTTGGTCATGGTGTTTTACCAGCAATAGGAAGAGTAACCAGCACACCAGGTTAGCTCGTTTCTCTTGGGCAAGAATAAGGTTTCTAAAGAAAGGTGACCGTGCTGGAGTTTGGATCCCGAGTGCCACCAAAGACCCTGGTGCTGAGGGCTTGATCCCAGGGTGGTAATATTTGGAGACATGTGACCCATACAATTTAGGTCACTTGGGTGTGTCCTTGATGGGGACAATCAGGCCCCTGGCCTCTTTAAGTGAACCCTTCACCACCACACTTTGTGCCACCAGGCCCAATGTGACAGAGCTAAGCCACCAGAGACAAATACCTCTGAACACATGAGCGAAAACAAGTCTGCTATCTTCTTGGCTGAGTGTCTCCAGTGTCCTGTCACACCCCAGGAGCATTCACACAGCTCCTACCTAGTGTTGCAATTCTACCTGGCAGATTCACCCACTTTGATGGTGCTGTCTGACCCTCTGGGCTGGAGGGAAAGGCACCTCCACCAGGGACACTCTCAACACCCTCCAGGAAGTCAGGGAGGGCTATGACTGATCGGCACACAGCAATTTCCTTTTGTCATATGGCGGTTCTTGTAGGGCCCCAGATTCCTTCAGAACCACTGCCTTTTGTTCAAATCCATGTAATGGCCTACACCCTAACACCTGTTATTCCAATATCAGGGGAGGGAGGAGTACCACAACTTCTCTTCCCTACTCTTACCACCCTTAAATGCTCTCGAATGATTTCAAAGGTTCATATATTTTCCTGCATCAAACACATCAGGAATTTTAAACCTAAAAACCCAAGATACACACATGCAGATCATCTCAAGGAAGAGAAAACGACACATTTATGAGATAAGAAAAATAAGGAGTTTAATAATTCCAAGGGCATAGCACACACACTGCAGTAGCCAACACTGGATGCTGTCCACCAACCCCGGTTCTCCTGTAGCGTCACGATGCCCCGGGCATCCCAGGGAAGTAAGGGACAGGGGCATGGACCGAGCATCAGAGGCTGCTACATCAAAACATGGTTCAGAACGGAAAGTGCTTCACATCCACAGGATAGGACATGGCTTAATTCCCCTCATCCCTTACAGAAAACGGAGGAGAAACGGTGAATGGTGCCCCGTGTTGTTGGTATCAAAGACCCACCCACAGAGACTCGAGGAGAGACAACTGGGTGTGTACAGCAGGGTCGGTTTTTAAAAAGAACTGCTCTCAGATGCAGATTCTCTTGCTCCCTGGCAAGCCTGGAAGACGCTGGATCCACAGAAAGAAAAGGCAGCTTGCTGGCGCACAACCTCTACCACCCTGTCCAGGGTTCAGATGCTGGGAACACGAATACTCATGGAATATTCCAAGTGAATCATTAAGGCAGGTCTGTAAGAAATTGTCCTGGGGCATGGATGGCGATCTCGGCGGTGGTGAGGATGGTGGCAGATGTGGTCTTTGCTTCCTCTTGGTGGAGGAGCTGCACAGCAACCCAGGCACCTGTCGCCAGCAGTGGAGAGGTGTGAGGAGTGTTGTTCCTGAGTTAAGGTCTACTGTGACAGCAAACACACGGTCTTCTGCTGCAGTGTCTTCTGGGTCAGCAAAGCGCTTGGAAATCAGAGCCAGCACAGACTGACGAGACGCTAGCAGGAGCAGGAGGCTCTGCTGAGAGGTCAAAGTGAGGCCTGCTGGATCCTGACAGATGCAAGCCAAACACCACAACCAGCCCGAGTATGGAGGAAGAAGAGAACAAAAAGGCCGCCACGCGCCTATTCGGAAACCTCCACAGGAAAGGCGGGCAGGGGTCAGGTCACGTCCTAGGGAGAGGTGTGCACCTCTCTGGAAAAGCATCTCTGACTGCAGACAACTGCTTTGGAGGAAGGATGCAGACAGCTACGCTCCTGAGGTCACTGTCACTTACTGACAAACCAGAGGCAAGTTCTGGCTCAACAGAAAACAGGGCCTCTAGCCCAGGCTGCCAGCCTTCCAGGGCCTGCCTGGGCCTCGGGAGGCAGCAGAGTAGGGCTTGGGCACAGCAGGGCACGGTCCTTTGGGGCTCTCACTGTGCCGAACAACGTTGGGTATGTATTGCTTTATTCATGCTCAAAGAGTGGAAAGAGGGCTTTTCAGTGGCCTGAACAATGTTGACTACAACCAAAGGCAAAGCAGAGCTTGTGGCCGAAACAGCCTGTAGCCAAGCCCTGCCCGGCAGCACCAGCTAGAGGGTATGGAATAAATAACACATCTATGTACAGGGTCTATCCCCCGGGGGATGGCCAATATGCACAAGGGTGACTGACTCTACACTCTGTGACACATTCCCGCAGCCCAGGGCAGCAGGAACAAGCATCACGGGCAGAGAGCGATGTCAGCTTCCTAGAATCTGTGATGCTCTGGGCACAACCACAGTCTGGGACTGGAATACTGCAGTCAAGAAGACAATAGTAGCAAAGAAGCTCACAATGGCCAAGTAGGCTGTTCCTGATGGCACCATGGAGCTAGCCTGCGAGTCAGACAGCTGCCCAGGCCCTCTCCCCACCCTTCTGCTTCCAACACATTATGGACACAACCTCAAATCCCTGTGGCCAGAAATTCTGAGAAGGAAATCCTACCAAGAGGGTTTGCCTGGTCACACCTCAGGTATGTGTTCAGCATTCAGTATTTACAAGGTATGCTTTTTATAGATTCAGTTGAAGTCCAAAAGCCAAAGGACTCTGGTCAGTCACTATATGGAGAAGTCAGTAGAGAAATGCTCAGCCTGGCCTCATGTGCTGACTCACATGTAGCTAGCTACTTCAGCAACAGCCTGATTACTGCCACTCGCCTGATGACCACCACCTTCCAAGTCCTGTGCTTGGGGCCAAGGGCCCTGGCCTTGTCTGGGAACTCCTGGTCTTCGGCCTATGAGAATGAGGGGAGCCTATAGATTGGTCTCATCCCAAGCAGGGTCGTTCATGTTCTTCAGAACCTTTCTCACCAGCTTCTCTAGGTCCTTGCGGGCCCTTTGCTCCTCCTCTAAGGACTTCTTCATCTTCTTGTTATCCTGCAAGGCAAGCAGACAATAGCAGGCTCACGACCTTGGCACCGGAAGCATCCTTCACTTCGGCTGCATCCTTAGATAGAGCCCAGGTTGTGAGGGTTGGCCAAGCAAGCTGAGCCATGAATGTCCACCGAGGAGCACTGGGGTATCTCCCACTTACACTCACAAACAAGACAACTTGATAGGACGCACCAGGAGGAAGTGGCTGGTGACAGGGACAGGAACAGTGTCTACAGACCTACTGCGTTTTAAATTCCCTTGTCCAGTCAAATGCAGAATAGAAGTAACAGCAACCGAATGAACTGTGTAAGGAAGGAAGGTGTGCTGCTTAAACACAGGAGAGGTGGGAGGTGCTGCCATGTGTCTCCAGCTACCTCACCCTGTCTCTCCTAAGCACCTGCACCCCCACCAGCTGTTGAACACACACAGTACACAGTGAGTGGGTCAGCAGGTGACGGTGCCTGCAGTGCAAGCCTGACAACCCAAGTTTGATTCCCACCCTAACTCAAGCTGAAGAGAGCCAACTCCACAAGCTGTTCTGACCTCCACGTATGTACTAGGCCATGTACCCCACCCCACATTATACACATAAAGTAATAACATACAGCTTGAAAGCTAAGAACAGACAGACGGTCACACGCACAGCTGGCTAGGTATCACTGTCCTGACGCCAAAGATGGCCAGCGGGGTCTGCAACCAATAGCACCACAGGCTACCCCAACAAGCCTGAGGCAGCAGCTCACATGCAAGACAGCAGCACTGCACAAACAAGGACTTCCTGGCCAGTCAGTCTTCTGCTTTTTTTAAATGTTTATTTATTACTTCAAGTTACGTCTTCATCACAGTCCCCTCCCACCACCCCTCCCAGCTCCACCCCCCATTCTCCCAGAACTCATAATTCTTTTTTTTTAATAATTAGACCACAATTATGAAAATTATAAGGTATAACATACATTACCAATGTCCAGTCCATACATATTTGGCAACAAATAAGAATATTCTATTATATATCTATCTTGATGAGTTTAAAGTTCTACACCTAACTCGTTTTCCATTCTAACTTGCATTACTAACTTAAAAACATCTTCTTAGACCTAGAACATCCTTTTAATTCCTAAACAACTTAAAACTTAGCTGTGAGACTACAACTATCTAGTCTTCAGCCACATCAGAGACCTGAGAAGGATAAATATATCTGAATAAACAGGAAGTGCAGATCCAGCAGCTTCCAAAACTAAGAAACGACAGACAACTGGCTGCTTGGACAGTCCTCAATTTCTCTCCAAACATTGGAGCATCTATCATCAGCCTCTTCGCCCAGTATATCTGACAGACATCCAGGACAGCCAGGACTACACAGAGAAACCCTGTCTCGAAAAAGCGAAACAAACCAAACAAACAACAAAAAACCTAACAACAACAACAAAAAAAAAACAGTACTCCTCTTTTTCTACCATTAACAAAACTGATTAAAGTTAAAAAGTGGTTGGCGCACCTGTCTTAACTCTTGGACTTCATCCTTTAGCGCGTACACCGTGTCCACAAGGCTCCTGGAACAGGAAAGAGGGTAAGCACAGGAAAGGCGGTGGTGTACCAAGGATGCACAGACTGGCAGGGGAGAGGCCAAGCTTTGCCTACTCGATCTCCCCTTGTCCAAATTGTGACTTCAGAGCAGCCCACCTGGGTACCTCGGGCTAACCCCAAACCTAGACCTTCACCCATCAGTGGGGCCGCATCCCAGCCTTTAGCAGAGCTCAGAGATTGTGCTGCCCATGGGATGGGGTGAGGGGGAGGGCAACCGTAACAGAGTGGAAACCATCTCACTTTTCCTCTATCACCGTCTGCCCGTTGCTTTTGGTTTCCTCCACTATAATCTTTTCTTCTTCTGGAAGTAACACTTGTGGAGCAGATTCTTTACGTGAGCCTGGATCATTAAAAAGAAAAGCCCCATGTGAGTGCCATGGCAAGACCAGGAAGGGCACTTACTTCACTACATATCATTTATACAAAGCCAGTGACTAACACAGTAAAATTCTGACCAGTTTTCTCCAGCTGTCTGTTGAGCATGGCCAACCAAAACATTACAGAGGAAAAACAAAATAAGTAAAAACAGCCTCTTTTGCAACTTATTAAACTCTTTAAAATATGGAAATGTCTGACAAGAATGCTAAAGATCTTACCACACACTGTGCTCAATACACAATAAAAATTTAAACCATTATATCATTCCAGCAACACTAGAAAGACCAGACCATGAAAGATTGCATAATTCTTGTGCTTACGAATGAAAAGTCTGGCAATTAGAAAAGAAGTTTGTGGGCTGGATTGGTATCTCAGTGTTAAGGGCTAAAACTCACAGCCAAAACATTAAGAAAAAAAATGTTTTCTCTGTGTACAGTAATGTCTAAAAAGTGATAACATTATAACACATGGCTTAGAAAAGGCGACACGTATTGACTGATCACTGTGTGAAAATGTCTCAGTCCTCTTGAATATACACAGCTCTGACAGGAAGGAAGCACACAGTCCTGGCACAGGCAGTGACCATCGTGTGACAGGCACTGCGCCAAACACTCGCCTTGGAAGGGTGTGCACCGTGAAGAAGAATTACACAGTGTAATTTAATTATGCTTTTCCTCTGTTTCCGAGCAACCCTGGATACAAACTGGAGGAGGGTAGGCCGCTCCGGAGAACGTGTCACCTGCTGAGGGCTGTGCTCCTGTCAACTCTCCTCTGAGGAAAGCACATGGCACGAGGTGAGACTATGGAAATGCGGTTAATTTGCTTTTGTGTTCCCAGGGTGCCCCTCTTACGTCTTCCTGAAAGCACACCAGATCTTAAGGAGCACTGCCTGTGCACCCTTGTTGGCATGGAAACCCTAGAATGGTGTCTGAGAGGCAGAGCTGTGAGGAGCAGCTCTGCAGGCCATTTAGCCAAGTCTGTGCTGCTCTCAACTCATCAAGGTGGCCACTGCTGCCTCAGCTGACAGTAAGGGCTTATGCAATGTCCCTGATGTGGAGAGCTAGCTGTCCACCAGGGCATATGGGGCCTAGAAGACCATGACCTCGGCTACACCTCCCCAAGCTACCTCTGTCTTCTGTCAAGCCTGCTGCACTGGAAGGTGCTGGATCAAGCCCAGAATGGCAGAGGCTGGAAACACACTGGGGAGGTTCAAGGGTGGCAATCAAGTCAGGACTATGTCACACAGCAGCATTATGCCAGATGAAAGGAGGGGCCCCGTATATGGTGAGGTACTCCAGCCTTGACTCCCATTGAGTAGTCAGAGGGCTGCCAGCATCCTAATGTGCTCTGAGTACATTCACACAATACTTTCTGAAGGACTATCCCAAGAGATGGACATCCCACCCTGAGAGGGGGCTGCATCTACACACTCTGGTAAGGTGACACCACCTATCTTTCCCTCAGTGTCCCAGGTCCTGGAGATGCTGGGCTTTAAGATACAGTCCTGGAGAGGAACAGGTTTTAAAAACCACCAGCAGGCTGACCATGTCAGCCTCCATCAGCACCCCCAGCAGGATCCAAGTGACAGGCAGATGTCCTTTCTGGACAGCCTCCTTGATTTAGCAGGAGCCCCCTCTGAGGCTCCTTTCCTGGCGAGCGCTGATGGACACTTTATCACACAGGGAAACATGAAAGGCCCCCAGCACCTGTTCAGTTGTGCCTCCAACACAAGGCAGGTGGTCTTTACAAGTTAGTGCGAGTTCAATGTGCCCAGAAATGAGGGTTCCATAGATTCAGGTGTTTGAATGCCTGGACCCAATCTGCTTGGTGATGAGGAGCAGCCAGGTAACAGCACTTGGGTTGGCTCCCCAGGTTTCCCCATTATCCAGCAGCCAATTATTCTGCTTGGGATCAGAGCTGGTGACTGCATTAGTGCCAAATTAAAAAGTCCTGATGACCTCTCTGTCACATTAAACTTAATATGGACTTGAGAAAGGACCAGCAGGTGAGACCAAATGCAGCCTCTTAACTGTAGGAAACAGCTCGGCCCACGCACTTCCTCTCAATTCCTTTAGTCTTTTCTCACTGGAAAATCTATTTCTAGCATTAAAGCTTCCAGACTACGGTGAGTGACACAAAGGGTGTCGCCAGACTCACCAATGACACGTCCCTGAAGGTTGACCCTCCAGTCAGCCATCGAGAAATCCATTCACTACTTGGAGTCAAAAGCGGCAATGTTCCCTACAGAGCTGTTCTGAGGTACACAGTGTGACAGCCAGCTCTTACCAAATGAAGTCATGAGTAAGAGCCACGAGCTCCAGTAACACAACTGAAGTCACATGACAAGTCCTGGATGCGAAACTGCTGTGTGCACAAGGCACCCAAGAATTCAACCAAAGCCTACATTTTGACTGTTCCTGGTAGAAGGTACTAATTGTTCCAGCTCTGAGACAGGCAGGTGGAACAGCTGCTCATAGCCCCGATGGAGAGTCACGGGCCTGCAACAGGGACCGTAAATCTGTAGAACAGACAGCTCAAATCATGGCACCTTTCGACAGGACCTGTATATCTAAAATGATTTTTTATTGTGTGGCCTTTCAATGAAACAATGAAGGACAGCAAAGCCAGTTGGTAAGTTAGTGCACAGGTTTAACAGTAAGAGGTGTGTCTAAGGCACACACCTAACACGCTGAGATATCACTACGCTCACTGGCATCAGAGCACAGTTTTCTTGAATACCTAAGTTGGAAAAAGCATATAACCACAGAACCAGAGAAATGTTCTAGTACTTTACTTACAACCCCATCACAGAAGCTTAGATACTCTTCGCACACCATGAAGGCTCTGCACAGTGGACAAGTGTGTTACACCTGCAGTCTTTGGGGGGGATGGAGTCAGGATCTGCTGCTGCTGTTTCCTGAGAGAATGCACGCAGCCCTTTCCTGGAGGTTCACAGTGCATTTCTAGAACTACAGGTTTGGGCAAGGCTAGACATAAAAACATTCCTTTCACTGTAATGTAGTCCATCCAAAGCTCCTCATCTAAGCAGCAGACTGCTTAAATCTCAGCATCAGTATCAGCTTCTTGTGGTTTTTATGGGTAGCAGCATGAGAGGTGCCAGGTAGCCCCACAGCCCTGTAAAACCATCAATCTGCCTTCACCATTACGATTTCCATGTGCAAGAGGAGGAAAAGACACATGGGTGAGAGGAAACGGTTTACAACCAGCCCTAACTCAGTACTTCTCACACAGGACTCTCCAGGAACAAATCTGTAGTTGTATCTTAACAACCTCAAGTCCTCAGTGACAATTTTACAAGGTCCCTCTTTGGGGACACTGTCATGCTGGTGAGGGTAGCAGGCTCTAGGTCCTACAGCAACACCCACTCACAGATGTGACTAAAGACTAAGATCATGTTCACAGCAACAGAAACACAGGCAGTCTCGGAATCCTGCCCTGCATTGCTAAAGACTACCAGGCTGCAGCCTCAGCTGAGAAACACAGATCAAAGGAATCCATTTCAGAGTAGACTCTAGACTGCCGTAACCAAGGATCACCCCAGGGCACTGCCTCATGCCAGGACCATAGGATGACATACAGCTGGGACTCAGCGATAATCAAGCCAACTGTGCAGCTCATACCCTGTTATGTTAGGTGTGTGGAGACACACGTGTGTTTGCCTGTACCCAAAGCGATGATTATCTAAGTCTGTCACGAAAGAGCATCAGCCCAACTGGCTTGACACACTTGTGACATGCTTCTGAATCATTTATACTCAAGTGGCACTACTTTCAGGACGAAACAAAGCATTAAACCTAGAGATCTCCTCAGTAGCACCCAAGTCACACAGGCTAGTTGTCTATGGCTGAGAGTTGGATTAGCTTTTCCATCATAGGAAAACAAAGGGCTGTCACCAGGAAAAGCTTTCTCTTCTGAACTAAGCATACACTTTGCAAAACAAAAGGGAAATGCTGGCCCTGATCCAAATGAAGGACTTAAAAACTGAGTTCCTTTTCTCCTGTGAGAAGGGGATGCTGCTTCTGAGGACAAGCTTTGTAATACAGAAAAAAAGGGGGGTGGGAGAAGAGATGGGACTGGAGACTCACACCTTCGGTGCTCCCTACCAGGGAGGAAGAAGCAGGTGGAGCTTTGAGTTCCAGGCCAGTCAGGGCTACACAGAAAAACCCTGCCTTGTACTATGTAGCATACACCCCACCTAAGAAAGCAGTAGTCCTGTATCACGGCAGACAGAAGCATGCCTGCGGAAGACGGCAGCTTGAGAGAATGGCCATGGCACACTCATCTTCAAACTATGCTATGTCCCTCCCCCAATATAACAAATGTAAAAGCCAAGGGCTAGCAAATGCAAAATTTATTTCAACTGTACAGAACAGATGTCTTTTAAATATAAAACAGACACTTCATTGCCATAAGCAACCACAGATAATAAGCATACTGTACAATACAATACAACATTCAAGATATACATCCAAGTAAGTTTTCAAACGGGACTCTTGTACTAAAATGGCTTTTCCCATTCACAGATAAAAGAGCACAATAGACAGATGTCCCCAAGATCTTACACCACTATATACACATTATCGTGTTTTGGCAATCTCATGCCAAACACAGTTAATGTAGCTTAGTAAAGACTTCTGGCAAGTATGAGTTAGACAGGAACTCTGCTGGGCCATTACAGAAGGCCCAGGATGGCTTGGACCTACCTTCTCGCTCAGTGTGCATCCTCCCGTTACCACACTCACTGTACACAGGGCTTTACAGCTGCGGAAATGTTAGGTACTATCAGCATGACTACAATTCCACAAACGTAGAAACGATGGCCCCTCCAATGCTGTGTCCCCTCTGCCACATGAGGACCTGTGCCTATGGCACTAACAGACTTCTAACCAGGTCAAGAGCTAATGTCAGACATTCAAAACAAAAGCAAGGAAAAGGTTGAGCTGTTGTTGCAAAGCATTGGCCTCAACAAAAAAACACCACCCAGATGGCCCTGACTGGTGCGAAAGGAGCCAGGGCAAGCTGTCAGCAACTGTGACAGAACCAACAGCGACCCACAGTGGCCTCTCCAACAGCCAGTGGCCCTTCACTTGCTGTTATGAGGAAACCCCAAGGGCAGTAGCTGTGCCTCCCTCTTAACCACAGTTGCGGATGGGCAGCCCATGCTAAGGTGAGGCAGAGTCAGCAAAAACAACCACTGTGTGGGGCGGGACAACAGAGTCCTTCCTGTCACTGTATGAAATTGAACAAAATACAGGCATTTCATGTTTTGTTTTGCTTTTCAAAAGTTCCATTTGTTATTTGTCTGAATCTACAAACCTCATTTCTACTAGAAATTAATACTGGGTGCAAGTTTTTAAGGTTTGCTCCTTGACTTTCTTATAAAAATACAAACTCTTCGGAGGGGCATGAGCAGCTCCATAACCATCGGGAACAGACAGACGTGGTGTGGGCAGCTTTGCTGCCCCAGCGGTTCCAGGCCAACCCCCCCCTCCAATGCCACGTTCCTCTACTAGCAGCAACATGACCCAGCTCCCACGGAGGAGCAAAGGTACACAATACTGAATACACTAGCCTGGGAAGGAGGACTCAGGGTCAGAGGCCATGGTCGCCAGAGTCCCACACCCTGACAGGTAGAGGAACACCACTCCCCATTTTCTGTGGCACCATTTCTGAAGGTGTCAATGAACACTTAAAATCCAACCCTAAGGTTACATTCTAGCAGCACAGTGTGTAGGAGAAAGCGCTGCTCCTCAAGCAATGGTCAGCTCGGGCTTGCTGCTGTAACTGAACACAATATCACATTCAGTTCTTTCTCAGGGCCAGTGAAAACTCCTTACAACAAACCCTGGGGTACTGAGGGGTTGTCTCCCAGGCCCGAATGTGGGAACTTGCTCAGTCTTCGAGACTGCACTGCAATGAACACCACGGTGAACTACAGGGCTGCTGTAAGTAAGAGTTTCACGCCACAAGATGCTCACGGCTCTCACAGCACAGTATGGATGTGGGGGCAGCCAGGCTGTGGCCAAGTCAAGCATTCAACCAAGCACCTCTCTGAATGTTTAGCTGCATTCAGACCAAGCTTCTGCCTAAGAGCGCACAACCTCAATGGTGCCTCATACTAGCTATCTCTGCGGTTCAAGGAAGTGTGGTGCAATGGTAACTGGATGTCTAAGCCATGATGGTGAACTCACCTTTGGGAAGTAGAGTTCTCACCTCCCAGCCATGGTACACACATGAAAAGGCACAGAGCAGTGGGTGGAGACAGATTCCAGACTCTGCTCTCAACACCCAATGGCACCGGCCCTGGTGTGCATCTGCCAGGCACGGAGTCTGTGAGGCCAGTGTTCTGTACCGGCATCACAGTAGATGTCAGCTGACTCAGTGTTTTGGTCAGACACTCCTGTCAATCTCTCCACAGCTACGTGGTCAAGTGCATTATACATAAAAAAGTTCAGACCCCTATGTGTAAGGCTAGAGTCTTCTCCATTGTGGCACTTGGACGCAAACCTATGTGGCTGCATAAAATAGAAAAGTGTCCATACGGCTGTATCCAAAAGGAAGTGAAGCAGTTGCTACACGGAGAATAAAAACCAAACCATCTGGGGCTTGTAGAAACACTCCCTAATGGAAGAGCCCTCAGGTGCAGACTCACTGGACCCACCACCTCCCTCCAACAGGCAGCAATTTAAACTCGTTCTCAGATTGGCAATTAAGCCTCCACTAGGTACAATGGGAAATACTAAGACACTCTCCAGAGTTGTTAAAATATCACATAAGAGAGACAAGGAACAGAAGGAACGTCTAAGAGAAGCAGGCTGTGGTACAAGCATTGTTAAGACAGGCTCAGCGTTAGTTCTGGTGAGAGATATATGAGCAGCAGCTCTTACGGGATGCAGAACCCATTCTGTAACTATGGGCTGTCCATATACTGTCATACTCAGAGTCTTCCGAGAGGTCTGAGGGCTCCAAACGAGAAAGGCTACTGCGACGACCCAAGGAGTCTAGACTTGATTGGTCGTCATCAGCCAAGACGTGATTATGCATCAGGTCAGTGCCTTGCCATGCTAAGACGGGACGGAGTGACAGGTGCAACAGGCAGAGGGGATGAGGAGGGACGGACAGGAAGAGCCACAACCAAGACATGGAACAAAAGCAAAAGGTGATGGGAAGAGAAGGGAAAGAGAAAATATTGTTAAAAAAATGGCAACATGTTTGTTTAGCCCTTATTTACTGCTGGGCTTCTATAATGAACTTAGCACAACCCTCAGAGCAAACCCAGTGATTTCAGTAAGTCTTGCTTGTTCAAATGGCTTTGTTTAAGAAACACCTATGTATTAAAAAAAATAATCTACACATTACATTCATGTCCAAACATGATTCTATAAACACATGGCAATTAGCCAATTTTATTAACAATTTATTTAGAACATAATCTATAAAAAGGTACTCATGTGGCCAATTAAGCATTATCCGATTTTATAAACACTTGGCAATTAGCCAATTTTATTAACAATTTATTTAGAACATAATCTATAAAAAGGTACTCATGTGGCCAATTAAGCATTATCCCCTACTCTAAAAATGATATACTAAATATAAAATACTTTCAGATTTTTGTTTCACTGCTTCAGTTATTCCCTTGCTGAGACAACACACACAAGCAGCAGGAGCCTAAACTTACCGTGTCAGCCTACAACCTGCCCCAGTGTCAAAGTCTGAGTGCTTTGTCAAAGGGACAGAGTGGGTCCTAGCTCCCAACACCTGATCACCCAGCACTGGTGTTCAGCTCCAGGCAGAGTGTGCTCCCTGCCCTGATGTGGACCATTCACCATCAGGAAGATGAGCACACACTGGCACTGCCACCATGTAGCAAGGGAGCAGGTCAGAAGGCATTCCACGCGTGGTTAGCATGGTGGGCATGCAAGGCTGTATGGGGCTCCTGCAGGGAGAAGCCACAGGCAAGCCTCAGTAACCAGCCATGTTCCACATCTGTAAAGGCCACCCCTTCTTTGAGACAGAAATCAATGGCAACTCTGTTTGGCTTGCAAAGTGCTCTTGGCATCCAAACATGTACTAAACAGAGCGGATTAACAATGCATTAGCCTTCTCAAAACGTTTTGCTAGGCATTTATTGTGGAAATGTGTTCGCTATGAACCCATTTCCAAATGCCCTCATCAACTGTGTCCAGCACAAACTATGCACCTGTCCTGTGTCTCAAGAGGGTAGGAGGAAGCCATGTATGGTGGCTGTGACCTCTGAGGTCCCAGGGTGCATGCTGGGACATGGGACTTCAACTGAAAGCAAAACTCAGCACAGTGACCAGAGCTTTTCTTGCATGAAAGGAGTGAATTACAGAGCATGGGCCAGGCAGGGAAGAAAGGTTCTGCACAAACACGGGGTGTCTAACTCAGGCATTATGGCCTGTGCTACATGCAGGAGTTCACAGACCTGCTGAGGTCACCTGAGACTATAAGCTGGGAATTCCCATTTCACTTTAAGCACTTGTAGTGAGGTGACTAATTTAAAACCACTGGCTGGCTATAGTTATAATCTATCACAACACATCACATTTAATCATCAAATTATATTACAAATTAACTGTTCAACCATCACAATATGTATTCCATAGTTTGCAAGTGTACCCAGGCTTCCCCATGTCTCTCCTACTCACTCTGCTGATCGATTACAAATGGTTCTTCCCCAGACATGGTAGGGACAAGAAGGGACCTTGCTGACCCTCAGCAAGGCCTTAACGCCATAAGCAGAAGGCAGTGTAGTGCTGCAAAAATACTACAAGGGGAGGAAGAAGCCCCTGGCCACCTGTAAGTGCTACCTGGGGCTGAGCCTGCCAAGCCTGCTGGCTCAGCTGCAGGCTCCTAACAAAAGCCGGAGTGGCTAAAAAGTCCCTCCTACTTTTTTCTGTCAGTTCACAGCTGCCAAGATGTGATCTGACTCAGTACCTGCAAGTGTTGCTAAATAGTGGAGGTGTCTCTCCAAAATTCGGGGAGCAGACGGGGCCAAGGCAGGAGATCCACAGCAATTAGTCTCTATCCCAACCAGCCAGTTCCAAAACAAACAGAAAGGAGGCTGCTGGCAATGGCCTGACTCAGGCCTTGCTCCTGGATGCTACCTCAGTGTGAGGAGTTCAGAGAAACTACCACTGTTTATTAACAAGTATTAAAAACAAAACAAAATTTAAAGATAGAAAGATGGCTCTAGATTTGAATTTTAGATGATTTTTAAAAGGGGAAGAAAAAAAAGCCCCAGTATGTATGTACTGTACGCATTTATGCATGTATGCAAAAGAAAATGGGAGCCTGCACGGCCTTCTGCATGCAGCTGTGCAATTACAGGTTTGTGAAGGACAAGGCCCTCACAGTGGGTGCCATATAGAACGCGCTACACACCACCTGCTAAGCTCCTGAAACTTTCCTTTGAAAAGCAGCTAGGTCCACAGAGTGGCTGCTTGCAGACTGTGCCCACACAGGGTGAACCGTGACACTTACTTGAGTTCAGAGTCTGCCGTGTCTTTGCACTTGTACAGTAAGCTTCGATAACCTTCAGGATCTGCGCGTCTTCTTCCAGGGCAGCTGTACCTGTTGAGACACGTGAACCCATCACCACTCAGCACACAGCCCAGAGCTACACGGGGCAGTTCAGATACCACCCTTCGCTTTCTTGTGGGCTAAAATTTAGGTTCTCTAGTTATACACAGGTATACTCAAGAGCTTTCAAGGTTTTGAAATTGGCACACCACAAAGGGTTAGCACCACAACACAGTGAAGTTCTAAATCCCACAGAAAAGCAGTTCTTCCACCTACACATCGGAAACGGCATGAGACCAGAATGCAACCTACAAGAGACAGCAGCGGTAAAAAAAACATCAGGTCTCATGAGACCAGGAAGTGAGACTCAGAGCCAAGTACCCCAAGTTTCACAGACTGGACCTGACATGGTGTGGGTAGAAGGGAAGCTGTGGGGTACAGACAGGAGCTCCTGGAAAGGGTCCAGATCACAGGCCTTCACAAGAGGATTGCCTCTGACCCAGGAATCCCGAGACACTAATGTAAGAAATGCAACATGCCAACCACAGAAGTGCTTCAAAACTCTGCCTTAAATGCAGCCATCTGGCTGCCAGATTTATCCCCAAGCAGAGGCCAGGAGAATCTGTCAGGTAGTGGGACCAGCAGTCCTTCAGCTGCTGTGCTCAGAAGAGGATGGTGTGTGGAAGAAAGCTATTTGTTTTCTATATTTTTCTCTTCTTCCATCTCTGTCTAAAGTTACTTAGGTATGTTTTTTTCTTTTTAAGTTCACCTAATCTAATAAAAAACATGGGCAAATAGAAGGTTGCTATTCTCACAGCTGTAATTATGCCTCAGTAACTTTTATGGATGCAATTATTTCAGACAAGGTTTCACTACGTAGCCTTCACTGGTCTAGAACTTGCTATGTAACCAGGCTGGGCTCTTATCTTAGAGATCTGTCTGCCTCAGCTTCCTGAGTGCTGGGACTAAACTCGTACATCACCATGTCCAATTCTCAGCAACACTTTAAGAAAGTAAACTGTGCCGGGCGGTGGTGGTGCACGCCTTTAATCCCAGCACTTGGGAGGCAGAGGCAGGCGGATCTTTGTGAGTTCGAGGCCAGCCTGGTTTACAAAGCGAGTCCAGGACAGCCAGAGATATTCAGAGAAACCCTGTCTCGAAAAACCAAAAAAAAGAAAAAAAAAAGAAAGTAAACTGTATATCACGCACACCAAGTATTGACCTCAAGAGAGTGGGCTGAAGCCCCAAGAGCTGAAAGCTCTGAGGAAACCTAAGTTCACCCCCTGGAACAAGTCACTAGGCGGTTCCCATAACATGTGCCCCTCACAGGAATGCGGAAAGGCTTCGCTCCTCCTGGGCAACAGAAGCCACCTTCACTTGGGTTGCTCTGTTTGGCTGCTGTAACCAGTTGCTCTTTTCACACTGGGGTGAGCATGTGCACACCACAGAAGGGCAGAGAGCGAGCGAGCCACAAAAGCCAGAAGCACAGTGCAGACTTGCTGTGTCCACAGCCATGCCAGCTACTCTCCTCACGGCAGACGTTCTATTGCCAATCAGTGTGGATTACTATGTGGATAGTCTCCTAGCCTCCCAAGCTAACACAACTTACCCGATTACAGAAGCTTTAGAAAAGAGAGGTTTGCTGACCAACAGTCAGGCACTGGGTGTTGAGTGGGGATCAGTAATGCAACACTTCCTCAACCCTTGCCCTTGGTGTGGCATATCCTCTCACCCCTGACCTGCTGGGACTCCCAGGTAAGTCGTAGATTGCCCCTCTGTGAGCTCTGAGCACACACAACTTTCAGCTCGTCCACACCCCGCTCATCATCAGAGCCACAGGCCCACTGTCCACTCAGTCCTGCTGCCTGGCTTGTGTCTCCCCAACACAGGCCCACCATGCACCAATCAGACAGCTGAGGCCCCTTTAAACCCCATCCCCACTCCCACCCTGGAGGATGCTGCACTGAGAAAGTATATGGCTGCTATTTGTGTCAACTCTGAGCAGGCTGCTCCACAGTACCCCTGGGTCTCACCAACAGACGCCAGTAACACGGGCACCTGGCTGTGACAAGTAAAATGTTTTTAGACATTGTTCCACATCTCCTGGGACAAATCTACCCACCCAAGGATGAGTGCCGTGTGATGGGGTGACTTGGTCTTTACAGTTTGTCTCACAACTGGACACAAAGCAAAATTAATGTCTGCCCAGTGAATGAAGGTCTGACCAACATTTGTGTCCGAGCACTCCACGGTGCCAGTCGATACGGGCCTGGAGTGAGGCTGAAGAGCAGATGAGGCAGGACTGGGACTGGAGGTGTGAACATCAGTCTTACAAAGGGAGAGGAAGGCTGGTGAGGCCTGGCTCCACTCTGCCGCCTGCCTGTCATGGCGCAGGCCCTGCTCTCCCTGCACTATCACAGCCCACAAGGCAGCCACGCTCCCACAGGTAGGCACTCACTCTTGCGCACAGCGAACTCCTCGTCCGAAGGCTTTCGCTCGGGCTTGCGCTTCGGCAGCAGCTTTTTCATGGTCTTAGGGCTCTTACTGAGGTCCTAGAAATGCCAACAACAAACATGCTGACAGACTATATGAAACCAGTCCGCCACCACCAAGCATCCCCCACCCCCATCACCAGCTCCTCCATGTTTCTCTGTCAATGCCAACATGAATATAAACCAAGAGCCAAGAGCCAAGAGGACATTTCACCATCCCTCACCAACATGCCTCAGCTCTGATGAAAACCTCTTGTTTAGGGACACTCCACTCCAGAGGAGTGGGATGGAAGGGATGGGGAGAGAGGGTGGGAGGGTGGAACTGGGATGGGTGGAAAGAGGACACTGTGATGGAGATGTGACAAGGAAGGAAGGAAGGAAGGAAGGAAGGAAGGAAGGAAGGAAGGAAG
>CAJQZJ010033015.1:7051382-7062796 GCA_907164525.1 Lophiomys imhausi | reverse complement strand
AGGAAGGAAGGAAGGAAGGAAGGAAGGAAGGAAGGAAGGAAGGAAGGGAAAGAAAAGAAAGAAAGAAAGAAAGAAAGAAAGAAAGAAAGAAAGAAAGAAAGAAAGGACCAGACCCAACATAACCCACAAATGCACACAGGTTTCTGCTGAGAAAGAGAAAGAACAGGTGGCCCACTCACACACTCCCCACGGCCAGGGCAGGGCTGTCCACTCTGGAGTATAGAGTAAAGATTCCTTCAGGAAAATATACAAAATCCCAAAGCTAAAAAGCAAAGTGAGCAGACAGGGAACCCACGGATAAGCACAGCCAGGAGAGGACAGGACTTGCTGGCTGTGCTGTGCAGGACTGTAGAGATGGTGACCAGCAACCATCTTAGCATCAACCATCTCAGCATCTTTCCTTTAAAGTGAAAATGGAGTGTGTATACAGCATGCAGGATGAAGGTTCAACCTTCAAGCATATGAGGCACACACAGCTGCCATTACACAGGGGGAGGCACTTCTAGGGAGGAGCAGAATTTTACAGACATCTCTTCTGCTTTTGTTCTTTTGAGACACAGTCTATGTAGCCCTGGCTGGCCTGGAACTCACTACAGGCAGATCAGACTGGCCCTCCAACTCACAGAGATCCTCCTGTTTCTGCATCTGGGGGGTAGAATTAAAGTCATGTGGCACCATGCCCTGCTAGATTCTATTTTTGAAACCTCTCCTATGGTCCATGCTGGCCTTAAATGTTCGATGTTATAAAGAATGATCCTGAACAAAAACCAGCTACAAAAGAACTGTACTGTGGACTCAGCAAACAACCCTGAAATACGACAGCACCTGCCCAGAGGGAGCCTGTGCGTGCTCCATTCACTCTTTCTCCCACAAGCCACCATGTTCAGGCTCACACCTACTGCTAACCTGGTTTCTCACTCACCAAAGCTGAGCCCCCTCAGCCGAAAGCAGGGTTAGGTGGAGCACATGAGTCTGCGGACACTCAGTGAAGATGCAAGTGCACTGTGGCTACACTCGGCATGCAGGAAAAGAGCAGGAGTGGGCTGAGGAAGGCTGCTGTGACTCCTCCTGGAGACAGGCCGAGAAGGCACTGCCTTCAAGGACTGACCATTTTCAATGGGGAACCTGCTCTTTACCTCCAACAGCCTCGGGCCTGAGGACAGACCTTGAGCACAGAAGAACGGCATGTAGCTGGGTGAGGCCTTTGCCACCTTGCACCCTCAGGGGCAAATCAGGCACAGTGCAGGGAGGACTGGAGGGGCACATGCCCATTCCATTATGTTTAAAGGTGCCTGCTGGCCCTTGCAGCAGAAGGGGAAGACAGAGAGTAAGAACAGACCCTCTTATCAGTTCTGAAGAAGTCATGGGGTGGGGTGGGGGGGGTCCTTTATACTATAAATAAACACATTTCTGAGTCACCACAATGACTACTGGTGCAGAACCTCACACACTCAGATGTCAAGGCATGCTCAAGTAGCTGGCAGTCTGAGTGGCTGCAAGACCTCACCTCCTTGTAGCAGAGAGCAGCTGAGGGCCGGAGGGGAGGTGCAGGCCGCAGGCAGCTCAGGCTCCAAGGCTTGGGGGTCTTCGGAGGCTCCAGAGGTCCCCAGCTGATGGTGGTATGTGGGGTGCCATGGTGA
This sequence comes from Lophiomys imhausi, assembly GCA_907164525.1. Lineage (NCBI taxonomy): Eukaryota > Metazoa > Chordata > Mammalia > Rodentia > Muridae > Lophiomys > Lophiomys imhausi. The sequence continues at coordinate 7,061,156 of CAJQZJ010033015.1, read as the reverse complement.
GAAGGGTGGGGGAGTGTGTGGTACGCAGGCGTCAGTGCCACAGGCTTGCTGTCCGCGTGTTTGCTGGATGGAGTGATAGGATGGGAAGGCAGCTGCCAAGCACAAAAGCAAGAGCAGAGAAAGCATGAGATGGGCAAGGCCACTGGAGAAGGCCCTAACCACATGGCTCTACCCCTCACTGCTCCCACGTGACAGGAGCCCACCATTGTATTCTGGGCAAAGACGGGGCTGCCCACATCCTTGCTGGGGCTGAGAGATCCACATTCTACACAGGTTAGAGCTGCTGTGTTATAGTATATGAGACACTATTGTAAGCATCACAATTTCACCAAAAAAAAAAAAAAAAAAAAGCCGCAAAACCAAAACAAACAGAAAAAGCCAACCAGTACCCAACTGCAATATGATGATCAATAGTTAGGGCAGCTTCTCTGGACATACACTAACACCTGTTAACACAGGGATAAGTCAACCAAGTCCTGTCCCTTGTGCAGAAGGGGTAAAGCAGGGAACAATTTTCTTGGGACACAGCTGCCAGGCCCATCCCATCTATGGCTTTCCTGTCTGGGCAAACCCAGCTATGTGAAACCAGGAATATGGACCATTTGACCTTCATATTAGTATGTTAATATCTAGAATAAAGATATTCTTCTCTTAAAAATCTCAGCTTGTATTAATAAAAACAATTTGAAATCTGATTCCTCAGTGGGGGATGTTATTGATAAGGCTTATATTCTTAAGAAACCCCAAGATCGACCACACTGACAATGAAATGAAAATGCTAATATACAAGTCCATGGATCTCTTGGAGCTGATATAGTTAAGGCACAGTTAACAGGATGCGGCTATGCAGCACTGGGAACTGAACACTGGGGGACACAATCCTGTGACTGTGAAGATCGGCACCACAGAGCTGAAGAAGCTCCACATCATCCACTAGCTGCTGCTCATGACACATCACACCAGTATAGAGCACGCTTTCAAACAAAGCAACCTGCAGATGAGAAAGCTTGTGCCCCACATACCTTGTAATATGGTAATAATTAAACATTGGCTTTTTTCTCCTTACTTTAAAAAGAAGAGCTATGCCTGATGCTAAAATGAGAGATTAACCCATACTGGACAGATCTGGATCCTAGGCACAAATCATCACCAAGGAATTCCAGGGATGCCTGCGCTTCTCACATCCACACTGAAGCAGAGCCTTTTCCACACAGGACTCCATAGCTGCCCCGGGCAGGGTATCTTCTGGCTACACTAAGCACTGAGATGCCAGGCCCACGCATAATAGTCTATGTGACACATGTGGGCAGCCTGGCTTCAGGCTGCTCTGTACACACTCAGAGCCTCTGTCCCTGGGATAAACTCAGCTCCACAAAAGCCTTAGCTTTGTAATTTTATTACTTTGGTGGCACCAGGGACCAATTCCAGACCCTTGCACTTCAGGCAAAGGCTCTACCACTAAGCCACACTCCCAATCCCCAGCCTTCTCTTCAGGGCCCTCTGAAGGATAAATTATGGAGTATAGGCTTATAGACTGAAGTGCTACCTAACACAGCAAGGCATCTGAAGCTCCAACAGCTGAGACAACACAGCAAGACCAGAAAACTGGATTCTGATTGTGAGGCCAAGAGTAGAAACAAGTACATGGTAGAGATGGGCTCTTAGGTAACCATGGTGACCCTCTACATGAAGGTACACATGGGGAAAATGAACTACAGGACAGAAACTATCCCAAGAGTCACACAAAGAAAGGAGAAAAATCTACAACAGCAAACTGTGTCATCGAAGTTCATTTCCAAAAGGTCTATTCAGTCTTTCAATAAAAAATGGTTAAGCTTTAAAATAATACCAACTTCTCAAACAAAAATATACATACTTAAGTTTAAATGCTAATGTTGACCTACTTTGAAATTTGTATCACTAAAAGACCAAAGCACCACTGAGTTTTTCATTAAGTTAAAAAAAAAATATTTTTTGTTTTGTTTTGTTTCTATTTGGAATGGGTTTCTCAAGTAGCCCAGGCTAACCTCAACACACAGCCATGGATGACTTGGAACATCCCCTTCTCCTGCCTACTTCCCAGGTGCTGGGAACACCGGTGTGTGCACTGTGCCCAGTGGATGCAGCAGGTGCTGGGAATCAAACTTTGTGCTAAAGAAGAATGTTACTAAGCCCCAAGCGTCATTTCTTAAGCAAGTCAGGAACTGTGTTGTGTCTAATGTCTTTTCAACACCATTTCCACTTTGCTTTTTTTTTGGTTTTCAATGACATATATAGAGTTTAAAATTCTCACAAAAATCACCTAAAGGGCTAGTGGTTTCTGGGGAGCAGTGGGAACCTTCTGAAGTAGCTCTGAGTGTCACTGAGCTTGAGAGTAGACACAAAGTGTCTGGGGCAGTTTTCTTGCAGAAGCTGAAGGCAAGGGTTCAGAATCCCTGTATCCACTGACAGCCCCAGCACCGGCCACTACCGTGACAGGCGAGAAAGGAAGCCATGTGGCCTTACTGTGTGTGATGGCACAGAGTGGGGCTTGATAGTGGGGTTGCCCACAGACGTAATTTTCGTCTGCTTCTGCAGGTGCTCCACCCACTCATGCAGGTCCTGCTGGTTGTTGCAACACACTAGAATCCGCTGGATCATGCTCCCTAGAGAGGAGGTGGAAACACAAGTAAGTGCACACAAGCACATATACACACCCAGAACCCGAGGATACCTTAATATGTCCTCAGAAACACATAAGGCTCTACACTCAAGGACAGGCTGTCTCTCCTCACCATGACACACACAGCCTTTGCACAAACTTGGACACGTTACCTGAAATTTCAAATGCATTCCTGTGGGTTTCACTGTCCTCAAGCTTTGTGATTGTCATTCCTGTTGTTGGTAGCTTTCCCTGAAAGAGACCCCCCCAAAATAAACAATTAATGCCTTTCTAATAAAGAAGGTACCATTAAATATTAAACGACTTTACACGCAGCAGAAGAATTAAGTGTACAAGAGAGCTACCATCTTAAATAACAATCAAACCACACTGAAGAACCCAAACTGGCCAAATGGCAGAGTATGATATAAAGCAGAATAGTCACCCAGTGGGAGAATCTATGGATGGAAGACACAAGACCCACCCAGAGCATACGCGGCCTTACAGAGAGTGGGTTCTGAGTTTGAAGGCCCAACTGATGAGATAGTGAGACAAGAGCATACACTGAGACAAGTGTGCTGTGCTCTGTCAAACAGAAAACACATTGATGTCACACAGATGCCACAGGGCGCACAAGTGGCAGTCAACTGTCTGTAAAAATGGGAGGGATTCACAACAAAACGGGAAACATCAGCTGAGAAAAACCAGAAGGGGACAAAGCTCATTTAAACAGCAAAATCCAGCACTCAAAAGCTTTCCTCAGGCCATATAAACTGTGACACCTGGTGGCCAAAGGCCACATCTTTACAAAGGCAATGGGTGTTTGGGACCCAGGAAACAACTTATCCAGAGGACAGGGTCTTATCAGCGGCCAGGAAACAGTGCTCTTGCTGATGAGTTGTTGTCAACTTGACACAAGTTACAGATACCAGGAAGAGGAGCGTCAAATGGGGGACTGCCAGCCTCCCAGTGGCCCGAGGTAAGCCTGCCGGGGTATACTCCTTGTTTAGGGACTGAGGCAGGAGGCCCAGGCAGCTATAGGAAGTGCTGGGCGTGGGCAGGAGGCTGTCAAGTCTAAGAAAGGCAGCAAGCAGAATTCCCCCACAGTCCCTGCCTCTGCTCCGGCTTGTTCTGCCTTGACTGTCCTCACTGATGGACTGGGATCTAGATGTGTACGCCAAGCAAACCCCGACTCCTCACGTTTCTTTTGGTTATGATGTGTAAACAGCTCTCCAAAGCAAACGAGGACAACTGTTCACAACCGTTTCCCCATCTTGTGAGTACTCCAGGCAAACAGTCCAAACAGCTGAGGATTGAGAGCCAGGCTACCAGCCCAGCAGGCCGCCTGACATCACCCCAGCTGAGGATACCTGAGAAGCTAAGCTCCCAGAAGCCCTGCAGAATCAGAGCTGTCTGCATGCATTACCTGGCACAGCCTATCTTCAGCTTATGGAATGTTAGTCCCACTGCTAGATCTGACATCCCCGAAACCAGTGGGGAATCTGTTTAAGCCAGCTCTTGTGAGGTAGGCCCATGTTAGCCTCAAAACTCAATTGTTCTGCCTTGGCCTCCCAGGTGCTGGGACTGCATGAATGCACTCAGCCCACATGTAGTGCTGCACATGCAGAACTGGAGGTGCCGTCCATCACCGGAGCTGGGGTGCACTCTCCCAGGAACAAAGGCAGGACCCTGCCGCTGAGATGACGCCTCCCAGGGCAAGCCACAGCAACTGCAACTGATCCTCGCACAAGTTCCAGCCTAGGCTGAGGCTCTTGGGCATGGAATGGAGCCTTGCTCTGCCATCTATAAAGGGTCCTTTGGAACGATGGCAGTAAGAAGCCCACCTAGGGGCAGACCAAACCACATCTACTCTCTACTCAGGACTCCACAAAACACACATGTCAGAGAAAAGGCTGGCCAGTCCTCAAGACAGGGACACTGGGAGCGCCTCCCAGACCCTGCCTACTGCCCCCACCCCTAGTCCCTCAGCTCTCAAATTTTCTCCAAGAAATTATTAAAAACCAAAACATTAAATGATAAAAGTCACTAAAAGGTGAAATGACCAGGTTATAGCCAGTGTATGTGGTTGCCCTACCCCTTTACAGCACAACAGACCCTGAAAGCCCAGAGAAGCTGTGAGCTCCGCAAAAGACAACATGGTCAGTCACGCTGCTCTCTTCTCTCCAGTCACACAGAGGTGAACACAGAGACAGTAACGTGCAGCCCGGACACAGCACAACACACACACACAGGTGTGCCAATGTTAACACTTAAATTCAAAGGTACCATGAAAACAATTCTCACATCCACCACAACAAACAAAACAACCCCCCCCCATCAATTTAGCTGTCTTTACCTGATAGATGAAACCACTCATCCTGGGACTCGCAGACAACATGAGCAGAAGGTTTGGGAAGAGCAGGAGATACCTCTCATTCTTTTCCTAATATTAAAAAAAATCAGTTCACAACTGGGTACACAAATCTTTATACAAGTCCCTATGGAACCTCATGCCATTATTTCCTATTTCTACCAAACTACACAGGCAGTATAAAAACAGAAGTCTACATTAGACTACATTACAACCAAATCTATATTAAACACTAGCATAAAGTCTACATTAAACCTTAGCAGAGAGGGCTGGAGAGATGGCTCAGCGGTTAAGAGCACTGGCTGCTCTTCCAGAGAACATGAGTTCAATTCCCAGCAACCACATGGTGGCTCACAACCATCCATAATGAAATCTGGTGCCCTCTTCTGGCATGCAGACATACCTGCAGACAGAACACTGTATACATAATAAATAAATCTTTAAAAAAAAAAAAAAAAACCTTAGCAGAGAACTATAATCAACAATAAAAAAAATAACCATAGACCTCTAGGTTTTTAAAAACAGAAACTAACTAAATGACTCAAAAAACTCTGAGCTTGCAAGTTCCTGTAAGACACCTTTAAAAATAAAAAATTAAACTAAAGGTTGTTTGTTGTTGTTTTTTTTTTTAGTTAGGAGTGATGGTGCACACCTTTTATCCCAGCACACAGAGACAGGCAGATCACTGCGTATTCCAGGTCAGCCTGGTCTATATATTGAGTTCTAGGTTAGTCAGAGCTTCGTAACAGAGAGAGCCTGTCTCAATAAATAAATGAGTGAATGAATGAAGTAAAAAGGTTAAAGGTTTATTTTTGTGTCTGAATCTCTTCCTTCACATTCTGTGCACATGTATACAGAGCCTAGAGGTCAGAAGAGGGCGTCGGATCCCCTGGAACTGGAGTTACAGATGGTTGTGAGCTGCCTATGGGTGCTGGGAATCAAACCCAGGTCCTCGGGAAGAGCATCCAGTGCTCTTAGTCACTGAGCCCTCTCTCCATCCCTGAGTGGAGCATCTTTGAATACTACTTGGTGATTTTCTGTTCCTGGCCCAGAGAAAAAGAACTTAGAAAGTTTTAATAAAGGATGGGGACAGGTGGATTCTTCAAGCTACTAGAAAAATAGAGTAAAATGTTGAGTAAATGTCGCTCTCATTTATCTGATAAACCTTTTCCAGTTTACACTGAAAATTTAAAAAATATTTCTTGTACATTAAGTCATTTGCTTCAAGGTAACAAAACCAAAAGAGAACACTTACATCTAAGAGACAAAGCCCCGAGCATCTAAAGACAGAGAACCAGGCACTGAGTCCTCCAGCATGTGGGCAAGTGCAGTGGGCGAGTACAGTGAATGGCTTCCCAAGCATGCTGTTCAGAACAGCACACGTACACAAAACAGCCCATCCTGTTCCCCTGGAGGCACACAGATGAGAGTGCCAGCAGCAGATCTCTTTCCTGAGGCATAGCAGCCCTGACTCTTTAGTCATACCTAACACTGCCATGGAGACTTGGTACTGTAGGAAACATTGCATATTTATCTAAAACAAAACTTAAAAATCACTGAGTGAAGGGGCTGGAGATGGCTCTGTGGTGTAAAAACACTGCTCTTCCAGAGGACCCAAGTTCAGTTCCCAGCACTCCCACGACAGCTTACAACTGTCTACAACTCCATCTCCAGGAAGATCAGACATCCTTTTCTGGCCTCTGTGGGCACTTGTATGCCCCTTGTACAAAAACATGCATGCAGATAAAATACCCAACATAATCAATCATTTGATTAAGGAACACATTTTTGAAAGATCTAAGTGTTTCAAGTCAGTGTAGTAAAAAAAAAAAGAATGTGACAATTTTTTACAGTGTTCACACTAGGATGTGGTGGGGACGCTCAGGGCAAGTTCTGTTTCTTTTCTGTCCAAATAGCAGTGAGTCTGGGAGGTGAAGCTCAAGAGAGTCTGCTCCACCGTCAAATGGACTACCTCCCACAATGATCAGCAGCTAATGTTCACTGTAGAGGGGTGTCACTTAATAAACCAGCAACAAGGCTGTGACTCCCATAGGCGGAGACACCAGAATACACACAAGCCAGTGCCGTGAAACACTAGGCTCCTGAAAGTGTGCTCTGATGAGAAGCCTGACCCGGGCCCATGCAAGTGTCCCCAGGACACCTCCGCATGATGACACACACACCGCTCTCCTCCCTTCTTGGGTGCACACTCTCTCAGTTCACAGGGCTCTGTACAAGCTGACCCTAGGTGCATGTGACTTGGTCACAAGCCATGTGCCCTGAGCTCTCTACCCACAACACAAGCTCTCCACGTCTGTCAAGGACAAAGGGGGCCCCAAATGTGAGACTCACACACACTTTCAGCAGGACACCCTCTTCCTCTAGACCTGGAATATAAAACCTCAGAAGTGGGACAGAGCCATGGCCGTGAAGGTGGGCCCCAGTACCTCACTTCCTGCACACTGGATGGTGACTTGGGACATGTACGTAACACTGCCCAACGTCTTGATATCGTCCCCCTCCCAGCTCCGGATGGGCTCCGTCAGGATCTGCAGCTCCAGCTCTTTCCTTTTTCGTACTTCTTGACACTGGGCCTGTGGGACACAGGACACAACTGTTTGCAGAGACAGAAGCTCCCACAACCTTGCTTCTACCACACTGCTTTTCCTTGTACCAGCTGAATGACTTAAGTAGAAGGAGTGAGTGGAATCAAGCCAAGGAGGCAGATGCACACGCGCTCTCACACGTTAAGTCTTACTGACAGTTCTGTCAGTCTCAGGACAAGCAATGGACAGTGGACCGGGAAAACACTTCCTTCTGGCTTCCTCAGTGTCTACCAGCAGGGACGCCTGAGGGAGGGGAGAAGGAGTGTGTGCTCATCACGGGAACGTGTCAGAGTCATAGCTGGACAGCATGACAAGTGAGGAACAGAGCCCTGGACGTCACTGAAGAGCCTTAGATCTGGAGGCGAGGAGTCAAAGGGTTCACAGCATCTACAGCATGAACCACACACACCACATCCTTCTGAATTTCAATCATCCCAGTTCTGGCTCTGGTGCCCACAATGCACTCAAGTGGGAGAACTTACCAGCCCTGGAATGTTGCTATGCATATCCTTTACTTCATCTCAATAAACACTGTGCCCGATTCACAAGTCACTTGTTTACTGGAACTTTTCCAGTGGGTGTTAATCCAACAAGTTTATGTCATGATAGTGTCTGAGAGAAAGTGTAATAAGCTTAGTCACTTACTGAGAGGTTTTTGAAGGCAGTCATAGATTTCTGAATATCTTGTCTATCAGGATGATAATCCTTTGGATAAAAGAAAGACAGGATTAACTTTCACATGGAAAGCACCCTGGAGACTAGCCTAAAATCCCTTGATACTGTTGAGCCATTAGCTTCTCAGCATCTGAGACCTGCTTATCTTTTAAGGGATCATGGTGTCAAGAGGCTGAAGGAAAATTAATTTGGAACAAAACTGCCAAGGGTCAGCAACCGTCAGGAGAACATGACCACATGCCTACTTACAGCCATCTCTGACTATTCTGCCCTAGAAGGCAGAGCTGAATGGTTGTGGAGGAGATCCACAGATACACCCAAGCCTAGGAATAAGCAGGACCAGAGTCCTGTCAGCTCTGCAAGTTGTTATCCCAGACTATAATAAATGCTCCCATCATCCCTCTGTAACCCAGGCTCCTACTGCTTGTAACAAAATGCTGCCGGGACACCCAACACTACTTGAAAATTATGCTTTGCAACTTTCTGGAGGCCTTTGTGGGCAAATGGGTACACAAGGAAGTAAAAAGACAGATACTTTCTCCTAGGGCTAGAGGAGGAGAACCCCTCCGTGCTTAACGAAGTCTCTCTGAAAACCACTAAGTTGCAAGCTCTGGTGGTTCATGGGCATAAGGTCTGACAAGGACTACTCAAGGCCTCGGGTCAGGAAGCGGCTGCACCTCCATGTGTCTCTCCAGCTCCTTCAGCAGCGTAGGGTACTTGTCCAGGCGCATGAAGGGCTTGCTCAGGCCAGTGGTCAGCACCAGGATTCCAGGGCTGCTGGCACCTTTTGTTTCCATGAACTCTCCCAGGTCCTCACTGGGCAGTAGGGGCAGGTAGAAGAGAGAAGAGGCTCTGGTTAGGGACACAGGACATAGCTGATTCGCAGCCAGCTTCTTCTAAGACAAAATGGCCTGCTGTGATGGCTGCAGCTTTACACCCCAGATGTGGTTACCATACAACATACCCAGAACCACTCAAACCCCAACTGTGCATGTCTACATTCAATTCCATTGACAAAAGGGCCCTGGGCATGCTGGCTTCATGGAGACTTTGACAACCTCTCAGAGGTCTCCTGAGAGTAAGCTCGTAAGAGCTGCAGTAAGCTTGTGCTCAGCATGCACAGAGCGGTGGCGCAGGATGGGCACGGCGGTCAGGTGCACAGCTCTGGCACAGGGGAGATGTCACAGTGTCACGCCATCTTCATCCTGTTTACAACCACTTCCACCTCTCAGTTAATGCTCTCTATGGCAAGTTTCAAATGGAAGCATTACCCAGGATCCTCAGTTTCTGCTAAACCCCAGACTGAGGCCAGCTTTTTCTCACAGCTCACCTGCTGAGTTTGTTTTAGGTTTAGAGTCCTGCTAAGAACACTATCTCCATCCTCACTCACTCGTCCTAAAGTACCTCAGGATGAATAGGAAAAACACCCATTTCACCAACTTTCTCTGAAACAAGCAGCTGATGAGGTGCAGCCCCCCCCC
>CAJQZJ010033015.1:6994722-7041731 GCA_907164525.1 Lophiomys imhausi | reverse complement strand
AATTGGTGGTAAGCCATTCTCTTGGCAAGAAAAACCACTTGCTTCAACTGTAGACAGACTTCTGTCCAAAAAGGACAAAACTTGGAAGCAGGTAAGTCGACAGCCTAGCTCTGCCAAGACAGGGTAGGTAAGTCCTTCATAATTCCTGCTCTACAACCAATGTCTGTCAGAAAAATGGGGCCAAATGGCTGAAGATTGATGCTGTAATGTATGGAGAGAAAATGGGAACTGTCCAGGCAGCCACTGGTATGTCATTTTTTAGTTTTGGAAGCTGCAGGCCCTGCACTTCCTATATAATCAGATATATTTACCCCTCTCAGGTCTCTGAGGTGGTTGAAGAATAGATAGCTAGAGTCTCATAGTTAAATTTTGAGTTGTTTAGGAATCAAGAGGGTGTTCTGGATCTAAGAAGATATGTTTAAAATTATGAGGCAAGTTAGTATGAAAGCTGAGTTAGATATAGAACTTTAAACTCATGGAGATGGTTAGATAGTAGAATGTTAAAGTCAGGTGCCAAATACATATGGACTGGACATTGGGAATGTATGATAAGCCATATAACTCTTATAATCGTGGCCTATTTATTTCTGTTGTTTTGTATTGTATTTATAGTTATAGGAAAAAGAACCATTATTTGGACTGAAAGGGAGAGCGGTTGGGGGGAACAATAAATACCTTAAACTAAAAAAAAAAAAAAAAAAAAAAAAAAGAAGGGAAGAGGGGGGGGGGGCGGAGGGGGAGGAGGGTGGAAGGGTGGGACTGGAGGGGGGAGTAGGGAGGGGATTGTGATTGAGATGTAACTTGAAGAAATAAAAAATAAACTATTAAAAAAAAAAAAAAAAAAAAAAAAAAAAAAAAAAGGAAACTTCCTGGGTTACCACAATTCTGCATTAGGGAGCAGGAAACACTACCTACCTACCACTAATATATCCCAGCCCACCAAGACTACCAGTGAGAACCTCTGTTTGAAGGACTTTTTACGTCAGGAGGTCTTCAGAATCCCCTGGGGCTAGGTAATTCACCCCTAACTCATTCACTCCTCATTCACCAGACATTCAGTTCCTCACTATGCTGGGTTTCTGCTGCCACCTGAAACTGCAGGTTGTGTCATCCTGGCCAACATACAACAAGCAGTTACATAAAAACAGCAGGGAGAAAATCTATCTCTTGGAGGAGCTGGCAGGCGCCCTACTTCCTAAGAAACCGTGGATAGGACATAAGAAGTAGAGCACTCCCAGGAGAGCCAGGGAATCATAATGCAGGTCTCCCAAAGCTCACCTGCCAGACTCACAAAGTCACAGGACAAGGATGACCTTCCTAGGCTCATGTTTGAATGCTCAGTCCCCAGTGGGTGGAACTGTCTGGAAAGGATTAGGTGGTGTGGCCTTGTTGGAAGAGGTGTTCCTCACCGTGACGATCACAGACTCTAACCCTTGGAACTGTGAACCCCAATAAACATTTTCTTTTATAAGTTGCCTTTGTCATAGCATCTCTTCACAGAAATACAAAAATGACTTGAGATACAGGCTATAAACAAAATCTTGATCAAAGTGGAGGACAGAGATCAGATGAAGCAAAACCTGGGCCAACAGTGTCTGCCACCAGCCTCTTTCTCCTTTCTGGCCCAGCACTCGAGGGGTTGCAGGGAGCAGAGGACAAGCCCAATACCATTCAGGAGCACATGAGTGTCTCACAGCTTGCAAAGACGTGTGCCTGCTTCGGGCATTTGTAGATCACAACTACCGAGTGCCACCTGTCACTCGCACCCTGCACACCTTCCATACCAACATGAGCAGAGTTACTTCCTCTAACAGCACAATGGGCTGAAAAGGGAGCCTGCTAAGTGAGCAGACCTCCAGTGACAAATAAGGACCTATCCAAGATGGTCAGTGTCTTGGAGTAGGGGATCCAAGTCCCCACAGGATCCTAACTGGAGAGCTGCCTGTCATCATGCTATGGGTGGAGCCAATCGCTTCACTGTCAGGATCCATCAAGTGCAGACAAAGCAGGTACTGTCACAGGCACATCTCTTTATAAGATCTCACAGGAATCCTCAGAAGGACCAGAATACCTGCCTGCAAACAGAATGGTATGGTGGTCCCGGTCATACAGTGTGTTCTCAGGGTTTCTAAGTGTGCTGCTTGTACCATGGAAACCTCCATGGTACTTTACAATGCACCTGGAGGCTAATCACCAATTCTCTTCACACTACACAGCCAATGCTAAACATATCAATCTCATATTGCAGGTCAAGTCATAGCTCGAACAGCCAGTAGCTCATCTCCCAACCACTCCATGGATAAGCAACAAGGACAATTAGAGCCAGAACATATACTCCTTCCACTGAACCACACCACCAGAAGCTCAGCTAGGCTGCTGCCATCAGAACACCAGTGAAGAGCTGAGTGCACACCACGGGGGCAAAGCTCAGGTGCAGGAACCTGACCAGAGAGCTGACAGCAGCCAGCACAGATCCCGGCTGATGACGACAGACAGAGAGAGTAGATGAGTCAAGGGCAGGACACCAACACCTGCTTCACTATTCAGAGCCTCTAGAACAGCAGCTCTCAACCTTCCCAATGCTCCGACCCTTCAATACAGTCCTCATGTTGTGGTGACCCCAACCATACAATGATTTTGTTGTCTAAGAAGCGACAATCCACACAATGAGAACCACTGGTCTAGGTGCTGTCTCTGACTCCATGCATGTTGATACAGGCACGGTAGTCTTAGGAAAGACAAGAGCCAGAAACAAAATTAACCAGGCCCTATAAAGCTAAAGGATATCTAATCCACTCCAACCAGTCCTGTCAGCACTGGAAACATGTAAGAATTTTAAATCATGCATATGCACCTTTTAAAATCCTACTTTTAAACATTCAATAGTAGAGGATCCAAGATGGCGGCGACCCGCACTGACACATTTTGAACGTGGGGAAAAGAGTCATAAAAAGCACAGAGTTATTGGTCACTGTGCAAAAACCGGAGGGGCTAGACCCTCCGGGAACACACCCAGCTCCCAAGGGACTGTTAAAAGTCCCAGGGAAAGGTTCTCCCCCCCATCTCTCTCAGACATGGAAGCCACTAAATCCGGGACTCAGGAACTCCCATTTGGAGAGGCACCTGGTAAGATCGACCCTAATACACAGCAGGCAGAATCAGAGCCCACAGGGGGATCACTCACCAGCCTACTAAGCTCCCCACACCTCAGGAGGACCTTATAGCTATTTAGGAAACATTGCGGGCTAGTTGAAGTCTTAGCAAGGCAGAAAAAGGGCGCACGGCGGGAGGTCTGCACCCACGCGCGAGCCACGGAGGATCCAAGCGGGAAGCCGGAGGGTGGGGCAGAAGCGCCAAGCCCGCGGCGGAGGAGCCAGGACGCGAAGCTGGCACAAGCAGGCGGAGCCTAGGCTCCGCGCACCAGCAGCAGAGGAACCAAGGGGGAAGCCAGCACAGGAAGGCGGGGCTGAGGCTCCCTGCACCTGCTGCTGAGGAACCAAGGGGGAAGCCGGCACAGGAGGGCGGGGCAGAGGGGCCACGCCCCCGACGGAGGAGCCTAGCGGGAAGCCAGAAGCCAGGGGACCATAGCTGTATTCTGGAAAACCCAGACATATTAGGCGTGGAGCCGGGCCCTGTCAGTCTCCGTGATGACAACCAGAGTCCACAGAATCTGTGCCTGGGCAAACAGGTCCATACCATCAGAACCATTACAGGCTGATCACTCAGTGTGCAACATAGAGAAGTGTGAATTGGGAGCAGTGAAACAATCCCGGGCCATTTCTCACTACCTGGGAATAGGCTGTACCAGCTCACAGCTAATAGAATCACAGTGACCCTGAGATACCCCTGTAAGCAACGACAGATAGCCAAGCAATTCGACTCCTACACCAAAGCATCCCCTGTGGATCCAAGCCCAGAAAATGACGAGAGCAGACAGTTAAACACATCCATATGGCCAAAGGTCCAAGAAAAAACAGAAATCAAGGAAATATGACTCCAACAACACGGAACTATCCGAGCTCATCCAATTCGGATGACCTCACACGACCAGAAACACATGAAAACGATGACAATTCTCCATTATAGAAAGTGATAGAGTACCTTCAAGAAGAACTTAAATCTCTGAAGGAATTCAAAGAAGCCACAATTTTACAAGTTAAAACAACGAATAACACCATTAAAGAGCACCAAGCCAAGGTGACTCAGCTTGAACAGGAAAAGGACAAAGCAATGAAAGATTTCCAGGCAAAAACAAGCAAACTGGAGAAGGAAATGTACAAAACGAACAATACCATTCAAGACATGAAAACAGAAATGGAAACAATAAAGAAAACACAGTCAGAGTTAAAAGAGGAAATGGAGAATCAAGAGAAGAGAACAGGAACTACGGATGTGAGTATGAAAAAGAAGATGCAAGAGATGGAAGACAGGATCTCAGGCATGGAAGATTCGATGGAAGAAATCAGTACAACATCCAAAGAAAATGAGAAGGCTAAAAAATCTCTCACCCACAACATCCAAGAAATCAAGGACTCAATGAAAAGACGGAACCTAAGAATTATAGGCATAGAGGAAAGAGAAGACTCCTGACTCCAAGGTCCAGGAAATATCTTCAACAAAATCATAGAAGAAAACTTCTCAAACCTGAAAAAAGAGATGCCAATAAAAATCAAAGAGGCTTAGAGAACACCGAACAGATTAGATCAGAAAAGAAACTCCTCTCGCCACATAATAATTGAAACACCAAATGTACAGACAAAGAAAGAATATTAAAAGCTGTAAGAGAAAATGGTCAAGTCACATACAATGGCAGACCCATCAGAATTACACCTGACTTCTCCTCAGAAACGTTAAAAGCTAGAAGGGCCTGGACAGATATCCTACAAGTCCTGAGAGAACATAGGTGCCCAGCCAGACTACTATACCCAGCAAAACTCTCTATCAACACAGATGGAGAAAACAAGATATTCCATGACAAAATCAAATTTAAACAATATCTACCCACAAACCCAGCCCTACAGAAAATCCTAGAGGGAAAATTCCAACCCAGAGAAGAAAACTACACCCAAGAAAACAAAGGGAATAGAAAACCCCTCAGCAACTAAACCAAAAGAGGCACAGGACCATCGCCTATACAAAACTAATGGGAAATAACAACCCCAGGTCAATAATATCCATCAACATCAATGGACTCAACTCTCCAATAAAAAGACACAGGTTTACAGAGTGGATCCACAAGCAAGATCCGTCTTTTTGCTGCATACAAGAAACACATCTCACTATCAAAGATAGACACTACCGCAGAGTAAAGGGCTGGGAAAAGGTTTTCCAAGCAAATGGACCCAGGAAGCAAGCTGGAGTAGCCATCCTAATATCAAACAAAACAGACTTCCAACCGAAGTTAATGAAAAAAGACAGAGAAGGGCATTATATACTCATTAAAGGGAATATTCATCAAAGGGAAATCTCAATATTGAACATCTATGCCCCAAATACAAAGGCACCTACATTTGTAAAAGAAACACTTCTAAAACCTAAATCGCACGTCGATCACAACACATTAGTAGTGGGAGACTTCAACACCCCACTCACAACAATGGACAGATCAACAAGACTGAGGCCAAACAGAGAAATAATGAGTCTAACAGAGATCATGAACCAAATGGACCTAATAGATATCTACAGAACATTTCACCCAAACACAAAGGAATACACCTTTTCTCAGCACCTCACGGAACCTTCTCCAAAATCGACCACATAGTCGGACACAAAGATAGTCTCAAGAGATACAAGAAAATTGAAATAACACCTTGTATCTTATCAGACCACCATGGAATAAAGCTGGTTTTCAACAGCAAAAGAATCAACAGAAAGCCTACACACACATGGAAAATGAACAGCTACTTACTGGATGACTACTGGGTCAGGGAAGAAATAAAGAAGGAAATCAAAGACTTCTTAAAATCCAACGACAATGAAGGCACAACATACCCAAACCTATGGGATACAATAAAAGCTGTGCTACGAGGAAAGTTCATAGCACTAAGTGCCTTCAAAAAGAAAATTGTGACAGCTCATATTAGAGAATTAACAGCTAAGCTGGGTGGATTGGAAAAAAAAGAAGCAAACACTCCCAAGAGGAGAAGGCAGGAAATCATCAAACTTAGGGCTGAAATAAACAACTTAGAAACAAAAAGAACTATACAAAGAATCAATGAAACCAAGAGTTGGTTCTTCGAGAAAAATCAACAAAATAGACAGACCCCTAGCCAAATTAACTAAAAGGCAAAGGGAAAGAACACAAATCAACAAAATCAGAAATGAAAAGGGAGAAATAACAACAGACACTGAGGAGATCCAGAAAATATTTGGGTACTACTTTAAAAATCTATATTCCACCAAATTTGAAAAATTAAGCGAAATGGACAATTTCCTCAATAGATTCCACCTACCAAAACTAAATCAAGATCAGATTAACAGCTTAAACAGCCCAATAACCCCTAAGGAAATAGAAACAGTCATTAATAATCTCCCAACCAAAAAAGGCCCAGGGCCAGATGACTTTAGCACGGAATTCTACCGGACCTTCAAAGAGGAGCTACTACCATTACTCTTCAAACTCTTCCACCACATAGAATCAGAAAGAACACTGCCAAACTCATTCTATGAGGCCACTGTCACTCTGATTCCTAAACCACACAAAGACCCAACAAAGAAAGAGAACTTCAGACCAATCTCCCTCATAAACATAGATGCAAAAATACTTAATAAAATACTAGCAAACCGAATTCAAGAACACATCAAAAGTATCATACACCATGATCAAGTAGGCTTCATCCCAGGAATGCAGGGATGGTTCAATATACAAAAGTCTATCAACGTCATTCACCATATAAACAAGATGAAAGAAAAAAACCACATGATAATCTCGCTAGATGCAGAAAAAGCATTTGACAAAATCCAACACCCCTTCATGCTAAAAGTTCTGGACAGAACGGGCATACAAGGACCATACCTAGAAATAATAAAGGCAATATACAGCAAGCCAGTGGCCAACATCAAATTAAATGGAGAGAAGCTTGAAGCATTTCCTCTAAACTCAGGGACAAGACAAGGATGCCCACTTTCACCATATCTCTTCAATATAGTACTTGAAGTTCTTGCTAGAGCAATAAGACAACTAAAGGAGATCAAAGGGATAAATATTGGAAACGAAGAAGTCAAATTATCCCTATTTGCAGATGATATGATAGTATACATAAGCGACCCCAACAATTCCACCAGAGAACTTTTTACAGCTGATAAACAACCTCACCAAGGTGGCTGGATACAAAATTAACTCAAAAAAATCAGAAGCCCTTCTATATACAACAAACAAATGTACCGAGAAAGAAATAAGGGAAACAACCCCCTTCACAATAGCCAGGAACAATATGAACTACCTGGGGATAACTCTAACCAAGCAAGTAAAGGACCTGTACAACAAGAACTTCAAGCCCCTGAAGGAAGAAATGGAAGAGGCCTTTAAAAGATGGAAAGATCGCCCATGCTCATGGATAGGTAGGATCAATATAATAAAAATGGCTATCCTACCAAAAGCAATATATAGATTCAAAAGCAATATATAGATTCAATGCAATTCCTATCAAAATACCAACACAATTCTTTATAGACCTGGAAAGAGCTATTCTCAATTTCATATGGAACAACAAAAAGCCCAGAATAGCTAAATCAATCCTGTACAATAAAAAAGCATCTGGAGGTATCACCATCTCAGATTTCAAGCTGTACTACAGAGCAATAGTAGTAAAAACAGCATGGTATTGGTATAGAACAGACCTATAGATCAATGGAATCAAATTGAAGACCCAAACATGGACCCATACACCTATGGCCAACTAATCTTTGACAAAGAAGCCAAAACGGCACAATGGAAGAAGGACAGCATCTTCAACAAATGGTGCTGGTCCAACTGGATGTCCACTTGCAAAAGAAAAAATTAGACCCATACTTATCATCACCTTGTACAAAACTTAAATCCAAGTGGATCAAATACCTTAACATAAGGCCGGTCACACTAAATCTACTAGAAGAAAAAGTAGGAGAAACCCTCGAACTCATTGGCACAGGTGACAACTTCCTGAACAGAACACCAACACCTCAGGACTTGAGATCAACAATCAATAAATGGGACCTCATGAAACTGAAAAGCTTCTGTAAGGCAAAAGACACTGTCATTCGAACAAAACGGCAGCCTACAGACTGGGAGAAAATCTTCACCAACCCCACATCTGATAGAGGGCTATTATCTAAAATCTACAAAGAACTCAAGAAACTAAATGCCAAGAAACCAAATAATCCAATCAAAAAATGGGAGACGGAGCTAAATAGAGAATTCACAAAGGAGGAATCCCTAATGGCCGAGAGACACCTGAAGAAATGCTCAACATCCTTAATCATCAGAGAAATGCAACTCAAGACAACTCTGAGATTCCATCTCACACCTGTCAGAATGGCTAAGATAAAGAGCTCAAATGACAGCACATGCTGGCGAGGGTGTGGAGAAAGGGGAACCCTACTCCATTGCTGGTGGGAGTGCAGGCTTGTGCAACCACTATGGAGGTCAGTATGGCAATATCTTAGAAATCTTGGAATAACTTTGCCTCAGGATCCAGCCATACCACTTCTGGGTATACACCCAAAGGACTCCTCACGGAGTCATAGGGAAGTCTCCTCACGGAGTCATAGGGAAGTCTCCTCATCTATGTTCATAGCAGCCTTATTTGTAATAGCTAGAAATTGGAAACAACCCAGATGTCCCTAAACTGAAGAATGGATTAAAAAACCATGGGACATCTATACAATAGAATATTACTCAGCTATCAGAAACAATGAAATTATGCAATTTGCAGCCAAATGGATGGAACTAGAGAAGCTCATCCTGAGTGAGGTAACCCAGACTCAGAGGGATGCACATGGCATCTATTCACTTATAGTAGGATTTTAACTATATAGTACAGGATATCTGTACTACAACCAACACACCAAAAGGAACATGGACATAGACTTTTTTCTTTTTCCTTTCTTTTTTTGTTGTTATTTGTTTTTGTGGGTTTGTGTGTTTGTTGGTCTTTTTTTAAGTTTTCCCCTCGTAGCAAGGAGACACCTTTCACTGGTGGTACTGCCTCATAGGCCCCCGGTGTATGAAGAGGCTCTTGGCCCTCATATGACTCATGAACTGTGGCGAGGGACTGTTATGTAGGGACACTCCACCCCAGAGGAATAAGAGGGTAGGGTTAGGGGGTAGAGGATGGGAGGGTGGGGCTGGGAAGCGGGGAAAGAGGACAATATGATAGAGATGTAACCTGAAGCAACAAACAAATAAGTTTATTAATTAAAAAAAAAGCAGGTATGAAGGGGCTGATAGGTTAATATAAGTTAGATTTAGTGAATACCTAAGTTTCTGATACAGTCTCTTAATTCGGGGCATGAAGATCAACTGCTGTGAGCAATTAGCTTATCAGCTTATGGATGAAGTCAGGTGAAATGAGGGGAGTCTCTTTGGACTGAAAAACAAGGTTGAAGCCAGGTGAAAGAAGGAAAGACTTTATGACCTGGCATTGCTTTCAACTGCTAAGTGGGCAGAGCCCAACTTAAGCTGAAGCAGGTGGAACAAGGAGTGATCCTATTTAAGGACAAGTGGATGACGCCAGAGGGGCGCGTGCGTGCTAAGGGCCCCCGATATGAGAGGGCTCCGGGAGTCCTGCTGGAGAAAGTTCTGGTAGACCAATGGCCAGATCTCCCTGAGGCAGAAGGAAGCTGGTGAGCAGAGAAAGCCTCGGCAAGACAGCAAAAGGCCAAGGACTAAACCCTGTGGCTCAGCTTTTGCCTAAAGGGGTTTGACCTGTCCGAACAGTGGCCTGAACGGAACTGTGGCCAGCTTTAAAGACTGAGGCAGAGCGGCAGAGTTGCTGATACGAAGGAAGTAAGGTGGCCTACAGACGCTGAGGTCTCCCAGAGAGAAGAAAGCCTCAAGCCTTATTTAAAGTGAGACTTCGATAGCAAATTTACCCTGACGAACCTGCGTCTGAGCTATTCCAGAAAAAGGACTGCTAAGTGCGTTAAAGAGTCTACCCCCGAGACTGGTTTCCTGACGACTGAGGACCTGCCCCAGAGACTGTATCATTCTAAAAGGGTATGAAAGTAGTTGTTATGATTATCAATAGGTTTAGTGGATAGGTTAAAGGGGTTGTAGGAATTTATAGGTTTAATAGATAAGAAATTGTTGGTGTTTGTTATAAGTGAATTTAGTAATAAATAAATAAGAGTTAAATAAGTGTTAAATAATAACTAAAAAGTTCGGTTACACAGGTAACAATTTTAAAGCACTGTAAATAAAATAAAGGTTACAGCTGTTCACCCTGGTTTTATAAACCTCCAAGAGTCGAAAAAACGTAGAGCTAAGGTAAAATACAGGAGAAATGTGGTGTTAGCCCATGCCTTTAACTTCAGCAGAGAATGGAGGAGCACTATAGAGTTAGTGGTCTTATAAATTCTAGAGTTACATGGAACAGGGTGGTGAGGGTGCACACCCTTAATCCCATCATTCAAGAAGAGTACACCCTTAATCCCAACACACTAGAGACAGAAACAGGCAGATCTCAGAGCTCAAGGTCAGCCTGATTAAAAACAAAAAAAACTCTAAATAGAGAAAAACTTCGAGCCAGGAGTGGGGGAACAGATCTTTAATCCCTTCAGATGGGAACCACAGGTCTTTGATCCCAATAATTAGAATGCAGAGACAGACACATAGGATTTGGAAGGACCTAAGTTTAAAAGCTACTTACAAAAGGCCTACTCAATACAAATTGTCCTTTGAGATCTCAAAATATATACACTAAGGCTTGTTTAGCTCCAAAATATCAAAATAATTTCTTCTTTAATCCAGATTGAAAGATAATACTTTATATATTGTCAAAAAACCAAATTTGCTTCAGGAGAAATATTACCTGACCCCCCCCCCCCAAAAAAAAGGGTAATTGTCCCAGAGTTAGGATTAGGGCAGGGCTCTGTTCTTATCTTTCCAAGAGATTCAAAGCATCCATTCAAGGAACCCAGGGACAACTGGACAACGGAAACCTCAACAGAAAACAGAATCAGACACCACAGAAGACGAGTGGCCCAGATGATTCAGCCTTGCAGAATCCCTCAATAGCTGTTTCCATCAAAAGTCTACAACCATAACAACTCAAAATCGCTAAGATCGTTCAGCTCTACACACTGCCCCAGCCAGAACTTCAGTAAAGCCTGGAAGATCAGCTTCTGCCTACAAACTCCTTAGGACATCTAAACAGCTGAGCACAAAAGGACTGAACATAAAAGGATTGTACTAACATTTTTAACCATTTTTCCATTCTGGTTCGGGCCCCAAACAGGTTTACTACGACCCAAATCAGCAGGAAGTCATTTTAAGAGAGCGACGTCCCATGCCCAGAGGGTGGGGAGGGTGTTTCTCCACCCCCCTTTTGGTTATTTGAAGGATAACAGAAAACTTTGTTATTTAGGGGAAGAGACTACAAGCTGTTAAATGGTCTTGTTAAATGGGTTTTGGAAGTTATACCCAGGGACTTCCTTCTTTTCCTTTTCTGTATCCTTCTTTCTCTCCTATGTAGGAGTGCACGGACTTGAGAAAAATGGGACATAGACATAGTATGGGAAGGACCAAGAAGAAGGGACAGATTATTGAATATGCCCTTATACCTTTGTATATTGACACAAAATTAGTATTATATTCTGCTAAAGTGGTATTGACCATTGTATATTGTGCAAAATTAAGATTGTATTGGACTACATCGGTATTGATCTTTGTATATTGATACAAAATTAAGATTATAGTTGGCCACAATGGTATCGACCCTTGTATACTGACGTAATATTAAGATTGTATTGGGTTACATAGGCATTGATCTTTGTATATTGATACAAAATTAAGAGTATATTTAGCCACATTGGAATAGATCTTTGTATATTGATACAAAATTAAAGGTAACACTTCCTAATGATATTGTACCTAGAGATACTTAAAAATGAAATGTGAAGCTCTGGCCTCTTGATACCAACCATCTTAAACTGTGTAGGATAGTTAAGAAATACAAACTCCTTGTCATGCAAGCATGTCACTTTGTTAGCTACTATGACAGTCTATCACAGATATTCTCTAAGCTACTCAGAAATCAAGTTGTTAAGAGACAAGCAACATTTGCTTATCGAAATACAAGAGATAGATAGGGCATCTTCAAAAACCCCAAGAGATCTGCAGAATATGGCATTCAAAGATGTTGTCTTAAATTAATATTTTTTTTTATATTGAGACATATCAGCTCCTGACAGCACCCCCTATTCTACTCCAAGTAGAAGATAAGCATTGAAGAATGTGCAGTGTGAGATGGCTGAATTAGTGGCAAGCCTATCTCTTGGCATGAAAAAGCCCCTTGCTTCAACTGTAGACAGACTGTTGTCCAAAAAGGACAAAACTTGGTAGCAGGGAAGTCGACAGCCTAGCTCTGCCAAGACAGGGTAGGTAAGTCCTTCATAATCCCTGCTCTACAATCAATGTCTGTTAGAGAAACAGGACCAAAAGGCTGAAGATTGATGCTGTAATGTATGGAGAGAAAACAGGAACTGTCCAGGCAGCCACTGATATGTCATTTCTTTAGTTTTGGATGATGTAGCCCCTGCACTTCCTACATAATCAGATATATTTATCCCTCTCAGGTCTCTGAGGTGGTTGAAGAATAGATAGCTAGAGTCTCATAGTTAAATTTTGAGTTGTTTAGGAATCAAGAGGGTGTTCTGGATCTAAGAAGATGTTTTTAATAGTGATGCAAGTTAGTATGAAAGCTGAGTCAGATATAGAACTGTAAACTCATGGAGATGATTAAATGGTAGAATGTTAAAGTCAGGGGCCAAATATGTATGAACTGGACATTGGGAAGGTATACTGGGCCATTTAACTCTCATAAATGTGGCATATTTATTTCTGTTGTTTTGTATAGTAATTACTGTTATAAGAGAAGGAACCATTTGTTGGACTGAAAGGGGAGCTGTTGGGGGGAAGAGGGTGGAAGGGTGGGACAGGAAGGGGGAGAAGGGAAGGGATTGTGACTGAGATGTAACTTGAAGAAATAAAAAAATAAAGTATAAAAAAAAACATTCAATAGTCATAACACCATACTGTGACAAGAAGTGGGACAATTCCAACACACTGGCGGTTCCCTCAAGGACACCAGACCTGTGTCTGCAACAATCTTCATATTCTATGGACACTTGAGAAGCTGTCCTGCAGTTACTCACCACGTTGTAATAGCTCTTGTTGATGGCAGTCGTATCGAACCCTTTGGGGGGGGCTCTTCAAGGTTCCTGATTTGGGTGACACAGGTTTCTCTAGAATTAAAAAATAGAAGCACACTTTATTGATCAAAGCCAAGGTAACAATCACACAGGCCTATGCACCAAAGCCTCACCTAAAAACTAGCCCAAGAAGGTGAAGGAAGGGCCCTGAACAGCCAGCCACTAGGGGCAGACCCCTTTCTCAGGTCAAGTACCTGAGGACACAGGGCATGGGCTCGATTACTGCACACCCTTGGCCCCCATTCTTCCAGCCTGAGGAGGAAGCAGCTGAGAAACTACACTTAGCAGTGTCAGCAAAGCTAGACCACTTCAGCTGCACCTATAACTTCACAGGCTCATAAGTATAAAATGTCACCCAAACAATTAGAGAACTGTTAGCAAGTATGTAAGGCCATCAAAGCACCAAGACCCACAGTACTGAGAAATTCCACATGCTCCAACAGGGACAGGTGACAGGCTTCTCAACAACCAGCATGTGTGCACAGCAGATATGCAGGAAAGGAACACTGAGCTAAGCAGAGAGACAGACCTCACAGCCTGGCTCTGCATGGCCCTGAAGGACGCATGGCCCTGCAGCATGCGTGTGAGCGGTCTAAACTGGCACTGTGCCATCTGGCACCACCCACAGATCCCACTCTCTGAGAAGGCATGTGAGCACCAGTGGCTCTGGGCAGTCCATCTGTCTGTATCTAGCAGGGCTTCCATGGGTGTGTCCCTTACTTGCTCTGTGGGGTGGGTGGGTCTACCCACAACTGTCTCTGTTGGCGTGGAGGGGGATGGATCCCATTGGGTCTCAGGGATGATGGGCTGTGGTAGAGGGTCTGCCTGTTGTCGGGTGGCTCGATGGTAATGTCTAACATTGGTCTGTGGGTCTATCTCATCATCAATTATTCTCTGGGGCAGGATGTCACTTCAGTCTGGCGCGAATAAAGAGAGGGGACACATTTCCACCCTCAGACACTCTGAGGAGTGTTTCCTGGGGAATTCAGGTCACACATACCCCACATCCCTTGCCTCCCTGTAGTAGTCCTGCTGTGTGAATTCTGGCCACTGAGTGAAGGGCTTCAATCCCTCTGTGTGAGATGACACTAGTCCAGTCTCTCTATGGCTCTCCTCTGCCCATACTTCCTCCAAACACCAACATCTCACAACACCAGGCTTTCAAGACTAGTTCCATACCCAAGACTCCCAGAGTACAGGTCCTAAAACCAATTGCCTGTTTGGCACCCCTAGCATCTTCTCAATATGCCCAAAGAAAACTCACGATCCTTAACTTTGGGCCCCCCGCCATGGAGCTGCTTGCCCAAATCTTCATGCAGAGCCTCAAGTATCAGATTTTCCCACATAGTTAAAAGAAAGAACAAAACAGAAGGTATTCTTTCTCGTTGAAAAACTCCAGGGGGAAAAATCATTTCCTAAGCATACGTAAACAAAGAGGAACCCCAATGCTTCTGGCTGAGATGTGTTCCTTCCACACTCAGACATGGACTAGGAATTTAACTGCAGAAGACTCAACTGTGAGACACTCATATCTATGGAAGCAGTGATTCAACCTGGAAAACCTGGAATTCAGGTGAGGACGCACAGCGATGAATTGTGATCACTAGAAGGCTAGCAGTCACCTGATTCTGAACCACCTGTGAGCAAAGTGCACCCGTGTAAGTTCATAGAGCAGCACAAAGCAGCGCGAAAGTAAGAGCAAAGCCAAGAATTCCCAAATTCCCTTTCCTCCTTTAAACCTCAGAAGGAATCACCTAGTCAAAAAAATCAGTATTTACTATGAGAACCAGAGAAATTTTTCACAAGCAAGTTTCGGGCCATAACGTTAACCAACAAGAGGCAGAAAGAAGAAGCAGGTGGCAGAGGAAGCCTGCTGTCTTCTCCCTCTGTGGACCGCTACAGAGCACAGGGCAGATGGGAAGTCTGTGACATGTGCCACAACACATTATACTGCCAGCTCTCAAAGGGCATGAGCCCTTCCACAGAGCTCCCATGGCCAGAGATACGGCAGCCAACCTCACAGGACCTCTGCTAAAAGCAGGCAGGTCTACAGCAAGAGAGCCCAAACACGAAAGCATCGCATACTCAGCATCAACACAGATGTATGTGTGAAGGAGGACGGAGAACCCAAAAGGGCAAAGCTCACAACACTCCTAGTGGGGGAGGCAGGCTCATTCTGGCCCCAGCACAACAACCAAAACAGGACCCTTTCATGACAAGCAATGATGGAAGCAGCCTTGATGCTCTATCTACTGGGAAGAAACAGAATGGAAGGACACTAAACACAAAGCACAGGGACACAACCACCTTAAAGCAGCTGGGCAAGCATGTAACTCCATGGACTTCTAAGCACTTGAACATGACTTCTCACCCCCGATGGTCATCTGTGCCCACGAGCACAGAATCTTGCTGACCACACAATGACATATGCCTCTCCACATTCATTCAGCAAGAGTAAACCCAGCACCTTTGACCCCCAGAACCTCCTGATTCTCTCCTCCCTTCTCCCTTGAACTGAGAGATGTCTGTGTGTATTAAATCACACATACTACCTGTATGGATAAGATACAGTAGAAAGCCGGGCGGTGGTGGCACACGCCTTTAATCCCAGCACTTGGGAGGCAGAGGCAGGCGGATCTTTGTGAGTTCGAGGCCAGCCTGGTCTACAAAGTGAGTCCAGGACAGCCAAGGATACACAGAGAAACCCTGTCTCGAAAAACCAAAAAAAAAAAAAGACACAGTAGAAATCTGTGCATATTACACATCCAAAACTGGTACACAAAACTACGCACTTTCTATAACTCTGTGCATACCAGAAACTACATACAGTATGGGATGCCAATTAAATACCAATTAAAGATTCTTACAGACTCCTGCAAGGTTTTGTGCTGGTTAGTTTTTTGTCAACCTGACACAAGCTAAGGCCATCTGGGAAGAAGGAATCTCACTAAAGAATCTGCCTCCATCCATTGAGCAAGCAGCACCCTCCATGGTCTCTGTGTCAGTTCCTGCCTCCAGGTTCCTGTCGTGTTTGAGATCCTGCCTTGAGTTTCCTCTGATGGATCAGATGATCAGCATGTGTAAGTCAACAGCCCTGTCCTCCCCAGGTTGCTTCTGGTGGTGGTCACTGTCACAGTATTAGAAACCTGACTAGGACAGTGTCTGTCTTCAAGGAGGAGCTATTCAAAACAGACCATGCATGGGCCAAAAGCAAATACCAAATGAGACAGGAGCATTTCCAAGTCCCACCACAAGAGGGAAGCAGTCAGTGGCTACTATCCTTTCCCAGAAAGGCAGACTAGCTGAGGGGTGAAGGAGAAAACTTTCAGAAGCAGTCTTGGGCTTTTCATTTGCATAAAAGCTGTAAATCAAACCAAAACAGGATGCAAAAGAAAAACGTTCAACCAAGGGAATGGACTCTGGCTCTTGTTCAGTGGAGAATGGCCCTCATGAGATTTCAGTCAGAGGCTCTTTCAAACTGGCAGTTTTGTTCCCAGAACACTAAGCACCAACTGTGCCATAAATTACAAAAAGGAATCCCATCCCACAGTTAGAACAGCACATAAACTACTGGAAAATACAATACCAAATGTAACTGTTGTCCTACGATTTTATTCTCAATTGCTGACTATGAAGAGGTTGAATTTTTTTTTCAATGTGTTTTCACACCATCCTGCTTGAACATTCAGAATTAAACTGGTTTAACTTTTCTCACAATCAACTCATATTAAGAGAATAATGTAGGCAGGAGCTACTCCCAGAAGAGGGTACGCCCATCTCACTGCCAAAAGAAGACATGTAGCATTACACTAATAGACAAAACCGTAGTGCCTCTTCTCTTAACAGAGCAAATTAGGTCTAAATTTGGCACAAAAACATTGAAGTCAACTTTCTCCCTGCAAATAACACTTGAAGAGGCTCGGCTGTGGATGAAACCCAGGGGCCCACACATGTCAGGTAAATGCTCCAGCACTGAGCCACATCCCCAATCCCCAATCTTACCTCTGACAACTGTGTAGCCTCAACACACTTTCAAATGGCACAGAAGCACACTCAGACATAAGATGCAAACAGAGCAACTGGGGGAGTGCAGGAGTCAGCACTTCCACACTCAACACTGGCCCTTCCTGGAGCTTCCTGTCTGACTCACACTCCACACACAAAGGGCCACATGCAAGGCACACTCCACAGCATGCTGACAACAATTAAAAACATTACTATTTATTTGAAAATATACCCAGAAGTCATGTGAGGAGGACTCTGAGACCTCCATGCCTGCCTAGTGGGATTTCTTATGCTAGATGAACCAAAAACTCTGCAAGGAGAAATAGCTGAGAAGTACAGATTTCATAGGACATTCCTACTGCAACAGTCCAAAGTAGAGAGAACAGAGACAGCGCATGACTTCAAAAAACCAGACCGAACAACTACCCCCTCAGAGCCGGTTTCTACTCACAAAAGATGCTGCTTAAAGCATAAAGGACCCTACCCTAACAACCATGCCTATGACGTATTTTTATTTCTTTTACATGTAACAAGAAAATCTTAACCAAGTTCAACAGGAAAATAAGACGGCACACGCACATGCGTGCACGCACATCCACACACATCCTGATGTAAGCCCCTTGAATCTGAGTAGCAGTCTTATAAAGGCTGCTTCCTTACGCAAGCAGTGATCCACTACAAGAGCACGACCAAGGAACACCTATGTCAGGAAGGACAGCATCGAGTGTCATGAGCAAAGAACCTCTGTTCAAGTCGACGACAGACTATAGGACTTCTACAGCCTTGCCCTGATGACATTCATGGATTAAACCTGTAGCCCCAGAGGGCTTTCAATTTTAAGACACAAATCACAGCTAGGCAGCAATGAAAATGGGCTGAAGGCTGCTATTCACTTTCAAGAAAGTATACACCCCTGAAAAATCTGCCATGAACAAAGTATCAATCACAGGAAGTAGGAAAATCAACGCATTTTCATAGAAGAATGGCAGAAATTACCTGCCTGTGACTAACTGGTTAAAAAAAAAAATTCCTTATGGGCTGGAGAGATGGCTCAGTGGTTAAGAACATTGGCTGCTCTTCCAAAGGACTGGGGTTGAAATCCCAGTACTCACATGGCAGTTCAAAACTGTCTGTAATGGCTGGGCGTGGTGGTGCATGCCTTTAATCCCAACATTTAGGAGGTAGAGGCACGTGAAGCTCTGTGAGTTCAAGGCCAGTCTGGCCTACACAGTGAGTTCCATGATAGCCAGGGCTACGGAGAGAAACCATCTTGAAAATTAAAAAAAAAAAAAAATTCACAGTGGTAAAAACATACAGCCTGGCACAGGTCAAAAACAAAAAGCATAAATTATATTTATAAAGTATAATGTTAACGATAAAAGTGGAGAGATGGCTGCGGGGCACTGGCTACTGAGAAGGCTGAGAGGGGAGGATCACTTAGCCCAGGGGTTCCAAGATTGCTGAGCAACACGTCCACACACTCTCAAAAAGCAAGAGACAGCAACTGAAGACCTAAAAAGTTCCTCTTAGGAAACATCTGGAAAACGTCATAACATAATGCAAAGCCAGCTTATAATTATGGGAGCCTTTACCCAGCACTCCAAGGTATAGGAAAGGATGAAAGTTCCCTCCACTGAACTGAAGATACCATCGAAGACCAGGGTCTTTCTCTGCCCTTAATAGAGAACACGCTTCAGGGCTCCTCCCATGGTTGGGTTTGGCCACTCACCACTTGGCTTGACCTCTCGAACGTAGTTGCTGGGGAACCAGCCAGTCCTGCCGTTGTGCGTGCCCTCCCACCAGCCTCCTTCCTCCACCCGTGTGACGTGGATGACGTCACCCTTCGAGAAGGAGAGCTCATCTTCATTGGTCTGCTGGAAGTTAAACTTGGCTCGCACTACCAATCGGCTGTTGCCGGTATCAGTCATGTCCTAGAAGACAGGTGGAGAGGAGCGGGAGAGAGTTCCATGAAGTACAGTCTACTTTCCTATAAAATAGTTACCCCTCACCCTCAGAAAGACAGCCAAAACATTATTATAAATGTTCCAAACATTCAAACAGCAGAAACCACCTGGCATGGTGCAGCATTCCTTTAATCCCAGCACGAGGCAGAGGCAGGTGGATCTCTGTGAGTTCCAGGCCAGCCAGCACTAAAAATAAGAC
Organism: Lophiomys imhausi; assembly: GCA_907164525.1. Taxonomy (NCBI): domain Eukaryota; kingdom Metazoa; phylum Chordata; class Mammalia; order Rodentia; family Muridae; genus Lophiomys; species Lophiomys imhausi. Next base: position 7,022,153 of record CAJQZJ010033015.1, on the reverse strand, counting down.
CCTGCCTCAAAAATAAACAAACAGCCAGCAGGAAAAGTGGCTTAGAGACAGAAACTTAAAGCTCCTCATCTCCCTTCGCACCTTGACCACTGTCAGATCACAGCCAAGGAAGGCAGACATACACACGTGCACACACACCCATGGATGTAATCAGTGTGCCTGTCTCTACCTTGAAAGCTAATCTGCATACTGTGGACATGTTCCAGTGCATAATGCCACACTGTACACCTGACCCACTAACTTTAGGTTATTCCCAGTGTTTGTCTATGTATTGCAAACAGAGTTTTTCTTGTCTTGCAAAAGGCTCCACTAAAAGTATCTATATATCCACTTTTATTGCAAATATAAGTAGGTCTTTATGTTAAATTCTGGTCCTAGGACATGTGTAACACATTTAAACTTTAACAGGTATCTCTAAACTGATCTCCAAAACAGTTCTACAAACTTACACCAAGCAACACACCCATCAAGACCCAAGAAACCTTATTTCATCAAACTTGCACCCATCCTAAGACACCAGCAAGCCACAGAAACGGAAATAACTGCTCACATTCTGATGGCATGGTGTTCAGATCTCACTTCCAGGCCTCTGAGAAGCAGAGAAGGTGGGGTAGGGGGCAGTTCTCTCTTCTCCATTCAGCTCAGAGAGGCTGGCAAGTATAAATCTACCAACAAGCAACCGAAAACAAAGCCCAGGAAAAGCCTCTCCCTACTGCCCAGAAACATAAAAGAGTCAATCTACAAAATCCGCACCCATCTCTCTAGGGATCAGATACCACATGCCCATCCACGGAAGCGTGGCCTTACTTCAGGTGCATCTGGGGGTAGGGAGCAAAGGCTGACACAACCCCTCATGGCCATAAGCCACCAACTGCCGCTCTGCCTAAACCTTTGGCATCTGTGAATGCTAGCCATGAGTCCTGGTCACCTCTCCACTGGACAGCAGCAGGTAGCCCCACCTGAGCATATCAGTGTTTTCTAGCCCTCCACCCACCACAGGGATAGAAGACTGGCGTAGGACGCTACAGGACCCCACAGTGCTGACTCCTCTCCACAGTGTCAAAGACACAACAAAAGATGTCCCCACTGCACAGCCACCTTCATTCCAATCAGGACATTCTGACAACACAGGAAAGGATGAGCAATACATGGTGACCCATGCTAACACAGGACAAAGTGCAATTCGCTCTCAGATGTACCGAGTGGCTTAGAAAAGGGTCTGGGAGGATGAAATACAGGGCACACACTAAAGCGGCAGGGCCATCTTCCATGGCGCTGTGCTGATTAATGTGTGAGGAAGCTTTGCTGTGACTCCTACAACACGGCTTGTGAACAAGACACTGGTACCAAAGCGATGTCAGGAGAGCGCCAGAGTCGTCGGGGGCCACCAGCTCCCTGCAGAAAGGAGGAATGATGTTGCCAGCTGGCCGTTCCTCCCAGAGGTGAGAGACAAAAGGAGCAATGCTGAGAGCCACACTGAGAACCAGCCACATTTAACTGTCATATCAGCAGATCATCACTCAGACCCAGACACCCTGGAAGGATCAGTAGAGTTGAAAAGACAAAGTCTGACAGTGCATCTCAGCCATGAGGAAGACCCTAATCCAAAGCTCACACGGCACATGTATCCGCTGCTCAGAGATGCCTCAGAAACTAGTAAACTAGCTTTTAAGATGAGAGGAGTGTGCCAAAAACCTACACTTAGATGTAGAGTAAAGAAACACCTGTTGTCCCTCTCACCACGGCAATTTTGATTTTCTTTTTCTGAGAAGTGTCGCATCTCCTCTTGAGGAACCAGGACTGCCATCGCACCTGAGGGGCCCTGGGGCAGGGGGCTACAACTCTCCTGGACACCGGCTGTCAGTCTCTCCTGGGGTTGTTCCTCCTCACCACCTCGTGCCAGCCTTTATTCACAGCTTCCCCTCCTCCTCAGGTCCAGGGCAGCCAGAGCAAAGGTTCTGACCCCGTGACGACCTGGCTCAGGAAGGCTTGGGAGGCAAGCTTTAGGCAGAGGATGAGTGGTCTTCAGTCTTCTGCTGACAAGTGCCTCCCCCACCTTGCCGCCTTTCCAGCTGGCAGGATGACAGTCCTGATTCCCCAAGAGTCTTGGTGAAACTGGAAGACTCTGGCAATGAGTCAAATGAGAATATCCTTCCAAAGGCTTAACAAGAGCAGGGGTTTCCATGTACTCTAATTCAAGAAGGAAGTCGTAGGGTTTGCTAATGGTGAGTCTCAAAGAATTCACTGGATCGAGCTATGTTCATCACAAAAACTAAGTTTGAGTGGTTTCTCAAAAATGTTAAAAACACAAAGAGATGGAAGACTACAGCTAAGCACACTCCTGATCATGTCTGAGTCATGTCAGGGCACCCTCAGGGCAGTACCTGCTCCACAACCCAGGACCCACCTGCGACTCCAGGAAAGGCTTATCCATGTATGTACTGTTTACCCAAGGGGGGATGGCAAAGCATTCGCCTCTTAGATGAGCAGCTGCAGCCTTCAACATAAACCCAGATAGACAAGCTTCCAAAAGCACTGGCTCAGCATGAGGGAACCAGCGGGAAGCAAATGCCAGGCACACAACAGGAGCTACCCAGGAGGACAGGAGCCAACGATGGCCCACAGCCCATCTGCATGGGCTCAAGCATCCTCCCAGGCACTTTTGCAAACCATTGCACCCAAAATGCCTTTGAATCAAGTAATAAAGCATCTTACTTACCAAGCTTCGGTACTGGCTCTGAAGCAATTTTGAAGTCCTACTGTGTGAAGACTGGGACCCCAGGGAATCAAAAGACTTTATCCGATGTGAAGAGGGCCGAGCACACACAGAATCACTTCCTAGTCCAATGTCTGAAAAGGACATGCACACAGAAAGAAAAAGTGCTAAAGATGCCTGACACCGTGTACCCTCAAAACACACTGGCTCTAAAAGAGGGCCAACATGGAGGTCCACACTAAAAGCCCACAACATAGCAGGCCATTTACACGGTAACAAAGAGCAGAGTCTTTGTCCCATAAGTGACACATTCATTCCCCAACTACCTCTCCAGGAATGATCTGGAGATGACTAACTTATTGGTTCTCTTCTCAACAGTTTGCCAACTATTTTAGTAGCTGTTTATAGAAGGCCCCTGTCGTCTGGAAAGAAAATGTATCTCCTCAGCAAGGCACTGCCAGGCACTTTGTCTCCAGCACACAGCATGCATGTCCTTCTCCGAGACCATGTGCCACATCATCAGCAAAGTGACAGGTAACAGCCACATGTCCCATAAGGATAAGCTAGCACTTCCTGAAGACAGCACTGAGACTGTGGCAGGTGCAGCATCACACACAGAACTAGTCGGCAGAGCTGGACCACACAGTGCACGTCATCAGAGCACAGCCTGCTGCTCACCAAACATCCCTGTGGGACCCATGGCCATGCTAAACCAGGAGCTTCAAAAAGAACATTGTAAGTGCTGAGGACCGTGGATCTACCATATCTTCTAAACCTAAGCATGTACCAGTGAAGACACAGCCACACCCCTGCAGTAGCACACCTCAGTGCTCTGAAGCAACAGACCCCACTCCTGCTGTAAAGTCACAAGCCAGTAAATCCAGGGCTTAGGTGAAGGACAGTGTATGGGGAGTGATTCAGAGACACTTGCCAAGCTGAAAGCTCCCAGCACCAGGAATTGCTGGCCGAGCGCTCACAACCCAGAATCACAGAACACTAGCAGCAAAAGGAATGACTGAAAGTGTAATGCCGAAGAAGCGTCTTTCTCAATGCAGTAATGCTCATTTTATCTTGTGACAGAAACCCAAAGACATGAGCCTTTACAATCTCATGTAGGAGAGGACACTTAAGAGTCTTACCTGCTGTCACTTTATTTAGTGTCACCAAGGAGCTGAGGACCTTGTTAAAGTTCTGCCCCTGATACAAATCATTTGCATCAAAAGTCTGAAAGAAAAAAATGAAACAAGAAAATTAGGATGAAGTTTTACGCTGGCACAGAATGACATTCTCACCATGACATGTGCTTGCTCATGGTCAGCAACACCCTGAGGCAGCACAACCTCTGAGTGGGTCCCTGGGAAAGGAGTCCATTGGAACTCCCTTGTGAAGCATGTCCTCACGGGGCATCAGGCCCTTGGAAGAGGACCAAACCCAGTTCTACTCCCTTTTCCACCCAAGTCAGGCAAAAGCCAGGGTGTGGGCCAGAGGCGATCAGTAAAGGTACTCAGTAAAGGCTCAGAGTGGCTTGTAATCCTCTCTCCTTACAGACTGTAAGAGCTCACAGGACAAGAAATGCCTAAGATGTTCTCTTCATGCACACAAGGAAAGTAAATTAAATGCACCCATTCCAAAGGCAATCACACACAAGGTGTATGTAGACACAGGAAAGAACAAAAGATGACAAGGAGCAGGTGAGAAACAGGGTAAGGGCCCCTGGACAGAGCTCTGAAGACCCTGGACTGTGGGCAACCCGCTCTGATCTTGGCAGCTGCCTCACCACTCTGACCCTGATCCCACAAGACTAAGCTAAGAGAGAAGGCCTGTCAGCTAGCCTGGGTGAAAGACAGCTGAAATCCAAATGTGCATGCATGTGTGTGTGTGCGTTTGTACGTTATGTGATGTGCCTCCCACCTAACCCTAGTAGAGACAATGTGCAGAAGATCACCTGGCTAAACACGGTGATCTCCTCGGCTTTCTTTTGGAGGAGTGTGTACACAAATGTGCCTGCTTGCAGATATGCTCAAACACACACAACTCTTTCCAAATACTCTCTAAAGACTATGTGTCACTTCTCGTCACTAAATAATCTCTTACACAAATAATTTTGATGACCAAATCATCCAGTACCGTACTCTAAAAAAACCTCATTGTGCAAGTTATAGAAAGAAAAGCTTAGATGCCAAAATGTACATCATCATGTTAGCATAGTTTCTCTTCCTGAAGCAAAATGGAACCACCTTGGTCTTCTGCCCTGGGACAGCACTGAGGTGGCCACTGTACCTCTGTCATCCTCCTCCTTCTGCAGCCTTTCCCAGACAGTGCCAGGACCACCCTCTTCGGCCCCCTTCCTGCCTCCCACACCCACCTCCTTCCTGCTGCTGAGTGTTACTCATCTTACTTCCTGAAGCAGCCCTGCCTGGGTCTTGCTGAGCTCCCAGAAATCCCCCCAAGTACATTTATCACTAGAAAAAAAACTCGGCAGGTCATGCAGATGTGCACTCTACCCTAGAGTGTAAAACCTAAAGACCCCGACCACACATCTCCCACCGCATAGCCAATGGATACTGGACCTGGGCAGAGAGGATCTGTGAGAGTCAAATGTATCTTAACAAATAGGCTGGGTGCCAACACAGCTCAAAAGAGGACATTACTGAAACTTCATGAGAACCAAACCAAAGCACAAAACCCCAGAAGCTAAACAGCAACTGTGTTGAGCCCCACTGGTCTCTATGGGCTCTTCCTCTGACCCTCCCAGCAGAACCCTCAGAACCCTCATGGCTGCAGTGTGATGCCTGGGCTGTAACACCTGCACCTGACAGAGAGCCAGCCCAGACAGGAACTCTGTCTAGGCTCACTTCTAGGTTAAGTTGTATCTTCTAAAAGAATAAAAAGCACTGTCCTGCCTGGGCCTCAGTTTCCTCGTGCAGAACGTGAAGTTTCCTTGATTAGAAACTGATTGTTAATTGCTGCAGTGGTGGTCTTTCAGTTCTAAGGTCTAATTCTGAGCCTGGAAAATTCAAGCTATAGTACATTCCACAAGAAACACATAAACAAATGTCCACTAACCTTCATTATGGCAAGGCAGCAAGTCACAAACCCCAGAACAACAGGATGTGAAATATGGGAAGCTTCCTGTTATTCCAGGACTATACAGCTCTCCTACCCAGATACTGCGGAGCACCCGACTGGCTGCGCTGCCTGCCAATGGGCTTCAGCATGACGTCAGAACTCAGTGGTCTACTGCTACCTTCCTCCCCAGAAAAGTCAACAATGAGATGAGACTAGCAGAAGGCACATTCTGAGCCCGTGAACGTTCAGACAGGACTGCTTTTGCAAGGAGCAAAACAGACTACCTCCCCAAACAGCAATCTAAATGACGAAAAGCAAAACCCAAAGGCTTAATTAAGACTACGTTCATGCTAAAGAAAGCAGGAGAGGCCCAAGATTTCCCTGAGACACCTACCATGTAAACCAGTCAGTGTGACACATGGAAACTGTGCCCCACAGCCATGTGGTGTCAGGACAGAAAGCACAGCCTGCACTCACACCGGGCTTTGCCAAGAAGGTAATACCACAGGCTAGCAGGGAGGCTGGCCTTCATGGCACGGGAAGGAGCAGGCCACCACTCTCACATAGTGCAGAGGTGCATGTCTGCCTCAGGAAGGTCTGCCTGCCCTTCTCCTGCCCGCACGCCCTACTGTCCAGGTGTGGAGGTCTGTAACCCTGGCTCCACAGACACTGCTGGCCACATTCCCAGATGGGCTAAGTCTGATCTTCAAAGACTCTGCAATCTGGCCTGTGTGCCACCTCTTGCTATAATACTTCTTCCATGTCTCTAAATGTGCTGTGACTATAAATATTCCTTATTTTATGGTTGTTTGCAGTAGCCAAATGCAATGTCAGGCTTAGTATTGTATGAATGCCTAAAACAGGAAGAATGTGGTACTCAAATGTCTGCCTGGTGAGCTGGCACCCCCAAGGTGAGCGGGCATGAAGGTGCTTGGTCACCTGTGGCCCCAGACACAGTACTTATGAGCAGACTGTAACATCGTCTCAACCAAGAGACCAGAAGGACAAACAGAACTCTACAGAGCATAGTTGCTAGGAGCTGACCCAGCCCAGAACTGTCCAAGCAGGACACAATTTCTGGTGTCCTTTATCTCTCTGCTGAGGCTTACTGCAGCTGCCAGGCTTTCCTCACAATAGTGCCCTGGAGAGGTCAGCATCCTGCAGGCACACAGTATTGGCCACCTGACTGCAGAGCCCATCACATGGAGTCCTGTGGGGAGTGTCAACAAGCCTTTGACCAGATTCTTCAGATGAGACCAGCAAGGACCAAGTGGAGCTTGATGCCAAGAGTGACACCTAGCTGCAGCTAGCACAACTGGTAAGAGAAGCCTCTGGTATGAGGCACATGGGTCGGGGAGTTGTGCACAGTGTCACTCAGCAAGGTGAGACCTTCCCCCTCCAAACACAAACATACTTTCAGAAACATCAGACCATCTAGATCAAGAGCATCTTAACCAGCACCTTCTGCCCACAGGATCCTGTGGCTCAAAATAAAGGTGATTCTGAGCAAACACTTGTCACAATCCCTAGCAAACAAGGGTCTACTCTTTCTCCCCAAATCCAAAACATAGTAAGTATATACTAATGGCAGCTAAGGCATCACAGACACCTCAGAGAAAGAAAGAAAAGACACCCAAATATAGGCAAATCAGCAGTGAGGGAACATTCCTTCACAGAGGACCCCACTGTGTCCTCAGTAGGTGGAAAAGGTGAAGCAGGTGAAGAAGACTACCAACTCATGTGGACCCTTCCACTCTGGCCTGTACTGCACCTCTAACAACACCTATGGGCACCTGAGCAGCCCACATCTCCACAACTACTCTCTAAACTCAGCAAACATCTGAGTGTCACAGTCCACGTCAGGGTTCAGAAGCCGCTTGCTGCATGAATGTGGCTCAGTTTCTAGGCCATCAGGTACTGGCTGGAGTTGCATGCATTTGGAAGCCTGAAGGTCTCAAGAGACTGGAAATTCTGATAAGAAAAAGCCACTGCAAGACTGATAGAAGGAGACCTGGATGCCTTGTGTCCTCACTGCAAGGATAAAGGCCCTAATGCAAGCAAAAGGAGGCCAGGGCCAACAGCTGCAGGAATGGCACGGCCAACAGCTGCAGGAATGGCACGGCCATCGCGTGGAAGCCATGTGTGCCATGTATTTATGAAGGGTCATCAGAGCAGGCCACAACAGCAGGCAAGAGAGCACCCCTTCTTCTTCAAGGAGAACAGTGCAGTAAGACTGCCAAGACACAAGCCAAGCCAGTGGCCAGTGAGACAGAGGAAGGAGAGCCATGCAGACAGCCAACAATCTTACACAGCATGTCATTTAGTGCTCAGAAGATTCAGCAGCAGCACCACACAGAGTCCATCCGGACTCTCACATGCCAATATCTGTGCCCCAGCAGCCGCTTCCACACCATGCCCAAGTGTCTCCTCAGAACCAGAGCAGCCTGGCCACACAAGCACAAACATACCTGGCCGCGAAACTGATGTGATCCACCTTGTAATACTGACCTAGAAGCACAGCAGAGTGACTCGCACCTAAATGATGTCCCTAGCTGGCACACCCAGAAAACACCAGGGAATGTGTCTGTGCTTCTCATCTCAGCCCACCACCTCAACAGGAATGAAGACACCGTTGTAGGAGAGACTGACCCAACACCTTGACATCAGTTCATGCACACACCCCCCGCGCGCGCGCGCGCACACACACACACACACACACACACACACACACACACCTCTTAGCAGATATTTCTGGACTGTTGTTTGCAAAGTCTAAAAATATATTTTTGTCCTATCATGTTGTCAAATGGAATCAGTGATTTCAGAACAGGACTGGCTGACAATGAATCTTAAGGAAGGGGTGCTGTTTAAGCTTATGCAAATGTCCACACTGCTCAGACAGTAAGATTCAGCCCTGGCTCATCTCCTCAGCTTCTGCAGATTTTGAACTTAATTCCACCTACTTCTGCTCACCAGGGATAAAAATGGAGCCTCACAGCCGGTCTTAGCAACTGCAGCACTCTCACCTAACATGCCCCTTAACAAGTTGCCTTCTCTGTAGAGTAAGAATCAAAGTTGACTCGGTTTGTTGGTCTACTGTATCAACATGCAAACATTAAGGCAGGGAATAAACACACTCAGAGAGAGAGAGCCAATTATCTTTGGTCATTTCCAGGACAGTCTACAGAGAGCAGAAGCAACAGTCAAGAACACAGTAACAGGAGGACAGTAGGACACTCATCTACACACTGCTGGTAACACATCCTTTCCTAGCCTAGAAGTCTTCATAAAGTACAGCTAGTAGGTGGCAGCATCCACCAGGGCAGAGTGGAAATAAACTTGCTGAGGACAAGTTTCACACCAAAGCATGCACGGCCTAGACTTCCCACTTTAGAGCATGTGTCAACTCTATCTTACACACAGGGAAAGGAAGCCTCGGAGAGCAGAAGTATGATCTGACTCAGGCCATTTGAACTGTGTTCTTAGTGCACTGACAGCCAGAGGAGGAGCATGTGGAACTCTGGGTACCAGGAGGTGGTGCAGTCCCACAGGTCCCATAGGCATCCCATACAGCCTGCCCTCAGTCCCTCACCCTATCAGTAGAACCTGAACCAAAGCACAGCACGACCTGCACAGAGGCATGACCCCTGCTTGGGCTAGCTGTAAGGAAGGGACAGCGTTCCGAGTCCTAAAAGGCAGGGAGAATAGTGCAATAACATCAAAACTAACAGCATGCAATCACAAACTTCAGGCTTGGAGAAGTGTTTCAAGATACACTGTAGACACCCCTCTCCTTCCTCCCACCACACACTGAAGGGAGAAGTGAAAGGCTTTAAATGGGGCAGGAGGGAGGGGGAGAGTAGTTGTGAGCAGTCAGCATACGATTTTAGAAGACTTCTGGACAGAGAAGCAGATGAGCCCTGAAAATCCAACAGAGTTGGCAACAGTCCCGTGAAGCCATGTGACTCCAAGAAACACAAGCAACGGCACCCAAAAGACCTTTTCCTTGGACAAAAGCTGAGCAGTACCCTGACCTCTCTCTAAGGAGAAGTGGATGCTACACTGGATCCTAAGAGCAGGTCAACTTGCAATGTCCCTAGACTCTCACTGGAGGAAGAGGGGACAGTGATCCCACCCTGAAATGCACCCTGCCAGAGCTCAGCAGCACAGGCCCAGGAAGGAGTGGAGTGTGAGAAGCTCTGGTCAAGGTGCAGCTCCTAGACAACCCTCTAGATCTTCCAGCAGCTCCCCTCCACCCACATGACCACACACACATGCTGGCTAGAGTCACAGGACTGAACCACAGACGGCTGAGGGTGTGGCTTGGGGTGGAGTGTTGTGTGTCAGACCAGAGCTGTGGGTTGGATCACAACTACCACATGAAAAATGAAATCGACCAGGGCACACCTGTGAGGAGCAACAGAAACCATGGAGAAGATGCGGCTCAGTTCAGCTCAACAGCCTCAAGGAGCACGAAGCTCAGAAGGCTCAGGAGGCCAGGTGGCTGAGGGCTTGACCTGAAAACACCCCACCTGCACTGGTATTTATGCTTTAGACAAAATGGGCACTGAAGCAGACAAGAATCCAGAAACACCAAAGGCCCAGATGAGAACAACCCCCAAGTAAAGCTTGTTCTCCCAAAGTACCAAGAAAGGGTCACTCCAGAGAGGCAGGAACCACCTTGTACCAGGAGACACCAAAGGGGACATCGCAGCCCTACCACTCCAGTGAAGCCAACCGGGAAGCCGGGAGAGCCACCCTAAGCCTGCAGCAACCTCCCCAGGCCCAATGAGATTCACAATGTCCCCGTCTATAAGTCAAGAAATACAGATTTTTGGCCTGGCATAGTGCCACACAACTATAACCTCAGCTACTCAGAAAGCTGACACAGGAGAGTCACAAGTTCAAAGCCAGCTTAGGCAGGTAGAATGAAATTCTATCTCAAAAGATAAATAAAATGACAATAAAGCAAGACTGAGGATGTAGCCCAGTGGGAGAGTGCTTGCTATTCATGTGTGAAGAGGCCCTGAGTTCAATCCTCAGTGCTGAAAAAAAACCCAAGCCAAAAACCACAGGCTGTCTAAAATTGTTACAAACCATACAAAGAGCAAAGACCAGGGTGCAAAAGGCCTGGGGTAAGGGGAAGTGCAACTGCACTGAGCTCCTTGTTTTCTGAGATCTCAGGAGGCTGTGATAAGAATGGGGGTTTGCAACTCTCTATCAACATAGATGGAGAAAACAAGATATTCCATGACAAAATCAAATTTAAACAATATCTACCCACAAACGCAGCCCTAAAGAAGATCCTAGAAAGAAAATTCCAACCCAGAGAAGATAACTACACCCAAGAAAACAGAGGAACTAGAAATCTCCACAGCAACTAAACAAAAAGAAGCACAAGACGACCACCTATACCAAAATAATGGGAAATAACAACCCCTGGTCACTAATATCCATCAACATCAATGGACTCAACTCGCCAATAAAAAGACACAGACTTACAGACTGGATCCGTAAACAAGACCCATCTTTTTGCTGCATACAAGAAACACACCTCACTATTGAAGATAGACACTATCTCAGAGTAAAGGGCTGGGAAAAGGTCTTCCAAGCAAATGGACCCAGGAAGCAAGCTGGAGTAGCCATCCTATTATCGAACAAAATAGACTTCCAATTGAAGTTAATAAAAAAAAAAGACAGAGAAGGGCACTACATACTCGTTAAGGGAAATATTCAGCAAGAGGACATCTCAATATTGAACATCTATGCCCCAAATACAAAGGCACCTATATTTATAAAAGAAACGCTTCTAAAACTTAAATCATACATTGATCCCAACACTTTAGTAGTGGGAGACTTCAACACGCCACTCACAACTATGGACAGATCATCAAGACAGAAGCCAAACAGAGAAATAATGAATGAGTCTAACAGAGAGCATGAACCAAATGGACCTAACAGATATCTACAGAACGTTTCAACCAAACACAAAAGAATACACCTTCTTCTCAGAACCTCACGGAACCTTCTCCAAAATTGACCATATAGCTGGACACAAAGATAGTCTCAACAGATACAAGAAAATAGAAATAACCCCTTGTATCTTATCAGATCACCATGGAATAAAGCTGGACTTCAACAGCAAAAGAATCAACAGAAAGCCTACATACACACATGGAAATTGAACAACTCTTTACTAGATGACTACTGAGTCAGGGAATAAATAAAGAAGGAAATCAAACACTTCTTAAAATCCAACGAAAATGAAGACACAACATACCCAAACCTGGGACACAATGAAAGCTGTGCTATGAGGAAAATTCATAGCACTAAGTGCCTTCAAAAAGAAAATTGTGACAGCTCATATTAACGAATTAACAGCCAAACTGGGTGAATTGGAAAAAAAAAAAAAAAAGAAGAAGCAAACACTCGCAAAAGGAGCAGAAGGCAGGAGATCATCAAACTTAGGGCTGAAATCAACAACTTAGAAACAAAAAGAACTATACAAAGAATCAATGAAACCAAGAGTTGGTTCTTTGAGAAAATCAACAAAATAGACAGACCCTTAGCCAAATTAACTAAAAGGCAGAGAGAAAAAAACCCAAATCAACAAAATCAGAAATGAAAAGGGAGAAATAACAACAGACATTGAGGAAATCCAGAGAATATTTGGATCCTACTTTAAAAATCTATACTCCACCAAATTTGAAAACTTAAGCGAAATGGACAATTTTCTTGATAGATTCCACCTACAGAAGCTAAATCAAGATCAGATTAACATATTAAACAGCCCAATAACCCCTAAGGAAATAGAAACTGTCATTAAAAATCTCCCAACCAAAAAAAGCCCAGGGCCAGATGGCTTTAGCACAGAATTCTACTGGACCTTCAAAGAGGAGCTAACACCAATACTCTTCAAACTCTTTCACCAAATAGAATCTGAAAGAACATTGCCAAACTCATTCTATGAGGCCACAGTCACCCTGATTCCTAAACCACACAAAGACCCAACAAAGAAAGAGAACTTCAGACCAATCTCCCTCATGAACATAGATGCAAAAATACTTAATAAAATACTAGCAAACCGAATTCAAGAACACATCAAAAGTATCATACACCATGATCAAGTAGGCTTCATCCCAGGAATGCAGGGATGGTTCAACATACGAAAGTCTATCAACATCATTCACCATATAAACAAGATGAAAGAAAAAAACCACATGATAATCTCGCTAGATGCAGAAAAAGCATTTGACAAAATCCAACACCCCTTATGCTAAAAGTTCTGAAGAGAACGGGCATACAAGGTCCATACCTAGAAATAATAAAGGCAATATACAGCAAGCCAGTGGCCAACATCAAATTAAATGGAGAGAAACTTGAAACATTTCCTCTAAACTCAGGGACAAAACAAGGATGTCCACTTTCATCATATCTCTTCAAAATAGTACTTGAAGTTCTTGCTAGAGCAATAAGACAACTAAAAGAGATCAAAGGGATAAACATTGGAAACGAAGAAGTCAAATTACCCCTATTTGCAGATGATATGATAGTATACATAAGCGACCCCAAAAATTTCACCAGAGAACTCTTACAGCTGATAAACACCTTCAGCAAGGTGGCTGGATACAAAATTAATTCAAAAAAAATCAGAAGCCCTTCTTTATACAACAAACAAATGGGCTGAGAAAGAAATAAAGGAAACAACCCCCTTCACAATAGCCACAAACAATATAAACTACCTGGGGGTAACTCTAACCAAGCAAGTAAAGGACCTGTACAACAAGAACTTCAAGCCCTTGAAGAAAGAAATGGAAGAGGCCTTTAGAAGATGGAAAGATCTCCCATGCTCATGGATAGGTAGGGTCAACATAATAAAAATGGCTATCCTACCAAAAGCAATATATAGATTCAATGCAATTCCTATCAAAATACCAGCACAATTCTTTATAGACTTGGAAAGAGCTATTCTCCATTTCATATGGAACAACAAAAAGACCAGAATAGCTAAATCAATCCTTTACAATAAAAAAACATCTGGAGGTATCACCATCCCAGATTTCAAGCTGTACTACAGAGCAACAGTAGTAGAAACAGCATGGTATTGGTATAGAAACAGACCAGTAGATCAATGGAATCGAATTGAAGATCCAGAAATAGACCCACACACTTACGGCCACTAATTTTTGACAAAGAAGCCAAAACCGCACAACAGAAGAAGGACAGCATCTTCAACAAATGGTGCTGGTCCAACTTGCAAAAGAATGAAATTAGATCCATACTTATCACCTTGTACAAAACTTAAGTCCAAGTGGATCAAAGACCTTAACATAAGGCTGGTCACACTAAATCTACTAGAAGAAAAAGTGGGAAAAACCCTTGAACTCATTGGCACAGGTGACAACTTCCTGAACAGAACACCAACAGCTCAGGATCTAAGACCAACAATCAATAAATGGAACCTCATGAAACTGAAAAGCTTCTGTAAGGCAAAAGACACTGTCATTCGAACAAAACGGCAGCCTACAGACTGGGAGAAAATCTTCACCAACCCCACATCTGACAGAGGGCTAACATCCAAAATCTACAAAGAACTCAAGAAATTAAATGCCAAGAAACCAAATAATCCAATCAAAAAATGGGGGACAGAGCTAAATAGAGAATTCACAAAGGAGGAATCCCTAATGGCTGAGAGACACTTGAAGAAATGCTCAACATCTTTAATCATCAGAGAAATGCAACTCAAGACGACTCCGAGATTCCATCTCACACGTGTCAGAATGACTAAGATCAAAAGCTCAAATGACAGCACATGCTGGCGAGGGTGTGGAGAGAGGGGAACCCTACTCCATTGCTGGTGGGAGTGCAGGCTTGTGCAACCACTATGGGGATCAGTATGGCAATATCTTAGAAAACTTGGAATAGCTTTGCCTCAGGACCCAGCCATACCACTTCTGGGTATACACCCAAATGTCTCCTCACGGAATCATAAGGAAGTTTCCTCATCTATGTTCATAGCAGCCTTATTTGTAATAGCTAGAAACTGGAAACAACCCAGATGTCCCTCAACCGAAGAATGGGTTAAAAAAAAACTGTGGTACATCTACACAATGGAATATTATTCAGCTATCAGGAATAATGAAATTATGCAATTTGCAGCCAAATGGATGGAACTAGAAAAGCTCATCCTGAGTGAGCTAACCCAGACTCAGAAGGATGCATATGGCATCTGTTCACTTATAGTAGGATTTTAGCTATATAGTAGAGGATATCGATACCACAACCAACACACCAAAGGGAACATGGACATAGACTTTTTATTTTTTATTTTTTTAGTTTTAGTTTTATTTATTTTTTAATTTTTTATTCTTTTTTTTATCTCTTTGTCTGTTTTTTTTAGTTCTCTCTCCCTGGCAATGAGACACTTTTCACCGGTGGTACAGCCTCATAGACCCCCATTGCATGAGGAGGCACTTGGCCCTCATATGACCTCTGAACTCGGATGAGGGACTGTTATATAGGAACACTCCACTCCAGAGAAGTGGGATGGAAGGGTCAGGAGCTAAAGGAAAAAAAAATGAAATGTGATGTTTCGGCCTTTTGCTACTAATTGTCATAAACTGTTTAGGATAATTAGGAACTGCAAACTAATAGTCATGCAAGCCTGTCATTTTCTTAGGTACTATGACAGTCTACTATAGTTATTTTCTAAGCTAATCAGAAATCAAGCTGCTAAGAGACAAATAACATTGCTTATCCTAATATTAGAGATAGATAGGGCCTCTTCAAAAACCTCAAGAGATCTGCAGAATATGACATTCAAAGATGTTCTCTTAACTTTAGATTTTTTTTTATATCGAGACATGTCAACTCCTGACAGCAACCCCCTATTCTACTCCAAGTAGAAGATGAGAATCGAAGAATCTCCAGTGGGAGATGATTGAATTAGTGGCAAGCCTATCTCTTGGCAGGAAAAACCCCTTGCTCCAACTGTAGACAGAATGCTGTCCAAAAAGGACAAAACTTGAAAGCAGGTTAAGTCGACAGCCTAGCTCTGCCAAGACAGGGTAGGCAAGTCCTTCGTAATTCCTGCTCTACAATCAATGTCTGTCAGAGAAACGGGGCCAAACAACTGAAGATCGATGCTGTAATGTATGGAGAGAAAATGGGAACTGTCCAGGCAGACACTGGTATGTCATTTCTTAGTTTTGGAAGCTGCAAGCCCTGCACTTCCTATATAATCAGATATATTTATCCCTCTTAGGTCTCTGAGGTGGTTGAAGAATAGATAGCTAGAGTCTCATAACTAAATTTTGAGTTGTTTAGGAATCAAGAGAGTGTTCTGGATCTAAGAAGATGTTTTTAAAATTGTGATGCAAGTTAGTATGAAGACTGAGTTAGATATAGAACTTTAAACTCATGGAGATGGTTAGATAGTAGAACATTAAAGTCAGGTGCCAAATACATATGGACTGGACATTGGGAATGTATGCTAAGCCATATAACTCTCATAACTGTGGCCTAATTACCTCTGTTGTTTTGTATTGTATTTATTATTATAAGAGAAAGAGCCATTTGTTGGACTGAAAGGGGGAGCTGTTGGGGGAAAATGATATACCTTAAACTTAAAAAAAGGGGGGGATGGGTGGTTTGAAACGGAAGAGGTGGGAGGATGGGACTGGAGTGGGGAGTAGGGAGGGGATTGTGATTGAGATGTAACTTGAAGAAATAAAAAATAAAGAGGAAAAAAAAATAAAAAAAAAAAGAAAGGGGTTTGCAGATGCAGACCACAGGCTTCCTGACGACCGGACACAACAGCAGTAAATAACTGCAAACGTCACTTCAATCAGACTACATCCAAACTCCAAACCTGTGAGCTGGGAAAGCATAGGGAAGCTAGAGAGGCTTGAGATGGGCTTCAGGGTGACACCATCAAAACAATCAGGTAGGACAGAAGGAAGTACTCACTTCAGAAGAATAATGCTTAAGTTAAGGAGAGCACTTCTAAGCAGCACTCTGCCTTGCTGTAACCAGCTCTATCTGGTTTTTAGGCCCAGTCTGAACACACTTGGTCTCACCAAGCTTGTCAGCATGACCGCAACAACAAGGGTCTGAGGACAACAGACCAATAGAAAACAGTCTGCTTCCATTGTGACTCCTCATTCCACTTCTCATGGAACAAGTCCTAGTGCTGAACCCAGCTTCCCTTAAAGATAACTGCCTTCAAAAATGTCTTGAGTTCAGGGGTATGGCTTAGTGAGAAAAGATACTAGCTGTGTGTGGTGGCTTGAATGAGACTGGCTCTTATGTTAAAATGTTTGGGTACCAATTAGTAGAACTGTTTGGGAAGGATTAGGAGGTGTGGCCTTGTTGCATAAAGTGTCACTTGAGCTGAGCTTTGATGTTTCAAAAGCCATGCCAGGGCTAGTGTCCCTCTCTGGCCAGTGCCTGGTGATCAGGATGTGAAGCTCTCCACTACTGCTCTGGTGCCTTGCCTTTTTGCTTCCCACCAGGATGTTCATGGACTAATTATCTGAAACTGTAAGCAAGGCCCCCAGTTAAATGTTTCCTTTTATAATAGCTGCCTTGGTTATAGTATCTTTTCACAGCAATAGAACAGTAATTAAGACATTGTGCAAACCTGACAACTCAAGATTAAGTCTCTGGAACCCAACACAACAACAACAAAAAGAAGCTGGATCTGATGACACCTATATAATATATACACACATACCTATATATATATGACATATATATATATGAAATATATACACCTATAATCACACACTATTATAAGACAAGAGGTTGGAGACAAAGATAGGCCAGAAGCTGCAGGCCAGCTAGGCTGGAGTATAAGCAAGGACAACAGCAGAAAGAAAAAGAGAGGCCTGCCTCAAAGGCAAGGCAGAAGACTATCCTCTGACCACGTCGTGCTGCTGTGGCATGCATGCACAGACATACATACACACACTTACACATGTAGATACACACACATATGCATGTATACACACACACACAATGTTTAGTATCAGACACAAGGCTGATCTTTTCCTTGCTTGCCTACTGCAATCCCAATAACACTAAAACCCACCCTGGAGTCCTATTCTTACTGTTGCTGAGGCCACTGGTGGCTCAATGGTTACAAACAGCCCCTTCCTTTTCTTAACATCTTTAGGAGTAAACTCACCAAGGTAAGAGACAAACATTCTACCGAACTTTTAACAAGATTCTACCACTAACACTCTAGTCCCCTCCAACTCTACTGATGGTCTTGGCTCCCCTCACAAGGTAGACACTGGGAGATAATGTTCCAGAAGCCATTCTGGAAAGCAGGCTGCAGATACTCCAGTCACACAGCTGTGCCTCTTCTCCTTCCTCCTTTTAGCAATGACGAGCTCCTTCACAACCACTGTGTTGGGGCTGCTTCCACCACTAGGGCCTTCCCAACACACACTGGTTGCAGCATTCACACCCCAGAGCATGGGCAGAGTGCCATGCAAAGACAGCAACCAAGCTGCAGCAAGCTCTCCCACACGGCGATGCCCCTTCTACCTTTTCAAAACCTGGCCATACATTTTGAAAGCCCATCAGACACTTTCTTTCATCTTTACACTTGTGTTTCTTCCTCTCTTAAACCCAAGACCCACCAGTGGTCCTCTCTGGCCCATGCTGTTCTCATCACTCCATCATTCATCTGCCACTCTGTGGCCAAGGAACCCAGCTATGACCAGGTGCAAGCTGACTGCCGCTGTCCAGATACACCCCAGAGCACCACACAGCCCAGACTGTGCTCTGTTTCTCCCAGCACAAGTGGCCAAGCTGCACATGGGTCCGTGAACCCTGTACCCTCCCCTCCTGCACCTCTTCCTAGGACCCCTCCTGCCCAAGGGCCAGCCCCAAGCTAAAATGCTGAATGGGAGAAAGGTGAGATCCAGGTCTCTGCTCCAGAGAGAAGCTGAGCCAACTCCAAACTCCTCCTACAGATTACCCGGTCCACAATTGCCTTGCCCTGGTCTTTCTAACACCTTCATCTGATCTGAGTCACACACACATGCCACAAAATGTCATACAGCCTTAATTCCTAGTAGCTTCACAGTCGGCAGGAGAAAAAGGTGAGAAAACCCAGGCAGATTAAACTTTCTTCACACCGGAAGCTGCCAGGGCACAGCTTGCCTCAGCTTCTCCTCTATGAAACCACCCCACACACACACACTGGTTCCGTTACACATTTAGCAAAGTAACAGGGCGACACTGAAAACCAACACATCCTAACTGCCTTAGGTAAATCTCCTTCCAAAGTTGTGGTGCGGAGTATTTAAGTCACCTACAAATCATTCACTAACAATTGTAATAAAGCACCGGAGGCACACACTTGTAATGTAGCACTCGGGACCAGACACAGAATGGTCCCACCCCAAAGGGCAACTGAAATGCACAACTACACTACACAGTTTGTCTCAGTCACTTTTTATTGCTTTGAAGACACATCATGACCAAGGCAATTTATAAACGAAAGCATTTAATTGGAGACTTGCTTTTAGTTTCCAAGGGTGAGTTCATAACTATCATGGTGGGGTACACAGTGGTAGGCAGGCAGGCAGGCAGCAGGCATGCCATGAAGTAGCACCTGAGAGCTCACATTTGATCCACCGCAGGCCCAGACAGAGAGAAAAAGAACTGGCAACTGCACGGGCTGTTGAAACATCAAAGCCTACCCCCAGTGATAATAGCTCCTCCAACAAGACTAAACCTCCTAATCCTTACCAAAATGTTCCACCATCTTCAGACCAACCATTGAAATACAAAAGCCTATTGGGGAGGGAAGTGTGGATTCTCATTCAAACAACCACAGCGCTGAACCCCACAAGTCAACTGCCTGAGTACATAGCCACCACTCCCTTGTGAAAGCAGGTAGATAGTAAATAATTCCAAACAGAGAAGCTCTAGAAATGGACAAAAATGTCAACTCTAACACTGGGTATACACTAGACACGGGCCAAGATCATCGTCTTGGCCCCTCAGCCCCACCTCATGTGGCAGTGACAGCATCTCCGCACGGGTTCCACAGCAGACCTGATCCCAAGAAGGGAGGGAGGAACTAGTAACGACTTCCACTGGACTGCTAGTGTTCTTCATGGCTGGGTGATTGTATTTCTGCTTCAGAATTTCCAAACTCCCTCTCACATGTAAAAGCGATGTCTGCCCTATACATGCTCCTTGTTGACTAACACTTTTTCCTTTTATACTCGAAGTCCATGTGTACAATATTCAGCTCAAAGTTTCAGTCTAGGTCAAACTGATTGTCCTTTGATTAGAAAAATTTGCATAAAACAAAAATTAACACCCAAGTTGAAGGTGAATGAGTATGTCTACAAATAACTGGCTCTGGAAGCAGGGAGCTGCTGTCTCCTCTCCCATACAGCCTTCTAGTGTACCTGCTCCCAGCTCCACCCACCAACGCCCATCACCGACCAGAACGTAACACCCAAGGGCAGCCTAACACCCAAGGGTCTGAGCACCAAATGGTAACTGCCAAAATGACAAGTGACCAAGCAAGGGTGGCTAGTGGCATCAGACATTATCAGCTGCAAGGGGTGGGGCAGGACAGGCACAGGAAGGAAAGTGTTAATAAGAGGACTTGCACAGTACCAGGAAAGGTTCCTGCACAGCAAGACTTCAAGCTAACTCAGCACCCCAGAGAAGGAGAAAAGATACCAAGTGCCCTATCACAAATGCCAAGGAAAATTAGGAATACCTTCCTGCAGAATTATTGCCAAAATTGTGTAACTAGAATCAAAACACAAGCAGGTGCGTGTCTCAGCAGACAGACACAGTGACACACCACAGTGATCAGAACACCTTGTCCCCTGTAATGGAAACAAGGCAAAGCTCGAGGCCAGTGTGGCCTATAAAGTAAGACTCTGTCAAAAATAGAAATAAAAATGAATGGGAAAGAGAAACAAGCTGGAACTATGCTGGAAGATTCCCGTCCTCCTGGCTGGCTTTCACAAAAGATGCTCTCCAGTCTGGGATGGAGAAAAGTGATCAACAGTCTTTCTCAGGTAGAGACCCTACAAGATAGAATGCCAACCTGTCAGGCATAGATAGCAACAACCAACTGTTTTCTGCGTGGGTTTTAGGCCCTTTCATGGGGAAGAAATGTGCCTGGCACTGACACCTGGTCAAAAGCTTATGGTTGGGATGGCCATGGCTAAAGGCAGGGACGAGGAGGACAAGTCAACCACTTGCGTTGTCCTGCTTTATGAGTGTGATGTCAAACTGCCTTCTAAATGTCTGTTGGTATCTGAAGAACAGGGCTGCTTGCAGCCTTATCACAGAAGTCTCCATTCACATCAGGTGACCACAAACACAGAGACTCTATCAGCTCGAAGCACTAGGAATGAATGATGGCTGAGTGCTTCCCTAAATAGAACACTGCAGTATCCCCCCCCCACCCACCAGGCTCAGAGACACTGCAGAAGAGGGAGGGAGAATGTGAGAGCAGAGCTGGGAAGGAGTGCTGGGGAGCCCTGGCTTCTGACATGCCATGGCTGTCCACATCCATGAGTGCACAGCAAGTAGCTCTGCACAAGATCGGGCCCATGGACACTCCATCAAGGGTGGGAGGAGGGATGCACAAGGGCCCAGCCCTCCTGGAGGAGGTATAGGCAGTAACAGCTGCTAGGGGAGGGTGAGTCACACAGTCTTTAGTGGTTTGGTCACTGTAGGTCACCCCTGCCCAACTAACTCCACACCTACACTTATGCAGGCAACCCCAGTTAAACACACTGGGCCCCAAAGGCAAAGACATGAAAGAAGGACAGGGACTTGCTGGGAAAAAGAAGTTCAGTGGGAGGGAAAGAAGATAAGGGGGAATAATGGGGGGACACAATCAAAGTACGCTGTATTTATGTGTAGAGTTGTAAAGATTAAATAAAAATAAAAGATTTCAAGTCATAAATGATAAAGGTGAGGAAACTTTTAACCAAGTTTCTTTGTTAAAAGAAATTGGAGGCACGACATGTAAATGACACATGACCTTTGCTCAGCTCCTTCAAGAGGAAATCTGTATGTCACTTCGAGAGCACAGCACACATCTCAACACAGACCAGACAAGAAAGAACAGATTACAATGCTAAGTGTCTTGGGAAACTACGAAAGCTATCTGTATCGTAACACACACACACGAAGTATTCACAAGTATCACCAAGTCTATAATGTAGTTTAAATGCTGAGCAAAATAAAGCTTAAACAATGTGAAAGACTTTAGAGATAAAAAAAAAAAAATACAGAGCATCCGCTTTGACAGGTACAAATGCCCACGGCATTCACTATGATAGTATTCCAGTCAGTTGCTCAGGTTTCCAATGTAGGAAACACTCCAGGGAGAATAGCCCAGGAAGCCCGCTGGCACACACTCACCACCCTAATGTCTCTTGGAGTAGGGAACGGAAGCATGCGTCTCCAGCCACAGGCAGCAAGGAACAATCCTAGAAGGCCTAATGGCCCTCCCCAAAGACAGCAACTTCAAAGCTTGGCCCTACAATTCACACAATAGGGAGTCAGGTAGGCCCAGTTCTGTGGAAACACAGCTGAAGAGAAGCGTGTTTCCCATGCCCGCTCTTGGCTACCCAGACTTCGCACTCTTCTGTACCCCTGGAAAGTCAGCTGCCCCCCCCCAGCTGGGTAACATGTGCTGTTCATGCTCCTCAGCAAATCCACCTTCAGTATAGTTGGCCATCTCTAACTACCCAAGTCACCAGCTGTGTTTAAGACCTTAGGGGGTCGCTGTAAAGCTTCCATACACTGAAGCCTACAGGGTATGAGCCTGCCTTACCTGTTAGCCTCTACAGAAGAGTAAGCCTGCAATTCCCTGGGAAAGGACAGTAGTACGGGCCACAGGAGCAAACGCCACACTGTGCTAGAAGGATCAGCTAAGGTCCCTAACTACGAGAGAAGACACCAATACAGACTAATACAAATTTGGACAGAAATACATGTTCTGGGTAAAGTTATTTTTAATACAAACTTAGTATAGCCGTCACATCCAAACACAGTGTGATCACTTAGGTTTTGTTTTACTTACTCAGTGGGAATCTGTCCTTTGCTAGTTCCCAGAACACAAAGGACACTCAGAGACAAAAAGACGCAGGACATAGCTGTCAAGAAGACAGAGGGATTTCCTCATCCAACCAGACAATGGCTTGTGCTTTTCTGGATTTGATTTAAAAGGAACATAGAAAGATGATGACTAAAGGACAACCAACAAGAAACCTGTTTTACTAGACTTAGAAATAGGAGGGGCCGAGGACCTAAGTCACTGAGACAGCACCTGCCCAGCCTCTGCAAAGCTCTGGGGTTCTGTCCCCAAGACTGAGAGTGTGTGTGTGTGAGCGTGTGTGCTGTGTGTGTGTGTGTGTGTGTGTGTGTGTGTGTGTGTGTCTGTGTGCGCGCGTGCCTGCATGTGTCTGTGTGTGTGAGTGTGAGCGTGTGTGTGCATGTGTGTGCGTGTGCCTGTAAATTGGGAAGTAAACAGAAGGAGGTAAAAGACCACTGTAACTGCAGGATTCTCACACTCCGTCCCAGAATTCTCAGCCACCCTGTACATCTCAAGTGACATTCCATAGCCACTTGTCTGTCACAGTTGTCACTGTTTCGGTTTCCACAAGGACTGTGGAGAAAATGCAAGCACAAACCATCAGTGCAGCATTTCCCACGGTCTGATCCACCCTGAACACAGGCTAAAGCACGCTTCCATACAGTGTGCCTCCTTTACCTGCTCTGGCCCAGTGACACCGCCTGAGACTAAGAGAGGCTTTCCCAGAAAGGTTCCCAGACCCATGTGGTCAAATGAGCCAGTCCACACCAGCCACCCAGCACAGCAGCAGCACTACCCAGGGTGACAACCACAGCCTGGTCTGAAACCTGTGCTCACCTGGAGGCTCAGAGGTACAACCTTGCTCTGTATAAACAGGCACAGATCTCCAACCCGGAGCAAACAACTGCCCCTATGCCCATCCACTAACACCAAACTGAGCTCAGCTGGGCTCCCTGCAAGATGGAGACACGGAGTGGCAGTGCAGAACTCCCTGAAGACTCCTCCATTTTGCACATGCCATCCTTCCCAGGACTCCCCAAGCCTCCCATTGTGGGGACAGAAGGAGCACCCTGACTTGCACAGGACCTTACATGACTCTAGGCATGTTCCATCACCCCCAAGCAAAAACACACAGGTCAGAGGAAAGGCTGCAGAGCACATGGCCCTCCATCCTGCTGCAGCCCTGGGACCTCGCAGTGTCTCTTCCCCTAGAACTTAAGGACTGTACCAGGTTCCTAACTAGGCTCTGGATCCTCAAACTCTGGAACTTCTACCTGTTTTAGTCTGCAGGACCTGAAGGGCTCTAGGATCTGGGCATCCTTCCACTGAGCTCTGCCACAAGGAAGTCAGCACTAGCCAGCAACTGGCACAGAGCCATCTACCAGCCATCTGTCCTCTCAAACTGATCCCCATATGTCAGGGCTAACAGCACCTACTGAATACAAGTCACAGTTTACATAAACCACCTGACATAGAGATACAAAGGCTGCTTATCCCATTACACTTAATCTGCAACAGTTTATGCATCAAGGCTTTCAAAAGAACCAAACAAAAACTCTGTAATTCTGAGGACAAAATGTGTGTATGGGGAGGGATAAGAAGAGAAACTGAGGAAACAGACACCATGCAGCTCAGCCCCTATTTTGTTAGTACTTGTACTACTACTTGTCTAAGGCCCCTAGACGAGCCCCATAGTTCCTGAAAAAGTCCAAGGTCTCTGACAAATAACCCAAGTCACCCGGTTGGACATGACATGATCCCCCTAAGGGTTCCAGAAGGCCCCTGATAGACACTTTGTAGAGTTTTTCCAGTTCAACAAACATCTAACACTGAGCCACAAGCAATGACACATGTCCAAGGATCCACAGACAGGGAGACATCCCAAAGCACCCAGAGAGAAGGGAGGAGTGGCACTGCAGAGTTTGCTCTGGCCCAGATGACAACTCTGAAGATAGGACAGAAGGCAGGTTCTCCAAATACAGAAGAAGAAGACATAATAATCACTGGCCGGTGACCAAAGCGGAAATGTACGTGTCAATAAGCTGAGAGCTGTGGAGCTACAGCTCCTAGCAGGTTAGTCACTCATGGGAATAAGTCAGTTACCATTATGGGCGTCAACAGCTGGACACTGCTAGAATTGCGAGGCCCACAGAACAAGGCAAGAGGAGGCTGTTTACAGAGGCCAGTCCTCTGAGACCAGCTTCTGGATAGGCCCAATCTGACACATCTCCTGGGTCAGTCAGGCAGGATAGGTTCCAGGTCAGTACAACACCGGGTTGGAGACCACATGAGCCATCCCACCACAAGCTAGCATGAGGAGGCAGGGGACAAGCTGAGGAGAAGAGCCCATTGAATGGGGAGGTTACATGTCATGCAGAACTCTCCAAGGATAGGCACTGTCTTGCAGACCTCAAAGACAGAAGGCAGAATTACAGAAGCACACGTGAGCGGCTAATTAGCCACCCAACAGCAAGTCAGAAGGCCAAGAACTCAACACTGAAAGGGCCAGGGGAGTGGCCCAGAGGTAGCCAGAAAAAGCCCGCGGACCACATCCCAGCATCCCCAGCAGTCATCAGAATAAAATCCGTACTTCCACCCCTGACATGGCCCTTAGAAAAGAACAAGTCCTGAAGAGCAAAGCTCCAAGGCCAGACTCCTTCCCCAGCCTCCACATACTAGGACCTCCATGCCCCATGTCCTCATCCACAGACAGGGACAGTACCCTGGAAAAGGCAGAAGTGAGGATTCCATGAGACAACTGGGTCTGGTGGCCAAGGAAAGGCCTAGACAGAGACCAAACCAGGCACCCACAGCAGGAGCAATGCAAACGGAACAGGAGAGGCCCACCCATGCAGGGCTAACCTCCCTCAGCCCCTCCCATACTCACTCACCTCTAACACTTAGCTGGCTTGGGCCGGCAAACTTACTTCCTACTCAGTTAGGGTCCATTACACTAGCCACCTTGTACCTGGACTCTCCTTCTCTTCACATGGAATTTTCTAAGGCACAGGTCTTCAGAAAAGTTCCATTCCTTGGGCCTTAAATCATACCTATCCATTCCTCAAATCCTCTGCCATCCCCTTGATCCCCACTGCCTTCTCTTAACTCTTGTCATCATGACCCTTTCTATTGGTTTGTGTTGTACAGCAGCTTCCTCATAGAGGGAGGTTTGTTAAGGCATAGGACATACAGAGAAAGTGAAACAACGGGATGTTTTAGGACAGGGTGTTTACAAGAAGGTGAAACAGGTTGTCCTAAGGGGAAATGAAGCACCCCATCCTGTAGGGAAGAACAATTAAGACGGAAGTAAACAACTCAAAATGCTTCAGGAAGTCCCTGAAATTGACCACATTGACTAGGCTCCTCCCTCCAAAGAGTATATGAGAAGTAAAGGAAGCAGTGAGTCACTCTCAGACAAGCCAAGCTGCAAAGGGCAGCTCTCAAACCACTCGAGCAGCCCAGCAGCCAGGAAAGAAACACAGATCTGAGCTGCCCAGAAGAAACAGAGATCACGTGAGCTTTCCGAAGAGGATCGGGCCAACTGAACTTCCTGGAAAAGACACTCTCCAACCTGTGGAGTTGCCTGCAGGATATGCAACATGCTCTAGATTTCCAGCTTTCATGAGGTGTCATCCATGCTCAGTGATAGATGACAAAGCTAGGCTTTGGAGATGCTGTGGTTTCTGTGTCATTTCTGCTCCTCAAGGAACCCCTCGCCCATGCTCCTGTAAGTGACCAAAACTCACTGGTCTACCAAACTGGATGAGGTGAGTAGACACCTGTATGTTGTATCTCTCCAGAAAAAGTCTGTCACACAACAGTTCATGTTAACTCCAAATATCCCATCAGTATGAACTTTGTAAAGGTGCTAAAACAACAGGCTCTCAGAGCAAGCAGATGATAAAGTACACTAGTCCACAATGGCTCTCCCCTTAACCTCTTAATTTTAATTGTTTGTGGATGTCTGACCTGAATACAGGCCAGAAGAGATGTCAGATCCCCTGGAACTGAACTCATGAGTGGTTGTGAGCCACCATGTGGGTCCTGGAAAACAAACCTGGGTCATCTGCAAGAGCAACAAGTGTTCTAACTGCTGAGCCACCTTGCCAGCCCCTATCCACTTACTGTTCTATGCACAGGTGAGCAGCAGCCCCAGGGTGCTAGTTTCACTTCCGTTGCTGTGATAAAACAGCCTGACAAAAGCAATTTAGGGGAGTGTGGTGGTCTGAACAGGAATAGCCCTGCAGGCTCACAGATTTGAAGGCTTAGTCACCAGGGAGTGCACTCTGAGGTTTCAAAGCCCAAGCCTAGCCCAATGTCTCCTGCTGCCTGCAGATCTGGATGTAGAACTCTCAAGTTCCTTCTCCAGCACCATGTCTGCCTATGCACTGCCATGTTCCCCACCATGATAATGGGCTAAACCTCTAAAACTGTTGGACCATCCCCATTGAAATGTTTTCCTTTGTAAGAGTTGCCATAGTCAAGGTGTCTCTTCACAGCAATGGAACACTGACTAAGATGGGGATGGGGAAGGAGGATTTATGTGGC
>CAJQZJ010033015.1:6954051-6987719 GCA_907164525.1 Lophiomys imhausi | reverse complement strand
ACACACACACACACACACACACACACACACACACACACACACACACACACATATACACATCAAGGAAAAAGCCACATCCCTGGAGGATTGACAACGAAGAACCACAAGGGGTGTTCAGCAAAACATTAAGCACCAAGTAAAGACAAATTCGAGTAGATGTCCTCAGAAGCAGGTTTTACAATCCCCAATTTCAGGCTCATGAGTTTTCTAACGTAAGCATTGTGGGTGGAGGTTCCAGCCACACCACCGAATTTCGGGCCTGGCCTGCAGAAGCAGCAGATGAGGCTACGAGATCAGGAGGGGTTTGGCCCTCGACATTTCGGTCTGGACCTTGCCTGACCACCTGCTGTGGGCTGAGTCCGACCAGGACACCGTGCTAGGGAATTCCGAAGGACAGCTTTCAGGACTGGACAAATGTTGCCGATCAACGGGGATTACCGACGTGCCACCTGCACAGGAGCCAGAGAACCACGGGTTCTTGTGGAAACCAGTACAAGGTGTGGGGTCCACACGCCGGCCAAGAGGAGAAGACATCGAGAGGCTTCTTCCCGGGACAAGGAGTCCCGCTCCACAGTGAGCAGGGAGGCGGAGGGGGTGAGGAGCAGTCACCTTAGACAGCGACAGGTACCGCGACCCCGACCCCGACCAGACCCGGGACCACCTCCGACCCGGCCCGGCCTCCCCAACCCAACCCTACCTCCCCCACCCCCGCCCAGCCCGGCCCCTCGCTCACCCACCTCCAGGCGCAGGGACGCCCCGCAGGCACGCAGGAACTCGCGGATGTTGCTCAGGCACTCGCTCTCGTTCCGAGGCTCCGGGTAGACCTGCAACACACAGCGGCGCTGAGCGGGCCAGACGCCTCATCCGCTCCCCTTCCTCAGGCTGCACCAATCTCCGCCCCTGCCTGCACCCGGAAGCGCGCCCGAAACCGGAAGTGACGTCGTCAAACCGCGCCCCCGCCCCCTCTTTGCAAGGTTGCTGCGTTTTCAGCAATGGCTTCTTTTTTCTAGCTCTGCTCCAGCCCCACGCACACCCTCCTCCTCCCCGGTCCGACTCCCCTCACCACGCGCTCCATCTCCTCCTGGCTCTGCTCCAGCCCTGCCTCCTGGAGACCTGCGCTCCAGCTCCTGCTCGGGTCCCACGCGCGCCCTCTGCTTCTTGTCACCTCCTCCAGGCTCCGTTCTGGGCCCCCATCCCACGCGCGTCGCCACCTGACCTGCACCTTATTCTCAATGCACACAACTCTGCCTCTGCTGCTCGAACAGCCCTAAGGAGGTTCGAGAGAAATTTCGTTCTTTCTCACCGAGGCTCCCGAAAAGTGCAGTTTTAATTCTAAATCCATAGCTTAAAATAATGAGCAACATAAATTCTGCAGGTCGGCATGGAAGTGCCATGATTTCTTTTCTCGAAAACAGGCTATGTGCTTTATGAATGATTAACCAGAGTAGACGGCTACTGTGGGTTAAGGTTAGTTGGTGTTGCTAACTTCCCTTGAGCAGCAAGAGAGGGTGCTGACCCACCCAGTGCTTCTGCCCAAGGTACAGTTCGCAAGCCAGCCTGCTACACTTGCCACGTGTGTTGTGTTATGCACCTGATCATGCCAGATACTAAGAGAAACAGCAGAATCCGTGACCGGTACAATGTAAGGAAGACCCCAATCTATCAGGAAAGTTTTTAATTATTAAAATTTTTTAACCTAAGAATTTATAAAGAACAAATTTTCTGAAGTGGATTAGAAGAACTAAATGTTGGCATTTAAATCATCATCCAGAATCTTAGCACTGAGAATATTGAAGGCGGTTTTTTAAATACGGAGAAATCACAGCATCCATCCACTTGGCTCAGGAATCCAGTGGTCTCTTTGCAAAGTGCTTGGGTCTCTAAAAATTGCAAGTGTTCAGAAACGCTGAGAGTAATGAGCCCCCTCCCTCAGCTGAGATGATCTTAGGGGAAAAAAGGCCCTCCATATTGTCTTTGTTTTCCTTTGCAAGGGACCTATTCATAAGGTCATCACAGATTTATTTGTGAACTTTTCCACTTAATTTCAGGATAAATACAGCACATTCTCATCGATAAGTTGCTTTCCATGTGCATTCTGTGCTTTAAATGAGCAAAGACCATGCCTCATTGCTTTAGTTCTCAAACTATGAGCAGATGCCGTCTTCTCATATTCAGTGCCATGTTTGTCTGCCATGTACTTTTAGTTGGTGATTTCACTGTTTTTATGGCCTCCAAACATGTCAAAGTGCTGTTAAGGGTTCATAAGGGCAAGGAGGTAGTAATGTGTCTTACAAGAAAAAAAAAACTATATGTTAGATGAGCTTCATTTGGACATGAGTTAAAGTGTTGTTAGCTATTAGTGAACAATACAAAAACATCCACAAGAGAAAGGGAGATTCATCAGTGGACTAGGCTGCTCCAGAGAGTGCTAAGGCAACACTGAATGCCTGATGAAGCTGTGGAGAGGATGGAAAAGCAGCAAACTAGATCATGAACTTATGACCAATAAAAAAGGATTAGACAGCACTGTGAGCCTGAAAGACAATGAAATTTACAGCTATGTTACCCAGGGCCAGAAACACAAAGTTTTCTCAGCAGTGTGTTTCAAAATTGATACATCATGAAAAATTCAACACACAGCTGAGAGTGGATCTGCAGAGACAGAGTTTAGAAAATTCTTGTGTGTCATCTGTAACTAGGGCTATGCTGAAGAAAAAGTTTTCAGTGCTGATGAGACTAGCTTATTTTCCATAAATGTTGGAAAACACCTTCTCAGACTCCTGGTTTGGAAACCATGCAACCTTGCTCTTGTGTGTCGATACCAAGGGAAATTTTAAATATAAGATGCCCCTAATGGAGTATAAGAACCAAACCCCAGAAACACTTGCAAGGAAAAACCTCAACTGCATTCATGGTCACACGGGATAAAAAAAAAAAAAAAAGATGGCATCCAGAATACTCTGGGATTGGTTCCACAATAATTTCATCCCAATCAATGAACACTGTGTCCAATGCAAAACCTTACCTTCTGGGTGTTATTAACTTATATAATGTCCCTGTTCATTTCTGTGAAGAATTTGAAAATATTCACCCCAGTGCACAAATTTCTTCTCATGTCCCCAAATACTTCATCTCTCTCATTCAACCCCCTCGGTCAGTGCATAATACAAGCTCTTATGGTGTACTACCTTTACCTGTTTAGTAAAGCTTTTAACACTCAGAGGCCAGTGAGGAAACTACCATGTGAGACTACTGGAAATCAATCACCATATGGGATATCACTTATGTTGGCACACCCTGGGGCAGCATCAAGCTGGCACATAGTACCAGCTTTGCATAGTGCATCAGTAACTATTAGGAAAATATTTGGCCAAGTTGCCTTAATGATTTTGAAAGTATGGCAGGACATATAAATAATAGCATCAAAACCATCATGAATACAGCAAATGGAAGGAGAATGTTTGGCAAAAGGAAGGAAAAAGAAATAAAAGGAAATTTGGACAGGAAAGGCAGTAGAACCCACCAACAACCAAGTCCTGGAAATGATGATCAAACAAGGTGTCCAAGTAAGTACTGAAACCAAGACAACACGAATTATCCTCGGAGCAGCTAAAATAACAGAATGGAATTCTGCCTTGGGGAAAAAAAAATTCTATGACATGGAGAATGTGAGCCCATGTTTGAATGCAGCCTCACCTCCACTGCATTTGTCCCTTATTTCGAAGACTTGAGGTAACACACAAACAGACAGGCCTAAAGCAATGTTTCAAGCCTTAAGCCAGAGTGATTGGGTCTTTAAAATGCCAAATTCCTAAGGAATACCCATCCTTGTCCACATCTTCCCTTCTGCTGGACAAATTTCAGTCGTGTTCCATCCTTGCCCCTCTCCCCAATTTAGAGAGCAAGCCAAGGTCATAGGTCAAAGAACATTCATCTTGCAGCTAGCTCCCTCTACTGTGCATTCAGTGCAATTGTAACATTTTCATGAAGCCAACCACATTATCTTTGTATTGTACTTTTCTCAAGACTTTATTTGCATTCCTGCTGTACAGTGCCCAGTACATGTGCACAGTGCTGTGTTTACTATCTGGTTATGAGTATTCTGTATATGTGTGTACATGTGACAAACTAGTACAGCCATGGTATGGTATATTGCATAGTACTGTACTTGATATGATGTTTTATTGTAAGTAAATGCATAGCATTTATAGCACATATACTCAAAAATGCACCTAAAACAAGGTCATGTATTCACGGGTTGGTAGAATATTGTGACCAGTCATATGCATACATGATCACATCCACAAGTACACACAAATTAAAAGTAAAAGATCTGTATTATGATCAGTGTCTCCTGGGTCCCTAGTTCTGTATTTCCCCTAAGAACAATGTTGCAGTCATGGCCAGTTCAATATTTGACACAACTTCATATAATGTAACTATCACAAATAATGAGAATCAGCTGGGTATGGTGGCACACACCTTTAATCCCAACACTTAGGAGGCAGAGGCAGGTGGATCTCTGTGAGTTCAAGGCCAGCTTGGTCTACAGAGTGAGTTCCAGGACAGCCAGGGCTGTTACACAGAGAAATCCTGTCTCAAAAAACCTAAAAATACATTAATTATCATCTCTACGTTTGATTATGTACCATAAGGCTGATTGTTATTTTTTTCTTGTATAATGAGTATATAAAATAATACAAACAACATACCTCAATTTTGATAACTGTTAACTCTAAAAAGCTAAACTACTTTGAGTCTACATCTTAATGAGAAATGTGGGGATTGCTAATCTGACTTACTGGTGGGGGGCATGTGTGCCCCAGTGTGTATGGCAGCCAAAGGACAATGGCTGTCAGTTCTCTGCTTTCACCATGTAGGGTCCCAGGAACCAATCTCAGGTCATCAGACTTGGTGGAAGACACCCTTACCCACTGAGCTCTCTCACCAGCCCAGGTATTTTATCCAGGGATCATACCACTTTGCTAGAATGAAACGTCATCCACCACCAACTCTTTTTCCAAACTGTCCTCTCCGTGCATGTGCTGAGGAGCCATCCAGATGCTACATGGAAGATGAAACACGGAAATGGGAGTTTCATAATGGAACGTATATATATATATATATATATATATATATTGGTTTTTCGAAACAGGGTTTCTCTGTGTAACAGCCCTGGCTGTCCTGGACTTGCTTTGTAGACCAGGCTGGCCTCAAACTCAGAGATCTGCCTGCCTCTGCCTCCCAAGTGCTGGGATTAAAGGCGTGCGCTACCACGCCCGGCCCAGGAACTTATTTTGACACCTCGTGAATGACAGAGGCAACCGCCAAATGTGACCTATTACACATTCAGAGACCTTCAAATGTTAAAAGCTTCATTAGAGCCTCCTACAATCTCTATGAAAGCTTGACCCCCGTAGGTCTATTTTCTTATCTCCAGTTTAAGGCCAATAGCCTAACTGAGTCGTTGGATCAAGCACATAATAAATTAGTCCAGCAGTATTTACTGGGCCTCAACGTCACACACTTCACGCCATTCTGAATGTGCAGTTCCAGCTGCTCAAGGCCAGGCAGGCATATCACTTGAGCTGATGAATTTGAGTCTAGACAACACAGCAAAACAAAGACACCATGTCAAGATGGGGGGGAGGAGAGAAGCAGCTGTGACATTTCAGAAATCCATGGTGTTTTCTAAAACTTACATAGTCAAGGACAACAGAGATCATGGTGAAAAACAACATTTCTAGGATTCTTAGATCAACAAGGAAAAGTCCTTAATGCTTCTCTGAAGACAGTTTGCACATGGTCAGTGAACAAATGAAAAACTGACCTCACCCGCTATCAGGGAAAATGCATTAGAACCCCTTCGAAGGGAGCACAAGGAGAATGCGGACAATGTCGAAGTCGGGCTGCAATTCTTGTGCCTGGCTTGGTAGAGTGGATCTGGAGAACAGGCAATTTCTATCAAATATAACCTTGTTTCTACCCTCGGACCCAGCAGCTGTTTACCCAGCAGAAAACATATTCACCAAAAGCCCCATGTAACAATGTTCATAGCTGTTTGGTTTCTAGTTAGCAGGACCACAAGCAAAGGGCTTCCATATGCACTCCAGAAGGACAGCAGCGACCTGACCACTTGCTCATCCCAGGAATGCTGTACTGCAGTCTCCACAACAGTAACTCGAAGGCTTGTCACCAGGAGCTCATCGGGACTAGAAATCCCCTCAAAACCTTTCTGGTTTCCATAGAAATAGCTTTTATGTCCCTATTTGGTCTAAGTGTGTCTGTCTGATATGAAAATTGGCCAACAAGTAACGCTGCAGTCGAAGTCCAGAACATTTGCAGCTGTCCAGTTTCTCCTTACTCTTCACCAGCTGCTCCTGGCTGGGGACAGTGAGTCCCCTCCCCCAGAGTCTCAATAAAGGGCCAAGAGTTGTACAGTGTTTAAGGAGTCTATGGACAAGCTGTATGAGAAGGCAGGACAGACAGGGCACTTGCCTGTCAAAGGAGAAAGTTGTTCATATTGCAGCATCAACAACCTATTTCCCAGTGTTCCTGGTCGTGGGTTCTCACTGTACAAACCCACTATGTGTGCCTGAAACCCCCACCTGATTCTGATGTCCAGTCAGGCTTAAACATAAAAATTGTCAGAGGCCTAAGGTTCCTTTGGAAATGCTCAAGATACCAGGACCTGGACCTAGTGATTCAGTCAAGTACAGAATTAAGCTGTTGGGGACAGAATGTTCCAGTTTTCTCCCACAGGGAGAGTAGAGTTCCCAACTCCAGAACAAAGGTCCAACCCTGTCATTAATAATCCTACCACCCAGTTGGAAAATCGTGTGCTCTGAGCCCTGTGCCTTTCCGTGCCATCCAGCACAGGGCAGTACCCACTCGTGAACACCTCAGATCTCTGTTAGACTTCCAGCCCTAGTGTCAACCACTGGCATCTCACAGTTAAGTAGCCAAAACAAATACCTGTGTGCCTGGTAACTTCGCGTGGGCGCCTTCCTGAAGAAAGGCTACAGAGAACAGCAGGGGAGCTGTTATTTTACTCAGAGCTGACACAACCTGCCCCAAACTATGCCACAGGCTTCACCGGCCAGCTCTGTGTCTGCAGAGAGAAGGTCTCTCAGCACCCCACCCCCCGCCTTGAGGGGCTTCAGCCAGGAGGAAGCCCTGGCAGGAAATGGGAAGATGCTTCCTTCTGGACACTGGTGGCACTGGCTATATAATGTGCTAGCTCACAGAGCTGTGAGCATGTCACCCCATCTGCACTTAGTGACATCGCGCGGGTACCCAGGAACCAACAAACACCACAACTCAGGGACCCCATTCAAGACAGACAATTGTTAAACACCACATACTGGATTTTTTTGAACCCCAGCTTCCACTAGAAGTCCTCTTGACAACAGTGGCTCTGGACTCTATTTCACACTTACTCCAGGAGCCCCACACCTCTCCCACCCCCAGAAACACACACACTGTCCTCCAGGGATCCCATCATACAGGCACACACACAGGACATACACACACTGTCCCCTGCAGGCCTCACGGGGGAACTAATAGTGCCCTAGGCACAACCTCACCTCTCACTTCACAAATGGGCTCCTTCAGCCTCATCTGTTTAATGTAATCTGTTTTCTACAGAGACCCTAACCTGGAAAGCTTCCTGGTACCAGCTGGAAACAGTGAACCAGAAAACAAAGTCATTAAAGCTATGCCACCTTCACAAGACAGGCCACACCACACAGCACCTAAGACGTGTATGGTGTTGCTGTGGTGCAAGCTTCTAACAGCAGTACTCGGGAAGTAGAGGCAGAAGGATATTGAGTTTAAGGTCAGACTGGGGTACACAGCAAGGCCCTGCCCCCAGAACTCCCTAGCTTTCTTTATATAACTGACCAGACACATGAAATCCAATGTGGACAATACTCACTTTTATACTAAAATTGTAAGTGCCCAGAAAAACATGAAGTATCCGCAAGCTGCACCAAGAGAAGACACCCCCAAGGACAGAAGGCTTCTTCTAACTGTCCACTTACCACACCTCATTATTAAATAAACTAGAGAAAGGACAATGACAATCTCCAACCTGTCACCCTTCCTCTCAGGGCAACATGCCTTCCCTGTTGTAAACTGTCCCCTAGTGCACAACAACCTCATGTAGGGATCCTGGTGGAGCAGATCTCTGAACCTCCAGGCTGAGAATGAAACCCTAAGTCACCTCTAGAGTCTGTTTCACATTTTCCATGTCACTATTCAGCAAGGCAGCTGCCCCACAGATCCAGCTGGGCTACAGCAGGGTCTCACTCTTCCCAAGAACATGGGTGATCACATGTGTGCGGGGCTCCTGGGCAGTCTACACACAATTCTCCCAAATCCACTGGACAGCGGATAAAGTAGTGAGCAAAAATCTCTAAGATCTGCTTGCCAACCACCAAATAAAGTCCTTCTCAAAGATGTATGGCTCAGTAAGAAAGCTTACCGGAAAAGTGTAAGCCTTTAATAATGTTTTTCTTTTGCTTTTTGTTCCCAATGTATCCCAAATCCCAGCTTCCAGACAGAATGCTACAACCACTGGGAAGAAGTCTAAATGTTTTCTGATTAGATAAAACTGATCAAACTAAAATAAGTAATAGCAGACAAAAACATACGCCTCCAGTCCCACCATAATTCAGAAATGCCAGACATGAGGCACTAGGGAGTGACTCTGGCTACGCTGCTTAAGTTAAGCCACATCCACGGGGACCGGGTTCCCACCAACTCTATAAGCATGCCCAACCCAGCAGAGAGGTGGCAATCATCCCAAAGGCATGCCAATGCCAAAAGTGGGAAAGAAAATATTTACAGATAAATCATGTGACCCAGAACAGCATTCTCCCAGAAATGCTACATAAACAGGCACAGAGTGTGAACTGTCAAGAGAAAGCAACTTGGAAAGGACGGGTATCCTACTATAATACCCAACAGTGTGGCTAAAACAAGCCATTCCGCTCTGCCATCGAAGTCATTATTGTACCTTCAGGGATCTTTAGACAGCAAAGCTGAGAAGAGTCATAAATCAAACTGAGTCTGTGGTCAGAGCCTCCCTTGAAGTTTTAGCTGCTCACATTGAGTGGTTATCATCTTTCCTCATGGGTCTAGCTTAGTGAATGTCCATAAAAGATGGGATGGCATCTTGGGAACCTAAGTGGCTGACTGCTACTTAAAGGATGTATTTATTTTTATTTATGTGTATGTACAAGTTTATATGCACCCTGTGTATACGGATGCCATCTGAGGACAGAGGGAGTCAGATCCCTTGGAACTGGAGTTGCAGGTGGTTGTGAGCTGCCTGATATGGGTGCTAGAAACCAAATCCAGGTCCTCTGCAAGAGCAGTGAGTTTCTTAACCTCTGTGCAACCTCTCCAGCCCCTGCTTCCTTCCTCCACTTCTATGCTATTTTGGATCCTTTAGCTTCTGTTTCTTCTCTTACTCATTGTATCTTAAACCGGCACTGATAACATTCCTAACTGTCCATTTGATTGAGGGCACAGAAAAAAATTCTTTGCTTTTATTGTCATCATTATGATTATTTTTGAGAGGGGAAAAGGGAGAGAGAGAGAGACAGACAGACAGAAAAAGAGAGAGACACGGAGTGTTGTGTGCGTCTTTTGACATTGTTCAAGAAGCTTCATCTGTATCAAGTAGACATCGGAAAGTCACACCTAAGGAGGCAACCTCATTGTGCCTCTGTTCATAGGGGCTTCGAAGCAGCAGTATGCAGGGAGAGCAGACACACGCAGTGGACAAGAGACAGTAAGACCCTCAGAGCCCCTCAGGAAGATGGCTGGCCATAAGCTGGAAACAGCAGAGGGTAGTTGGAGCAAAGTGCAGCTCTGTGAATGGCAGAGGGGTAAGAAGGGTGTGAGGTCACAGAGGCCTAGCATGCTCGTAAGCGGGTGTGAGGTTAGCATGCTCGTAAGCGGGTGTGAGGTCACAGAGGCCTAGCATGCTCGCAAGCTCCCCCCACCCCCCCGCAGGGCCAAACTCCAGGCCAGCTGGGACTCTGCCAGTATCAGGGGTGACAAGAGATCGATAAAAGTCCAGTGCCTCCTGAAAATGTCAGCCTGGTGTGGCTGGAGTAAAAAGGCACCTGTGGGAGGGAAGGGGGAGGGAAGGCCATGTGCAGTGCAGCTTCCCAGAGGGAGATTTTTTTTTTTTAGAAACAGTTAGAATATTTGACTTTCAGTGGTTAAAATAAGGTTGCAAGTGCACACACAGGACATTTCTTCCATCCATGTTTCCATGACTGTGACATCCCACTACCAATAACTTGAATGTCGTCCTCACTCAAAGCTCCCACAGCACTTAAAGAAAAAGCCAAAATCCTATGAGAGAATGAATGACAAGCCACAGACCGGGGAAAGATAATTTTCAAAACACAAGTCCAATCAAAGACCTATATTCTGGGGTTGGAGAGATGTCTCAGCAGTTCAGAGCTCTGGCTGTTCTTGAAGACCCAGCTTTGATTCCCAGCATCTACGTGGTGGGTCACAGTCACCTGTAACTCTAGTTCCAAGGGATGTGACATCCTCTCCAGCTTCTGAGGGCACTGCACACAGGGATGCACAGAGAGGACACTCATACACATAAAGCAACAATAGAAGATCATTATCCTAAATATACAAAGAACTCTTAAAAACTCAACAACTAGCCAGGCAGTGGTGGCGCACGCCTTTAATCCCAGCACTTGGGAGGCAGAGGCAGGCGGATCTTTGCGAGTTCGAGGCCAGCCTGGTCTACAAATTGAGTCCAGGACAGCCAGGGCTACACAGAGAAACCCTGTCTCGAAAAACCAAAAAAAAAAAAAAAAAAACTCAACAACTAGAAAACAAATAGCTCAATCTAAAATACGGGTGAAAGGGGCAGAACAGATGGCTCTCAGGTGAGAGCACTGGCTGCTCTTGCAGAGGACCCAGGTTCAAGTCCTGGCACCCACAGGGTGGCTCACAACAGTCTTAACTAGAGTTCCACAGACTCCAGTGTCCTCTCCTGGCTTCTACATGCACTGCATGTATATGGTACAAAGGCATACATGCAGGCAAAATAGTCACACACATAAAATAAATAAATGTAAAAAACAAAAAGATGAGTAAGGTCTGAATAGACGACTCACTGGCATCAAGTGTCTGTCAGCTTTCCACTACGGCAACAAACACCCGAATGACAGCACATTTCATGAAGAGGAAAAGCTTGTCTGCTCTCACAGTTCAGTGTTTGTTTATTAGGCCCTATTGTTTTTGGTCTTGTGTGAAACACAGCACAACAGAGGTACACGTATGAACACAGTACCAGACAACAGGATTGCACAGCAAATGAAGAAGCTGTTCGTTCATGGCAGCCAAAAAGCACATGGGAGAGAGGAAAGAACCATGGACTTGCCTCCCCTTCAGGAGCACACCCCCAATAATCAGCCCCACCCCACCCCCACCACCACTTAAAAATTCCACTGCCTTCCAAGGCAGCCCAATTTGAAGACCACGCTTTAACATGCAGCCTCTGAGGGACAGGATCCAAGCCACACCATCAAACAGGTATATGACCAATGCTCCATGGCACATATTCAGGGGAATATGAACTCAAACCAGGAAGTCCCACCGCACAACTACAGAGTGACAAAGCCCAGAGTAGACACAACCAAGCGCCAACAAGGACAGAGCCAAATGGCGCGACCACGTTAGAGGGCTGTTTGGTTGATTCTTATACAGTAAACAGTCTTGCCACAAGATCCAGAATGTGCACATACTGGTATTTGCATCTGTCTACACAGAAGCCTGTAGATGATGTCTGTCTCAGCTTATGGACACCTGGCAACATTGAAAGCGGTCAGGGTGTGCTTCAGGAGGCGATTCCCACAAAACATCACCCCGAAACCAATTCAACAGAAACTGCACCATCAAGTCATGAAACAAGGCGGGGAGGCAGGAGTTGTGCTGATTAGTTTTCTGTCACCTTGATGAAAGCGAGCGTCATCAGGTAAGAGGGAAGCTCAACTAGAAAATACCTCTATCAAATGGGCTTGTAGGCAAGTCTATGGTAGTATTTCCTTGATTAATGATTGATTGGGAGGGCCCAGCCTGCTATGGGTGGAGCTGCCCCTGGGTAGATACTACTAGGAGCTCTAGGAAAGCAGACTGAGCAAGCCATGAAAAGGCAGCCAGTGAATGGTGTTGTCCCATGTAACCTCTGTTTCAGTTCCTGCCTACAGGTTCCCACCCAGACTTTCCCCAGTGGTTGACTGACCTGAGAGTTCTAAGGAAATAAACCCTTTCCTCCCCAAGCTGCTTATCACAGCGACAGAACCATGACAGGTCTGAGTCTACACTGGGACATGACACCTGGGAAAAATCCACTGTGCATCCATCAAGGGCGTGTCCGGAAGACAGATGTTGGAGATGTTCAGAGATCAGGAGTTGCCTCCAACTGGAGGAGAAGAAAAGGTGAGAATCTGAGGACGGTGAAGCTGTGCCCTCTGATGCTATGAAGTGGGCATACCCCATCATACGCTTGTCAAGACGCTGGCAGAATGGAGCCCAGGAAACTGGACTTGAGCTACTAATTGCTATTACCTGAATGTCCCTGCAGCTCATGTTGGCATCTGCCCTCGCCCAGGACTAATAGCCACAGCAGGAGCGGGTGTCTAATGCAAGGGGGGAGTATGGCCGGCTTCTCTCGGCCCCTCAAGGGCTTGCCTGCCCTTCTGTCATGCCATGGCGTGACACAAAAGCTCTAACTTGAACTTTGCAGGCTCTGTCTCTGGGGTGAGCAAGCCTTGACTCTTGATCTCTGCTGCAGCAGAGGGAAACTGAGACAACAGTCACGTATCAACACTCACCACTAATTGTATCGGGCGCAGCACATCTACACGGGATGCCGAGATGGGAACGCTGTGGGGGCCAAAGGGAGACAACGGGAACTCTCTGTACTTTCTGCTCAGTGTTTCCGGGAACCTCAACAGCTCTCAAGTCTGCTCACAGCTGGCACCTCCGGCCTGTGCAGTCAGTTCAGGCTTCCACCTTAACAGCATCAGCCAACTGCTATCTCACTCACACTGGCCCTGCTCTTCCTGGGCCTGGCCAGGCCCCTCCTACCTTAAGACCTTTAGGCTTGCTATCCTGTCTGCCAGATCACTCTCCTCCAGGGGATTCAGACAAGTTTCTGTTCAAGTGACACATCTCAGGAACAGCTACCCTGGCTTCCTGATGCAAACTGCTCTGGTTGCCAAGCTCCCTCTCTACCCCTCCCCTGTACGGCCCCACCCTCTCCCCTGTTCTATTTCCCTTCTTGACACTAGTCACCACTGGCAAACATGCTATGCACTGAGTTTACAGAGGATCTTGCTTTCTCATGACATATAACCTTCCACAGCCAATCTAGACATCAAATGACACAGCCTGTTCTTCCTGGCCTTCCTGGTGTTGACCGGCAACCCAGCTTCCTTGGGTCCCTAATAATGACAACCCCGTGTTAGCAGGAAGCAGGCAGAAATAATGACGACCACTTACCCAATATCTAAGGGTTCAATAATAAAACAAAAAGGTGGGGATGAAGGGCTCTAGGAAGCTCAAGCATGGCAGACATGGCTCTAGGAGACCTTGACCTCCCCCCATTCCTTCTGCCTTGCTGAACTGTTCGATTACATTCCTAAAGTGAACTGTTAGATTACATTCCTAAAGTTAGCGACCAAGGTCTATTACCTTATTTGGCCTCTGACACTGACTACCAAACTCCAGCTATCAAAGTACTGGAGTCCAGCAACCAAAAGCCCCCTTTGGCTCACCTAATTAACATGCCCAATTAAAAATGAACACCTAACACAGGGTTATAAACTTCCATTTGCCTATGGGCCACTCCTGTCTCCTTTCTGTCCAGAGGCAGTCTTTGTCCCTCCAGGAAAATACTCCTTCCCCCTCTCCCTTTTTCCTTTTCCTTTCTCCCTCACCCTCTCTCTCCTGTCTTTGTCTCTTATTCCCTTCCCTTTGACCATCTGGGGCATATAAATCTTCTTTGTGCTGAGAACTTGGTCTTGGGGTGCCTTCTGTCAATTCTAAAAGCCCTTTCAATATCTCCCTGCATGCTATAGTATAAGCTCTGTTAGCAAAAATAAATGGTCTTGGGGACTATCTTGGTTATTGCTCTATTGCTGTGAAGAGAAACCATGACCAAGGCAATTTAGAAAAGGTATTAATCAGGAACGTGCATACAGAGGGTCAGTACACAGCCATTATGGAGGGAAACATAGCACCAGAGCAGTAGCTGAGAGCTTAGGCAAAGTCCAGCGCCCAGTGGAGACACGGCCTCTCACAAAGACACACTTTCCCATTCTCCCCAAACAGTCCACCAACCGGGAACCAAATATCCAAATATCCAAGACTATGGAGGCCATTCTCATTCAAACCACCACAGGGACAAATAAAACTCAATACTGTGGTTAGAGTTGTGTTTATTTTTTTAAAAAAACCAGTTATGAGAATGTTTTTGTTTAATCCCAGGTGAGGCTGCTTCAGTTAAGACCACAGGTGTAAACTATTAACTGTGCCCCCTGAGCTAGCAGGGGCGTGGCTTAGCCAGCTGAGTGGGTTTAACTCTGAGGGTTTGAGAGGGAGAAAAAGCAAGAACCTCGAGGATAGAGGGGCACTACAAAAAGAAAGAGGTTGCTACTCTCCCTGCTGTTGGTGCTCCCCCAAAACTGCTGCTGGTTCTTTCTGCTTCTGTTTCCAGTCTGCTGCACTTGTGGATATTGTGACCACTGAGACTGGTATTGCCCCCCAAAGAACCCAACTAC
This sequence comes from Lophiomys imhausi, assembly GCA_907164525.1. Lineage (NCBI taxonomy): Eukaryota > Metazoa > Chordata > Mammalia > Rodentia > Muridae > Lophiomys > Lophiomys imhausi. The sequence goes on along the minus strand of CAJQZJ010033015.1, from coordinate 6,972,891 downwards.
CCTAATCAGCAGGAAGTAGCTCAAAGAGAATTCCATCCTTTTCCCATTAACCTTTCTCTCCCACCTAGTATTGGGGGTGGGGTTGGAGGGAAGAGTTAGAAGGAATGTAGAGGAATTAAGTATAGTAAACCAATTAGAGTGCATAGTAAAACAAAAATATTGAAAAGCCACTGTGATACAGAATGTGATATGTAGACACAACACTTCATATATTTTTTGTAGTGAACTAGTAAATTAAGGACCCATGTTTAAATGCCATGTTTAAAAGTCCATTGTCTGTGGCCACCAAATGTGATGCTGGTGGCTGTTGTAACATCTGGAATGAAAAAGTCAATACTCTTGGCCCACAGTCTGAGACACACCTCCTTAGGTGACTCTATCATTGTCAAAACATCAGCGTGGATCTGCACCAGGCAACTATGAAGAGACTAGGCAATGGAGGCTCAACACAAGGCCACTGGATACATGGTTCATTATTCACCAAAAACTGCAGGTTAGGAAAGACCTTTCTGATGTAAGAACTAAAACATCCTCAAATTATCTACTTGGAAGCACAATCTCTAGGACAAACGACACAGGAATGAACCATTCCCTTGGCTTTATCTAAAGGCCACAACCTCTTCCTGTTGTGACAGGCATGTTTTCTGCTCAAGGCTGCTGCCCTCAGGCTGCCCAGCTCTCAGGCATGCTGTTGTGTGACAGTTTCTTCTGAGATTGAAACACTTCACCCTGCAGGGAAGGTCCATAGGCAGGAAGTCCCTGAAACTGACCAGATTCACCAGGCCCCACCCTGCGAGAGTAAGTAATAAAAGCTGAGTGTCCCCCCTCAGGCATTCAGAGTTAAGCTGCAAAGGAGACTCTTTGAGACCACACCAGCTGCCTGGAAGGAACGAATTACGACCTGGGAGAGGTTTAGAGCAACTGAGTCACCTAGAAAGGACACTCTCCAACCTGTTGAGCTGCTTGCAGGATGTGCAGGGTGCTCCAGGTTCCCAGCTTTATGAACTGTCACCCATACTGGGGTAGGCTTTGGTGATGCAGCCGTGGTAGAGTCATTTCTGCATCTGTGAGTAACCTTCATCCACACCCCTGTAAGAAAACTCACTGGTTCACCAAGTTGGACTTTGGTGGTATCCGTACTTTGGTCTGTTTTGGGCTCCCTATCTGGGGGGTGTAGTTATGTGTGTTGTGTCTCCCCAGGAAAAGTTCTGTCACACAACACATGTGCACACTGGGCCTGGGGCTCCATTTCCTGCAGGTGCATCAGGGCATCAGCCCAGCCGGTGCTGCCAAAGATGATCTGGTTTCACTGTTCATCCCTCTATCACAAGGAAAATCGCTGGCTCCACTTGGGGTCCCACGCCAGCTGGCCTGATCACCTAGCCTTGTCTGGCTCCTGTTGCTGGCTCTTGATGTGTCCGACCCTGAGATCTGCATATTTCATTGGACTGTGTTACATGGTTTCCTAAGTTTCAGGTGGGGACTCTATGTAGAGCTCAACAAACCTGGTGGTATTTCAAAGGCAAGAAAGGGCGTGAGACAGTGGGAGAGAGGTGCCAATTTAAAGCAGCGGGGAGGAGCCACAGAGCCAGGTTGGACCAGAGACAGAGAAGGAAAGATGAGCGGGGCATCTGCCCACACTGCCCTAGGTACCTGCTCACAAGTCCCACCCAGCTCACCGTAGCTCCAGGGGAGGACGACATCCTGGCTACTCTTCTCTTCTTCCCTTGTGTTGAGTGTATCTGCAGGTGTGTCTTCAGCTTAGCAATTCTGCCTTCAGTCGTTTACGCTCTACTTCTGACCCCATACTGGGAGATCAACTTTGGTGGTTCCTTCCTCAGATCTATAATTTCCCACTGGTTTCTCTTTCAACAGCCTGGGTTTCTGCAGAGATGTTCTTTCTCATCTGTTATTTGTCAAAGCCTCCTCATGATGGCCCTCTTGGAATTCCTGGGGCATGACCCTAAATCATTTTAATAGACAGAAGTTGACCACAGGATCTCCTCAAGGGCCCCATAAGAATGTCCATGCTGACCAGAGCTAAGGTTCATTGGCACCAGATCATCCTATGCATGCTAGTGTTCTGTGATCTGACGGGACAAGCACTGCCAATTGTCTCTGTTCATGGGTTCTCAGAAGAGGCTAAACTGTAGCCAATGAGGAGCAGGTGTAACCACCAGCCAGTCTTAGGCTTGGTGGGAACCAGAAGTCCAGCATGAGCCTGGTCCCACTAGCTGCCTCAGACCTGCAGAGGACCAGGACAGCCCAGACCAAGGACAACCAGCCTCATGTACCTAGAGGCAGTGTGAGAATGCACGAAGCATGGCTATGTATCACATATAAAAACATGTCAAAAGGACTTGTCCAGTGGGACAAACCATAGCCAGAATGGGACGCTATGTGTGCTTGCATGTGTGTTTATGCTCCCTGCAAAGTCTCACCAGGAGAGAATCTACCTAAACAGATCCTGCTGCTTTTGGGGGGAGTGCCTAGAGGCCCTTGTCTTTCTTGGCCCCTTGGTCCTGTAGGCTAAGTTGCCCACATCATAGACCCGGGACAAGCATCCTGAGTATGGTCTCTTAGCAGATGGTACACCTCCTATTCCAGGGCAAGTTTTCTGATATGGAGACACATATAGAAACCCCTGTTCTTAGAGACGTTCAAAACCCCTTCCAACCCAAACAGGATTTCTTTCCTCTCTTCCTGCCTCCACAGTCCAGTGCTACAAAAGTCAGGCTGAGCATGGTGGCACATGGTTTAATCACAGCACTTGGGGGGCAGAGACAGGAGGATCTTTGTGAGCTTGAGGCCAGCCTGGTCTACAGAAAGAGTTCCAGGACAGCCAGGGGTACACAGAGAAGCACTGTCTAAAAACAAAAAAGTGACTCCAATGCTACAGAAGTCAAAGCAGAGGCAGAGTCTGGACTCCACTGGCTAAGCAGAGACGACACGGGGAGGAGCTACCAAGCATGAGGAGACCCGCCATAGTGAGCAGGCTGACGAACCAACTGTTTAAGAGCCTGGTACTGTGTGATTTGTTCAGTTGGCCGCTCATGGCTTTCAACTGGGCCCCTCTCCCCCAGCATCTGATTTCCTTCTGACCTGTGAAGAATGCAGGTTCTTATCCCAGATTTCAAGCTATGCTACAGAGCAATAGTAATAAAGACAGCATGGTACTGGTATAGAAACAAGCCAGTGGATCAATGGAATCGAATTGAAGACCCAGAAATGAACCCACACACCTATGGTCACCTTATTTTTGACAAAGAAGCCATAACTGTACAATGGAAAAGGGAAAGCATCTTCAACAAATGGTGCTGGTCTAACTGGATGTAAACATGTAAAAAATGAAATTAGAACCATACTTATCACTGCACAAAACTTAAGTCCAAGTAGATAAAAGACCTTAACATAAGGCTGAACACACTAAATCTATTAGAAGAGAAAGTGGGGAAAACCTTCAAACTCATTGGCACAGGTGATAATTTCCTGAAGAGAACACCAACAGCTCCGGCTCTAAGACCAACAATCAATTAATGGGACCTCATGAAACTGAAAAGCTTCTGTAAGGCAAAAGACACTGTCATTCAAACAAAATGGCAACCTACAGTTTGGGAAAAAATCTTCACCACCCCCACATCCGACAGAGGGCTAATATCCAAAATTTACAAAGAACTCAAGAAATTAAATGCCAAGAAACCAAATAATCCAATCAAAAAATGGGGAACAGAACTAAACAGAATTCACAAAGGAAGAATCCATAATGGCTGAGAGACACTTGAAGAAATGCTCAGCATCCTTAATCATCAGAGAAATGCAACTTAAGACAACTCTGAGATTCCATCGCACACCTGTCAGAATGGCTAAGATCAAAAGCTCAAATGACAGCACATGCTGGCGAGGTTGAGGAGAAAGGGGAACACTTCTCCATTGCTGGTGGGAGTGCAGGCTTGTGCAACCACTATGGAAATCAGTCTGGCGATACTTTGGAAAACTTGGAATAGCTCTACCTCAAGACCCAGCCAAACCACTTCTGGGTATACATCCAAATGATTCCTCACCAAACCACAAGGAAGTTTCCTCATTTATGTTCATAGCAGCCTTATTTGTAATAGCTAGAAACTGGAAACAACCCAGATGTCCCTCAACCGAAGAATGGATAAAAGAACTGTGGTACACCTACACAATGGAATACTACTCAGCCATCAGAAACAATGAAATCATGCAATTTGCAGCCAAATGGATGGAACTAGAAAAGCTCATCCTGAGTGAGCTAATCCAGACTCAGAAGGATGCACATGGCATCTATTCACTTATAATTGGATTTTAGCCATATAGTACAGGATATCTATACTACAACCAATGCAACAAAGGGAACAGGAACATAGACTTTGTTACCTGTCAATGAGACACTTTGCCCCAGAGGTGCTTCCTTGTAGGCCCCCAGTGTATGAGGAGGCTCTTGGCCCTCATATGACTGCTGAACTGGGGTGGGGGACTGTTATGTGGGGACACTCCACTCCAGAGGAGTGGGATGGAAGGGATAGGAGGTAGAGGGTGGGTGGGTGGGACTGGGAGGGGTAGAAAGAAGACACTGTGATGGAGATGTAACCTGAAGTAATAAATAAATATTTAAAAAAGAATGCAAGTTCTCAGGCCTGGATCAAGCTTATGAGATCAGGAACTCTGCAGATGAAAATCAACAGTCAAAGATTTCATGAGCCCATGTAGTGGTTTTCACCCACAAGCCACCTGAACCAAAGGCACATACAATAGAAGGAGCAATTGTAACTGAAAAGGATCCAAACCCCATGCATTCCTGATACCAGTGATATTGTTAATGTTTTAATAATTGCCACCTCTGTGGAAAGGAGAGAGAGCCAGCAAACCCAGGCATTTTCAACCCAGAACTCAATAATGAGACACCTCCCCCATGCCCACTGTGACTACCCAAAACTTCTCCTCAAGACAAAGGGGTTGAAGAGGGAAACTCAATGTGTTTGTTTCCCCTAGTCATGAAAATGGAGCTGAATTGTGTTGAAAGCTAGTTTTAATGCTTTAAGTAAAAAAAATAATCCCTGTGAAACTTGCTTACATTGACAGCATGATATTCAGCAGTGGTGATCTGACAAACAACCCTTGGTCCACGTTCCTCTCCGATTGTCATGATGTGTGTCATGCCTTGCATGGGCCTTTGACACAAGGCCTGACAAGTCCATGGAGAGATGAAATTATAACAAATGACCCTCAACTTGAACCTGAACTTGGCAGAAACTACACTGGCATCCCTAAAATGCCTGACCTCTCCCAGATCAACACTCTGATGTGTCAGCTACAAAGCACACACTGCAGACGTCACTGGGAGCAATGTCAGTCTTCCTTAAAAGCCAGTCGCTGCCTAATGAGCGAATACCTAACACTGGCATGTTTATGAGCTGAAGGTGACGGTCTTGGAAGTTCTCAGGGCATAACTGTTTATGACCAACACAGCACGTGCTGGACTTCACCAAAGGACTAGCCCTGGTGGACAGAAGGAACAGGTTTTAAAAGCTAGGAAACAAAAGAAACACATCCTATACATACTTCCCTGGAGCTACTGGGCCAGAGTATAGTTTGCTAGAGCTCCTATGTGGAGAAAAACATACCTGAAGGTCCACTCCTACTAACAAATTCCCAATAAGGTTTATAATGACAGGACTTCCATTTGGGCCCTCCCACACACACCGTGTCAGGCTTTCTGCAGGCATCTTGTTCAGTGAGGTCATCATACTCTACCACTCCACCTGCATTCTTCATGCCCAGTCAGCTTCAGGCTTTCTCCTTCAGCCCATCTTCAGCATGGGGCCTTGGCTAAGGTCATCAAGATAAGGGCAACCTTTAACCCAGGTCCTGCTGAGCCTGCTGACATTGCATGACAACTGGAGCATCCTACCTTCATGGTGATGGGTGTTTCGGTGGCACACCTCAGCACCCCAGCAGCAGTCAGCTCCACCAACTGCCATTTTCCTGTCATTTTGCCTTTGCCTAATTGCCTTGGGCACATTCCTTAGTCTCCTGGTCTCCCAGGCACTGTCTGGAGGTCATTCCTCTCCATGCTGCCATCTTGCTCTTAGTGTTTCCCACACCTGCATAGTAATGCCCCTATGGAATCTCACCAGCCTAAGCTGCAAGCCTTGCCTCTAAACTGTGATTCCCAAGCTTATAATTGGTCACTGTCCCCCAGACTTCCACAGGCACCGCTACACCATGCTCCATACCACACTCATGGCCTCCAGACACCAGGCAGGACTCACATGCGGCTTCTTCAGAAACAGCACACCTTCTCCCACTGGGTTTCTGGAGATCAGTAGGGACTGGAAGGCCTTTCGCAGGTGGCCTGCACCAAGGCTACTACCATCCTCCCCTAATGCCCTCTCTACCCGACCCCACCCTCATCTGTTTGGCAGCCCCCGACCCCAGCTCTAACAGCTGCCCTGTGTTTTCTACCCTATAACTGGAGTAGTGTTTTCTGAACACTTAGCAATCATGGCTCAAAGCCTTGAAAACACCTGGCCCACCAGGCCCTCTGCTCTCTTCCCCCACTCTGTCCTTCAGAGAACACTTTGTGGCAGCCCGGGACCATACAACACAGGTCTAGGGAGCCAGGTTGCCCCTGCCCCAGGCCAAACAGGGCCTCTATCTAGTGCATGTGTCCCCTCCTCCATATAGCCACCATCTGCCAGAGCTCACTGTGCGGCTACAGCCTTCCCTAAGCCATCATCGGTCCCATCTGCCAAGGGTCAGCCAGGTCCCGTTGCTGCATGGATTTGGAAATCTGTCTCCTGTCAGAGCACATGTCTCCTTCACAGTAGGTCAGCTCACATTGTTTCTCCAACATTAGTCTCCTGCACAATTCTTGGAGCACAATAAACACTCAAACAAGATTTGGTGAGAAAGAAAACATGAACAGGGAACCTCTCTCCAGGGACTCCTGCCTCCCATAAATGTAAGTATGCCAGTCACATGCATGTCTTCTGCATTCACAAGGCAGCTTGGAGGCACGAAGCAGCCAGTGTGGTGAGTTCAAGTCCCACTCGTCCCACAGAAACAGGTGACAGAGACTGTCATGTGCCACTCACTATGGCATCCAAGGGCAGTACCAGAGAGGACACAGATCATTCTTTACTTTCTGAGATTTATCAATAAGGTTTATCAATAAGATTTTCTTTCTTTTTTCCTTTTGCTATGGCAACTGGTAGTTTTTATTTCAGATTCAAATCACTTCACTGATAGCACAGGACTACCACTGAGTTTTTATATGAATCTTGCTAAGCTCATTTGTTAGTTCTTCTGGCTATTGTATGGTACACATTCAATTTTCTACATAGAGAACTATGTGGTGTGGTGTCCATGTAGAATGGAAATCCTACCTTCCTTTCCTGATATGTACTTCAGTTTCTTTTCTTCTCAGACATCCAGGACAAAGCTAAGCAGAGGGGTAGACAGTTGCATCCTACTCTTGCTCCCGACCTTGGGGAAAGCCCGTCTCACTCACGTTTACACCAATGGTGTGGATTCCACAGCGACCCCTTCAGCAGGCTGGGTGGCCTTTCTTCTTCACCTGAGTTGCTGGCAGGATGTCTCAGAATGGATGTTAGATCTTGGATGCTCTTCTGCATCTGTTGAGACAATCCTGTGGTTTTTCTTTTGTAGTTTGTTAACATAATCGATTATATTGATGGATGTCCAACTGAGAAACCAACATGATTCTTGACATCGATCCCTCTTGGTAAAGAATAGTACCATTTTCACATAATGCTGATAGACTATGTTTGTTGCTGCAATACCTACAGAGCCTAGAAGAGAGCACTGGATCCCCTGGGACTGCAGTTACAGCCAGTCATGAGCTACTGTGTGGGTGCTGGGAATCAAGTCTGGAAGAGCAGCCAGTGCTCCTAACCACTGTGCCATCTCTCCAGCCCTTGGCTGCTTTTGAAGCTTTTTTTTAATCCTAAGTCCGTGAAGTTCTTGGGTTGATGACATATTTTCTTACAGTACCTTTGTCAAGTTTGTCCTCAGGATAAGGTTGACTGCTTAGCGGGGAAATATTTTTTATGTTTAAATGTTAGAAGGCTTTATACAGAACTGGCATTATTTTCTCCTAGACATTCAGTAAATTCTCTAGGGAAATTTCCTTATGGGAGGTGTTTTCCCTTCCAAACCTAATTTCTATACTAGATGCAGGACTGCTGAGGTTATTGGCTTCCTCTTGAGTAAGTTTTGGAAGCTTATACTTTCCAAAGGACTTGTCTCCTTTGTCTAAGCTGTTGAATGTATTAGCACAGAAACAGGACCCACTGGCAAAGCCTCCATCCTCAGCAGTGCTCACTGCTGACACTTCCCCACCTGTGGGCTCTACTGTGACTCCTGTGTTCGTACTGTGTCTTCTCTCCTTTGTTCTCCACCGGTATGGAAAAGGTCTCTCACACACCAGCTTCTGGCTGTATTGTTTTTCTGTAGCACTTTTATATTTCAAAGTTTCCATTGTGTTCTCTCACTCTTGCTCCTTCCTTTGGGGTGAACTGAGACTTGTTCTGGTCTCTTCAAGAAGAAGCTCCAACACAGACACCTGGAGGCCATCCATCTTGTGTGTTGGGCAGCTCTGTGTAGCCCCAGGCATCACCTCATACTCAAGACCCAGTGATGATGAAGCTACGTCCGCTCCTTGGAGAGCTGACTCAGCACGGCCAAGACCATGGACACAACGAGGATGAGCTTCCACTGTGGTCCACTTGTCACCGGCTGACAGTGTCTGGAAGACGCTAATCCCATCCTCCTGTCCATGAAAAACGTGGCCTCTGTGGGATGGTCTGGGGGTTCATCCTTTGACACACGTCTGTCACTCTGACCACATGCTATGGATAAAGTCTCTTTTCAAATGACTGTACCCGCATGTCTGTCTCTGTGTAGGAAAAGCCCTATGACTGACACCAGTGTTTCTTGAGATTAATTATACATCACAGATCTTAAGTAAAGCAAGTTCTTGAACACCACAGGGAGACAGCTTGGGAGAAACCAGGGCAGCCGAGAGGACGTGTTAGTGTCCAAGCCCCTCCCTCCTCCTGTGAGCGTGTAACATGGGCAATCAAAACCTGAGACATCCTTCCCAAGCTCCTCCTTTTCTCACAATTATTGTGACATTCTTACCCAAAGTAATCAACAAAGTCACTCTTTAGCCATGTGTTCAAAAAGCAATGACATTTTCTGAAAATCTCTACTCCTAACTGAAGGTTTTAACTTCTTAAATTTTTATTAATATTTTTTAGAAAGGGGCTCCTCTAGCTTTAGTGGCCTCACTTGCTATGTTGCTGAGGATGACCTTGAATTTCTGAGCATCTTGCCCCCACCTCCCTCTTGGTGAAACTGCAGGTTTACACTATACCACACCCAGTTTCATGTGGTGCTAAGGATGGGCCCTAGGGCTTCAGGCCTGCTAGGAAAACGCTGTAGCTGCTGAGCCACCACCCCACCTGCAGGTCATGTGTAGTCTTGACAGCCTCGCTCACATACAGGTGTCCACTCTGGCTGAGCCTGGCATCTTGCTGGTCCTAGAGGGGTGTGTCCCAGCTCCATCTGACAGGTCTAGGACGGACTAGGTGAGGCTTGCTGAGCTCTCCTCCAATGTGACTCCCAGCCCCTAGACCCTGTCCTGGTCTTATCTTCATAGTGGGCCACAGTCTTCAAAGAGTGGGTGAGCACATTTCTACATCCCACTGGCCTCAAGACCTGCTCAGGTTCAAATGAAGACGTCCACTCCACCTCTCCACTTAAGCAAAATCATCTGGATGTAAAATGTCTGAAACTCCTAAGAGTGGGAGTGGGTGTGTCTCTGATTCTTGTGCCTGCTCTTGAGACTCTTCCTCCAATTGGCTTGCCTTTTCAGTCTCGATAGGAAGTGTTTGCCTTGTCTGGTTGTATCTTGTTTTGTCCTGTTTGGTTGTTGTCTCTTGGAGACCTGCTCTTTTCTGAAGAGGAAACAGAAGGGGACTTGATTTGGGAAAGAGCAGAGGTGGTGGGGGGTATCTGGGAGGAGCAGAAGGAGGGGAAACTGTAGTTGGGATGTACTGTGTGAGAGAACAATCTATTTCCTTTTTTCTTTTTCTTTTCTTTCATTTTTTCTTTTTTTTTTTTTTTAAGACAGGGTTTCTCTGTATAATAGCCCTGGCTGTACTGGACGCACTTTGTAGACCAGGCTAGCCTTGAACTCACAGAGATCCTCCTGCCTCTGCCTCCTAAGTGCTGGTATTAAAGGCATGTGCCATCACACCCAGTGAGAAGAATCTATTTTTAATTTTTAAATTTTTTAATTAAAAAAAAAGTGTGGTTGCAGTGATGGCTGGAGAATTGGGGTAACTTCCTGAATCCCCCACACCCTTCCTTACTTGGTGTCCTGCAATGCTGTGTTCCCCCATTCTTATACAGGAGAACATTCCACCACAGCCCTGTGGCCCCATTTACTCAGACGCTGGTGTACTCAGTTCTCCTGAAACTGGAATTCACAATGTACCCATCCCTCTGTGACTACACTCAGCTGACCTGACTGTGTAAGGGGACATCTGGGCTGATGAACTCTGTATCCTTGACACTGAGGGCTCAGACATTCTGCATCTAAGACCACAGCAAGTCTGCTATGCTGTCCCTGCAGAGGTGGTGCAGGATACACAAGGGTGTGTGTGTTGCTAGCATACTTGTAATAGGAGCCTGACAAATACATTAGATTTGAGTGATGTGTGTGTGTGTGTGTGTGTGTGTGTGTGTATGCACATGTGAGCCACATGTATGTGGAGGTCAGTCAGAGGTCAACATCAGTGTCTTAGTCAGTCATTATTTTTTGTGATAGGGTCTCTCACTGACCCTGGAGCTCACTGATTCAGCTAGGACCCCTCCAGGGAGCCTCCTTTCTCCATCCCCATCCGGACCTTAGATTACAGACAAGTGCCACCATGTGCAGTTTTTACTGTAGGGCTGCAGACAGAAGCTCGGGCCATCCTTCATACACACTGAGGGCTTTGCCCGCTGAACCACCTCCCAGCCCCAGGATTAATTTGAACAAGTGCATTTGGGAGGGGGTTTTGTCCGTGTTCTGTGTGAGCATCCCGCTGCTCCAGCTGTAGGACCACAAGACATGGGTAGGCAGCACCAGGCTGGCTGAGGATGCCACAGAAGCTCAGGGCAAAGACTGAAAACACAAAGTCTCCTAAGCTGATTGGCAGTGAGGAACTTGTGCCTGGACAGCAAGCTACCATAGTGGCTCAGAGCCCCCTCTCTGTGGCACTGCCTCCCCTCCCATCTGTGACTTACAGCCTTTAGCCTGCATGGAACTCCACCAGGGACGCTTGAATGGCAGCAGCTGTGCACCCAGCAGCTGCACAGGGACCTGGAGGTGAGCCTTGTGCCCTACAACAAGATAACAGTGGTCCGTCCAGGAAAAGGAGGCAACACACACACACACACACACAAACACACACACTGCCAGAATCTGCCCCACATGAGAATAAAGTATTGTTTCTGAATTTGGGTAGTTCTGTGGTCACACCCTAGCTTCTAGCTTCAGGGAACATAACAGTGGTCCCACAACACCCAGCATGTCTCCTCACTAACCCTGGGGACACCCTGCTGCCCCAAAAGGCCACTCTTGCCAGTAAGGGCTTTGCAGACTGAGACCAGAGAAGGAGAGGTGACTCAAAGTCACCCAGTAAGGAAGCTGAGTCTCCCTTGCCCTGGAAGACCTTCAGGAACCATGTCTCACAGACCTCCAAGAAGGACAGGAGACCTGGGGACCACTAGCATCTGGCTTTCATGTGGCAGAGTTGCATCCACAGAGGAACAGTGAGCCCTAATGTCTGGGTGCGGTGACAGACACGGGACAATCCCCCTCTTACATGTAAGTCCAGTTCAAAAGCTAAAAACATAAGGACACACAGGCCTATCCAGCCCCACGGTGTATTTCACAGGGACCGGTTGTGTGTGAGGGAATAAATTGCTTGCTCTCACACTGCTCCAGCTTCCACTCTGTTTCTCACACCTGTGTGCAGAGTCTTGGTGCAGAAGCTCAGGATCCCCCAACACAGTGTGTAAGCTCCAGGATCCACAGTGCAGCTTGGACTCCACGGCAGCATCTACCCTGCTGTAGTGCCCATCCTCCTGATGCCCATGGGAAGGGGAGCCGGGAGGACTGGCACAGGCAAGCCTCAGAGGATGGCACCCAGACAGGGCACCTCCACCACCAAGCTTGGGCTCCATGCAAGCTGCAGGAGAAGCCACGATGCTCGCCACTGCTGCTGAGGCCCTTCTGGAGGCTTGCATATTGTTCCTCCCCTTCCCTGACCCCTAGCTGAATGGGGACAGTGCCACATGACCTAATCTTTAGGTCATGCCCAGGCCACTCTATGGTATTCCAATGTGGGTTTTAAGTTCCTGAAGGCTGTGGCTATTGATCTCCCCTCAGAATCGGTTAGACTCTTCCATCTCCCCTGCAGCTGGGTGACCGGGGGTGGGGGTGTGGGGGGGAGATGTGTGTCATACCCCAGTGTCCCCTTCTACAAAGTGAGCCTCTCACGAGATGTGGTGAGGAAGTGAGCAAGACACTGTGACTGTGAGTAGGTGCTTTCTTAGCCTATAATTAAACTGGGCAGTTTGTGCAGGCAGAATATAGCAGCAGTTTCTTTAATAAGGCTCCAGTTGTTTCTAATGATGGAAGGAAGGAACCTGGCAGAACAGCACACGCTGGACCCAGGCTCAGAGCTCTCACAGTGCTACCCCTGGGGACACCAGTGGTCATGCTCCCCACTCCCTTGTCCCAAGATGGCTGTGTATGCACATGTGTGTGGATCCACATAAGTGTATACACACCTAGTGAGCATACATGCACCTTTATGCATATGCACACATGTGTGCTGCTGTGTGCTCACCTGTGCATGTCTGCATATGTACATATGCATCTACATGAACTTACACACATCTAGTGAGAACATACACACCTTTATGCATATACATGCATGTGTACTGCTGTTCCCACATGTGTGTATGCATCTATGTGAGTGTACATGTATGTTAGTGAGCGTGCTAGTTTATGCATATAAGCATGTAATATGTGTACTTCTGTGTGCACCTGTGTGTGAACATCTCTGTGTGCATCTGAGGGTATACACATGCACGTTAGCAAGTGTGCACACACCTTTGTGTATGTGCACAAGTATGTGCTGTTGCCTGTGGGTGGGTGTGCACATGCCAACATAAACACAACTGTTTTCAGTCTGGCCCTCAGGAAATCTCTTCAGAGTTCCTGAGTTAAAATGAATTTAAGTATGTTTGTTTTGCTTTGTTTTGTTTTTTTAAAACAAGCCAACAGGGCAGTTCCAGTTCACCCATCTCCAGGCCTGAAACCCCAAAGCTACCTGCTGTACTTACAGCCGCTTCTGGGATAAGGCAGCACCCTGAGGTCGCACGCTTTTAAAGGAGACAAAGGGAACTACTGCAAAGCTCAGCATGCAAGACTCTACTCAGGGCACACTTGTGGCTGGCCCCTCGTCAACAATGGTCTGGATAAAGTCTGCTCTCTAACTTTCTCCAAATGAACTATCAGTCAACTGGCATGCCTGCACGAGAGCCTCTGCGCTCCCCTTCCTACACAGGGGAGCTGCTCTGAGTGATCACGTCATTAGCAGAGGAAGTGTCACTCTTAAATGGGCATTTCTATTGTCTGCCTGCCTGTGTGCCATGGAGACTCTTTTTCTCTTCCTATCCTCACAGCAGCTGCCCAGCCTGATGCAAAAGTGGATCTTGCTACAAATGAGAGAGCAGGCCTTCAGAAGGTTGCCCATGGCTGCTGGATTCCAGCAGAGGAACATGAAGCACAGCCCAAGTCATATGTCAGGAAGGTCAGTCCAGACCACCCGCCTCACTGTCTCACCCAACAAGATCTGCACTGTCCTCCTGCCTCACACTGTTCTTACATTTAGAGTTGTGTTTCTTCTTGTTCTAACCCCCTAAGAAGAACCTGCTATTTAAGATGTTGAGCTAGGGCCTACATAAAGCCTCTCCCACTAAGTTCCAGAGTCTTTGGTACATGAAGGTACTCTGTATGCTACCAAAGAGATACATAAACAACAAGCCAGCCACAAGCCCTTTGATTTACAATGGTATACTGCCTGCCAGATATGCTAGGGCAATGGTGGCACAAAGCTTATGGGTGTAACCAACCAATAACTGATCTGACTTCAGGCCCATTCCATAAGACAGAACTCAAACCAGACACTGCTTGGGTGACTAAGAACCTGAGACTAGATAGTCCATTGACCTAGGGTTAAACCAGATAATACTGCTCTAAAAAAAGAAGAAAATGTAGTGATAAAATGACTCTTAATGGTATTGTTATATTCATAGATCAGTCCTTGTTCAACCAACACCAGAGAAGCTTCCTTCTGCAGCAGAAGGGAACAAATTCAGAGACCCTCATCCAGACATTATACAAAGAGAAAGAGAGAGAGACTTTAGAACTGTCAGCCCGAAATGGGATGTCTCCATCAAATTCCTTCCCCGACTCCCTGGAGCTCAGGGAACCCACAGAAGAAGAGGCAAAAGATGTGGAGAAGACAGAGGAGATGGAAGACACCAAGAAAACAAGGCCGTCTAAATTGACATGATCAAGGTTCATAGGAACTCATAGACTGAGGCAGCATGCACAGGCCTGCACGGGTCTGCCCCAGGTCCTCTGCTTGTATAACTTTCAGTTTCATTTTTATGGGGCTCCTGAGTATTGGAATGAGTGAGTCTCTGACTTGTACATTTCTTTGGCTCTTTTCCTTCTGTTGGTTTGTCTTGTCCAACTTTGATGTGATAACTTTTGCTTTATCTTATTTTATTTTGTTATATATTTTAATTGACTGAATGAATGAATCAATGAATGAGTGAAAACCTAGCCATCTGGGTAAATGCTAAGGACAAACAGTCATTCATTCCTGCTGGGAGAGGGAAAAATCAGTTTTCTCCAATGGAGTGATACTGGGTGTATCAACCACTCAGGGCAGGTCTCATGTTCAGTAGTTGACTAACACACAGTGGACTGCTCAGTTTTATTGTGTGCTTTTATTTGGTTACAGTTCGTTGGGGTTTTTTCCCCCTTTGGGGTATTGTATAATTTTGTTTTATTAGGGTTTTTGGAGAGTGTTGTTAGGTTTTTGTGTTTTGTGAGAAAGATTTTAAAGTTGGGCGAGGATCTAGAAGGACTTGGGGGAAGAGAAGATTATGACTGAAATATACTTCCATTTAAAATTTGTTTTAGATAATAAAAAGATCTCAAAAGTTAGTTCCCTTAGTGTCCGGTAGGTAAAAAAGTTCTTGGTAAGTTGATTGAGCTCTGTTTCTGTAGGTTGAGCTATGTTCCACAAAATTAACACATGGGGGTCCCAGGCTCCAGGACCTCAGAATGTGGCTTTATCTGGTGATGAGGTCACTCCAGATGTAACTAGGGAGAGAGATGCCCTCATACTATGTAGGACACCCACAGTGGATTTGGACAGAATAGAGGCCACAGTGAGAACATCATATAAGGAGTTGTGTTTCCACAAACTTAGGGATCCCTGGCTGTGTGAGAAAGGCCTAGACTCGCACCTTAACACACGCATGAAATGCACGCCATACCTTATTCATGACTTCCTGGCCTCCAGACCATGAGACAAACGCATATCCCAGGAGGGACCTCTGATTTCAGTTATACCCCCCAAATCCAGGTGACCCCAGATCTTCCACAGAGAATGCCATGTGGATTTCACAGAGCTTTCCTGTCTCATTCTGGGACACACAGAAGGAACAAAGTTCCTGGAGGTTTTCATGGTAATTTAGCAACTTTGTGCACTGCATTCACAAGTAAAATTAAAACAGCATTTTAGCATAGGTTATTCTTGGTGCTTTTCTAGCCTCTAAAATTCTTGCATGTAGAGTGTGCCTCCTTTGACAAAATAATCTGGAAATGTCTGAAGGGGGAACTTGCCAGGATGGTGCTGCCAGGGCTCAGGTATATGACAGCTATGGCGGGTTTGGGATCAGAAGAGGCAGGGGACAGGATGGAGGACCAGTTCAGGGCCTGGCTCTCCCTATGACAATCAAAGGGCAAGATCTTCACACCCAGGGCTGGGAAAACTTGCCAATCCCAGCTTCCCTCTTCCCCGAAACAGAGAACTGTGGCAAGCAGCAGTGAGCAGAGCCCCTAACTGCCATTCTGAAGGTCCCTTCTCTCGCCTTCAAAGAAAAGAACAAGTACAGAGACTTCAGAAAAGGGACCCTGACCTGACCCACCTTTTTCTTTGCCTGAGCTGGAGCTCAAGGAATGTCCCGTCTCTGCTAGTCAATCCCATTCTGAAACAGAACAGGACATGTTCTTAATAAAAGACACATGGGAAGCCTTCATTTTGCACTCTTTCCCAGGCCTGAACCTCATTTTAACTTATGAACTTGCAAAAAGGAAGTCTCACGCTGCTCGGAATCACCAGTGTCAGCACATGCACGTAGCAGTGGGTCCAGCTAAGACCCTTTCCGTGACACACAAACGTTCAGCTCCATTTCCAAGAATTTCCTTCTCAGGAAAAAAAGGACCTCCCTTTTGAATTCCTCCATGTAAGCAAAAGCTGCCCCACACATGTGCTTTGAGACAAATGTGATTACATGCAGGCATTGCCAAGTGCAGATGACTTCATGGCAGATGCAAACTCGTTGAATCCAATATTTCAGACAGTGGCTAATGGCTTACTCCCCACACCTACCTTTGACCCACAGAGCCAGGGACTATCGGCATGGTGTCATCAGACTTCACTCAGAGAGACAAAACATCATCAACCCAAGACATTCCCACTTGACTATAGTCTCAAAATGTTAGGCCAATCTGGCTGCCAGAAGGTAAACATTTTATTCATTCCCTTCTTTGTTGTCTCAGAGATGAAAGAGCTGCTACAGTTTCCTAAGATAATCTAAAACTTAAAACAGAATATGATTATTGACGTTGCCCCATCCACATTAATACTGCAAACATGTCATGTAGCGTGCTCACTGATGGAGACGTGTTCGTTGACACAGCACAGTAATCTTTTTACAGCTTTGCCTCAGAAACAAAACAGGGCTTTCTTTAAGCCTATTTTGGAAAGCCTAGCATGTGTCTCATTTGGACATCTGTCTTTTATTATCACCAATGTCCAGATGACAACCCCGTTTTCTCGGTGCCTTGAAAGTCAGGCCATGTTCTTCAGCCTTCCCATCTTAAACTGTAACTTTACTGACCTGCCTCATTTATCGGCGGCATCTTTCACACCAGGAAGGCAGCTATTCATTCTAAGATGCATGTTGTTTTCACAAATAACCTTCAGGAAGATATCTAAAATCTGTGATATACACACAGAATTCACATTAAGTATTTTCTGATTAACACCAAAACAGATCAACTTATGAATAAAATTAGAATGTTTACTTTTTCAGGCCACTTAATCCACGTTTTGTTAGTAACAAATTGTCCTGCCTGGGGTGTGTGTGTGTGTGTGTGTGTGTGTGTGTGTGTGTATACGCCATTAAGAAGTGCTACTTCTTCCTAATTATGGGACATTTCCATTTGCACCACGGATCTTAAGTTTTCTTATAAACTGTGTATTGGAAAATCTTGAACACAAGACTCTAGTAATTTTTTAACACATAAAAGTTGAGTGTTCTTAGAAGTGCTCCCAACCCTGACCCTGATCTAGGAGGTTGCAGATGACAACAAACTTTGGTCACCCCCAGCTGCGGTCAAGGTTCACACTGCAGCGCCAAGGAGCTACCAGCTAGCAGCAGCAAGCAGACTGCTCCGAATCCAGCATGCAGTGAAGACAAGAATTCCGAATTCCGAACCATCCCCAAAATCCCCGCTTCAAACACCGCGTGTGCGCCGTTCTGCATGCTTGGATGAGTGAGGAATCCCTTGATAGGGAAAGCAGTAAGTCATCCCAGTTCAGCCCTCCCTCGGCTTTGATGGATCCATCCTTTAAACATGCCCAGCCACTGGTCCATTCAACGCAAGGGTGAGACTGCAAAGGCAGCTATGAAAACCGTTCAGACAAAGCCATCGCAGAAAGCTGCGCGGGCCAGAGACCAGGTTTTCTGGTCGGTCACGGCGAGTGACGAAGCCGACCTCCCAACTTCACGTTAGGGTGGAACAGAGCCCTACCGCCGCCCGCACAGCCAACTCTCCTTCCCGTGACCCCAACTCGGCCCCGCGCGTCGCCACCGCCCCCTCCGCTGTCTGCGCCTTCAGGGCGGGTCCCGTCGCCGGCGCCCCGCACACAATGGCGCCCCGAACTCCCGCCGCCGGTCCCCGCGCCCGGCGCGTCCCCGGGTCCGCGCACAAAGGAGGGCGCGCGGGCCCCGAGCCGGCGCGCGCCAGGTGCTCCCGCGCGCCCCGCCGCCCGCCCGGGCCAGGGACCCTCCCGGAGACCGCGCCAGGGCCACTCACTTTCTCGATGGTCCCGGGCAGCAGGCGCTCCAACAGCCGGCACAGGACCACCCCGTCCTTGAGCGATGCCTGCAAGAAGACCTCCGGGTCCGAGATGGTTTTCTTGGGCGACTCCAGCACGCCCAGGGTGATGAGCCACGTAACGGTCTGCTCGGCAGAATTCATCGCTGCGGCGGCTAGGGCAGCGCGCACGGAGGGGGCGCCGCGCGCGATCACCTCTGAGCGGCCCGGGCCGCGGCCACCCGCGCCCCCGCCGCCCCCGCGCCCATGGGCGGCCGCGCGCCGGCGATTGGCCCGGCCGGCCCAGCCGGTCCCGCTCGGCTCCGCGG
>CAJQZJ010033015.1:6918320-6944051 GCA_907164525.1 Lophiomys imhausi | reverse complement strand
TAGGCCAGCCTGGTCTACAAAGTGAGTCCAGGACAGCCAGGGCTACACAGAGAAACCCTGTCTCGAAAAAAAAAAAAAAAAGAAAGAAAGAAAAGTCTGAAGTGGAGTGTCTGCATGGCTGGTCCCTTCTAGAGGTATTGTGTGGGGAGGGAGGGGTCTGTCCAGGTCCTCCTTCCTATCTCTGCTAGAGCCACCAGTCTTCGGACATCCTTACTTGGCTCACACATGAACTTTCCAATCTCTACCCTGCCTTCTCATGACATGTGTTTCTTTTCTATCCCGAGGTCTAAATATCCCTGTCCTTGTAGGGATGCCAGTCCCGGGGTTTGGGGCCACCCTCCCTGACCCAGGATGGCTTCATCTTGACTTGATGACATCTGTAAAGACCCTTCTTCCAAATAAAGTCCTGTACATGGGAGTTATGGCTTGAACATGCTTGCTGGACCCTTCTTCCAAATAAAGTCCTGCACATCGGAGTTATGGCTTGAACATGCTTGCTGGGGTATACCAGCCAGAAATCAGACACCTGAGTTGCTTCCAAGACCCCACCTCAGATACATCCCACTGGAGGAAGAGATGGGGCTTCCCATCATCCCTCAGAAGGGTGTGGTGCCTAAGACCACTCTGATATGTGTCTGGCTCTTCAGGCTCTGGTGTGGCCATTACTGTCTGTGATTCAGGGGCCATCAGTGAACCTACTGGATTCTGGGTTTCTCTGGAAGTGGCTAGTGTCTGAATCTCTCTGTTTGTCAGCTGAAACTCAGGACCTCGTGTTGTGGTTGCAGCAGAGAACTCAAGGTGATGTTCTGCCCGGTTCTCAAGACCCCAAAGACCACCCAGGAGCCAACTCCGATGTAAATATCTGAGGGTTGTTTATTCAAGCTCAGAGCTTGGACTCTTAATAATCACTGACACAGCAGTTCAAGTTGAGAGCCCAGAGTTCAAGAAGTATAGAGCTTACATAGCAACTCAGACAAAGAAGCAGGTTCTTTACCATATGATTGGATGACATTTGGGTAGCTAGTCATATCCATTTCTGATTGGCTCCTTGTTACTGACTAACCAGCTGCGGTCAGCTTGACCATCAGAAAGTTTGTTTAGACTTTTTGGGTGCTTTCTCAGAGTGAGCTGTCCAGTGATGACCAGGGAACACCCCTGGAATACAAGGTCGGGTACATTTTGTTGTTGTTCTGGAACTGGAGGTCAGCTCTGAGTCAAACAATACAAAATGGAATCTTTTTTCAAGATGGATTCAGTCAGGCTCCACAGTGAGAACTCGCCTACTCTATTGCTCAACAGTTTCACCATCATGAGCTGCAAAGGAGCACCCCGGATTCATGGAATCTGAAAGATACATCACTTCCTGTTGTTATTCCCCCTTGGTTTTGTCCTGTTTGTTTTGGTTTTTTGTTTTTGTTTTTTGAGACAGGGTTTCTCTGTATAGCCCTGGCTGTCCTAGAACTTGAATTGTAGACCAAGCTGGTCTCAAACTCACAGAGTTCTGCCTGCCTCAGCCTCCCAAGTGCTGAGATTAAATTTGTGCACCAACACCTCCCTTCTTACATTAAAAAAAAAAACTTTATTTATTGAGACAGGGTCTCATGGAGCCCAGGCTGCCCTAGAACGACCTATATACCTGAGGACAACCATGAAGTGGTCCACCAGCCTCTAGCTTTCCAGCACTGGGATTAGAGGTGTGCACCATCATTCTCAGTTTTATGCAGTGCTGAGAACTGAACCCAGGGCTGTGTGAATGCTAGACGAATACTCTACCAACTGAGCCCCATCCCCAACTTGCTTTTGTCTTTCATGCCTGCAGCCGGATGCTCATGTTTGTGGGCAGCCAATCAGTGACATCGCAGCTTTGCTCTCTCACCTGCCTTTCATAAATATTTTCTACTTGGGCGTGAACACCTGTAATCCTAGTACTTACTTGAGAGGAAGAGACAAGAAATTTGGAAGTTCAAAGGTAGCTAACTACATTGCAAGGCCCTATGTCCCCAAAAAAAAAAAAGATGTTTAATAGCAATTGCCTATAATGATAGAAATCTTATCTCCTCTCCTGAGCAGCAGGCAAATTTTCTGGCTGACCAGAAGATTAAAAAACATGCCTTCCTTTGGGACAAGCTTTGGGCAGGTTTGTGTATCCGGTAAGGACTGTTTCCAGAGCTCAAGAACCCTCATCTTGACACAAACCCACTATGTGCAGCATCTAACTGCCCCCCTCCAGCTCTCATGACTCAGAAGGGAGGGGCAAGATACAAACTTGAAGTCCCTGCCACCAACAGAGAATGACTCTGAGGTCCTCTGTCCAGAACCCAGGAGTCACA
Source organism: Lophiomys imhausi (assembly GCA_907164525.1). NCBI lineage: Eukaryota > Metazoa > Chordata > Mammalia > Rodentia > Muridae > Lophiomys > Lophiomys imhausi. The sequence goes on along the minus strand of CAJQZJ010033015.1, from coordinate 6,941,721 downwards.
TTGCTCCTACTAGCAGCCAGAATGCTGAGTAAACTGCCCTGATGGGTCAGGAGGCTGAACTCTTGGTCCCTTGCTGCTCCTCAGGGTGCCTCACTCGTTCAAGGCTAATACCCCGCCCCTTTCCCCTCCCATTCTACTTCCACACCCTCTGGAGAGAGCCCTCACTGTGTCCCAAGAGTTCTTTAAGAGAACACTTCCTTTCTTACTACTTCCAAAGGGAGTTATCATTTCCCTCTGATTCTCTCCTTGGCCAGAGTGCTGCAGAAGAACGTGTTTCTTACTAGCCAAGAACTTGAGGCTGCTGGCCACTGATGTGATTAGACAACTGAGCCTGTAAATACCACTTTCCAAAACTGGTCCATGAACACATGAGTGAACATTCACTGTTGGAGAGAATGGATGCTATATAACCCTTTGTGCCCAAAGAAGGAAAAAGCTGTGAAACTCTTGTATACTCACACTATCATGAATAGTTTCCACGAGCCCCACACCCAGGACACTCAACCATAGCCTCCCACACAGCCAGAGTGCATCTTCCATACAAACCTCTGAAGATGTGAAGCCAGTAATGAAACCAAACGTGTAATATGGCTCTCTGCAGGTTTTTACAGATATTGTGTCTCTAAGGGGGGAGTAGGGAGAGGTAGATAGGTGTGTACAGTGTGTGGTGCATGCTTGTGTATGGGGGAAGTCTGTGGACTGTGTGTGTAGTATGGGGAATATGTGCATACACACCTATAGCATGGGGAGTGCATGCATGGTGTATTGCGGTGTCTGTGTATGGTGTGTTGTGTGTGGGGGCTGGGGTAGGTATTCTATGGATATACGCATGTGGCCACCACCACAATGTGGCTTAGCCCTGTTCCATAACCACATGGGCTCCTGGAGCTGTGCTCTACAGTGACGCTCTGCCTGCTGAGTGTCTAAGTCCTTTCTGGCCCCTCCCTTTTAAAAATCTCTTCCATACCAGTTCTCCAAGACATATCCTTTTTAAATCAAGTTCTCTGTAATTCCAAATTGCTTTAGAGATTTATGTATAGTTGACATGCAGTTTGTTTTCTTTTTCCATTTGTTATACCCTACGTTCTTTCAGAATGCTTACTTTTGTCCTGATTTTCCACCTTTAATTTCAGCAAATCTGTTTTTTTCTTTTTCATTCTATACTCACCTGATAACTTTTGGACCAAATCATAGTGCTCAACCTTTTCCCTCAAATGGTTAAACTGTATTGGCAGCTCACTGGGTCTTTTTCATTATAACTATTTGAGATCATCTGGTTTGATTTTATGTTTTTGTTTTATTTTGAGACAGGGTCTCTCCATGCACCCTGGAACTCACTGTGTACATCAGGCTGTGAAGGTGTACTTTTAAACTATTTAAAGTTATCTACCTTCCAACCCACCGAACCCGAGGTACAGGAGAAAGGTTATAATTAGAGACAGAATGTAGACCTCTTTAGTTATAGATCCTTGGGGCAATTCAACAGGGTTGCAGCAGACCAGCCATACAGCACACACCCAGACAGGTATCAATGGCCAATGGAACACAGCTAACCAGGAGCACCAGCAAGGGCAACCGAAGAAGCAGCGGCTTTTGCAGCCCAGTCCAACTTGGGCTTATCCCAACCTGAGCCATGTTCCTCAGCAAGTCTTGGCAGCAGTAAAAAAAGCATTGTCTGGAGTCTTTCAAAGTGAAGCAGTTGTGGGAATTGATGAGAATCAATGCCAAGGAAAAAGCCCCTCCACGTTTCCAGGGCCTCCATTTATACCTCTGCACAAGGACGTTTTCCAATTGGCCAACCTCTCACCCTCCGCATGGAGGTACTTCCTGTTGACCAAGATCACATGCTTTCCAAGGAGGCTGTCCATCAAAGGATATAGATATGTTCCCCACAGGTGACAGTTTCCAGCTGGCAAAACATCACGTACTTTTCCATCAGGATGTTTTGCATGCCCCTCTCCCAAGGCTGTTTTTCAGCGTTGAGCAAAGCACTCCCAAATCCCATACTAGAGACCAAAACAAAAGCACATTAATTCAACACAACCATGTTTCTAAAGAAATCATAACTTCCACTACAAAGCTGGCCTTGAACTCACAGAAATCTGCCTGCCTCTGCCTCTCTTGTGCTGGGATTAAAGCTGTGTGCTACAAAGCCTGGCCAATTTTTAAAGATTTGTTATTATTGTTGTTGTTGCTGCTGTTGTTGTGATTGTTGTTGTATGTGTGCACATGAGTGCAGGGCCCACAGAGGCCGGAAGTGGGTGCCAGTTCCCCTAGAGCTGGAATTACAGGTGTCATGAGCCCCCCTGACATGGGCACTGGGAATCAAACTCTGGTCCTCTACAAGAAGAATAGTCTTTCATAACTGCTGAACTGCTGAGCCATCTCTCTGGCCCAGTAAATGATCGTTTCTATCCTTTGTCCTCCAAGGCAGTAAAATTAGTTATATGTGAGAAGTTTCCCTTCGTTGACATGGATGTAATTTCACAATGAGAAGCATGTTCAAATGACCCATATTCAGTCTTTTTGACACATTCTTGAAAGAAGATACATCCAGTGAGCTTAGAAAATTGGAACCTGGTTTTAGAAATCACAACTTAAATGAGGATCCAGCACACCTTTAAGAAACATGACTTCCAGCCGGGCAGTGGCGGCGCACGCCTTTAATCCTAGCACTTGGGAGGCAGAGGCAGGCGGATCTTTATGAGTTCAAGGCTAGCCTGGTCTACAAAGTGAGTCCAGGACAGCCAAGGATACACAGAGAAACCCTGTCTCGAAAAACCAAAAAAAAAGAAAGAAACATGACTTCCTAGGCTTGTCCAAGAACTAAATTTAATTTTGTCTGCCTAAACAGCATCAGCAAATGAGTGTGTAGTGCAAGCCCCGCCCTCCCACCACTGCCACAGAATGGGCGGAGCTCCCTCAGCTCAGGGACCAGGGGACAGGGTGAGACAGGTGGGTTCAAAGAAGAGACAAGAAAAGAGGGAGTGTTTGCTTAATATAAGGTCTTGCTACAGATTCAAGACTCTTCCCACTCTCAAGTGCTAGGGTTACAAATGCTGCGATTACAGGTATGCACCACCATACCAGTTTTATATATTGCTGCAGCTAGAACTCAGGACTCCACGCATACTAGGCAAACACTCTGCCAACTAAGGTACACCCCCAGCCTCAATGTCTGCTATTATAAAACTGGTACAGATAGCTGGACAGTCTGTCCAGAAAGTCTGTGTACCCTCCAGATCCTCCAGCCTAGGTAAGGGACTGACAAGTACACTGAAGGGAGAACGGGGCCACACACACATTCCCAGGTCCCACCGAAACCCAAGATTTACGAGGAACTTTGTTGGTGGGGAGTCTGTCCTCAGTGGTGTCTGAATATGCAGAACACCAGCCTCATACCTGGCGTGGACATCGAGGCTGAAGCACTGGAATAAAGTCAGCTGCTGCATTCTTGCTCCAAGTCCTGCCAACAGTGCTGCCTAGGGACCCACATTCTAAAACAAGGTTTGAGGATGCCACACAGTAAGAGTCTGTGCCAGCGGGGCGTTGGTGGCGCATGCCTTTAATCCCAGCACTCAGGAGGCAGAGGCAGGCGGATCTCTGTGAGTTCAAGGCCAGCCTTGTCTACAAAGTAAGTCCAGGACAGCCAGGCTGTTACCCAGAGAAACCCTGTCTCGAAAAACCAAAAAAAAAAAAAAAAAAAAAATCTGTGCCAGCCTCACCTGTACTGAACTCCCAACCAATCAGGACCCAGACAGCCAAGACAGCCCCAATCAAAAGGTTTGCATGTGCACTGTGGTTGCCTCCTTTCACATGATTGGCCCTGTCCAGCCAGGGGTGGGCAGCGGGACCCACTTCAAGAACTGGATCCTAGTGGTGACAGTGACAGGAACTTTGGCTGCCTTGGCAACGACACATACTGGAATGGGGTTTCACATGACCTTGTAGAGAATTCGTAAGAATTGCCTCTGAGGTGGACTTCGGGAAAGGTGTGGTTACTCCTAAGGGGCAATGGAGGCATCTCTCAGGACAGGAAGCTTCCTAACCCCATGGAATTCATCTAAGTACCATAGGAAGAACCCACCAATGAGGACAGCAGGATAGCTCAGCTAATAGAATGTTCTGATAGAGAAGTCAGCACACAGCTGGAAGATGAGATCAGGGACTTGGGTTCCAAGACTGAGGCACAGCCAGGAACAGTCATTACTTTCTGGGGACTCTGGTAAGGGGCAGTATGTGGTGCCTGCTGAGGACAGATCTTCAGATACCAGCCAGAGCTGCCCCAAGGAGGCCCCTCTCATGAGGCCTCTTTACAGCATCTCCTCCCAAGAGGACAGCTGTTCTGGAAGAAGGCTTCATGGGCAAGCTCTACACCCACTGTATTCTTTACTTAGGTTGGCAATCTGGTGATCTGGATGGTGTGGCAGTCTCTTGCTGTTTTGGTAACCGAAGCCCACCTGTTCCTACATGCCATCAAATTATAGTCTGCAGCCCTGAAAAACTGAGGTTGGGCTTGGAAAATGTTTCTGCAGTAGGTTATCACTTGCATTGGTTGGTTAAGGCAGCCATAATAATGTGTTAAAGATGGAGGGGCTTGAACAAAATGCTTTTATTTCAAATAGTTCTGGAGGTCAGAAGCACATAATTGGATGCCAGCATGGAGGTAGAGGGTTCAGGTAAGACCCTTCCAGGGCCCAGATGGCGCCTTCACACCATGTCTTCTTGGGGTGGGCTTTAAGCTGTAGATTTGAGCAATAGCCCAGCACTTACAGCAACCATCAAGAAACATCGTTACTGTTGTCTGAAATGGTCCCACTGTCCCTTCTGCTCCATCAGCTCAGCACCCTCCTACATGGGCAGAATGGCCATAAGAGGACCCTACGCTTATGTCTGGAGGTCAATAATGAGATCAGGATGGATCAGATGTTCCCCTGTGGGATTTCAGCTGCTTCTGATGTTTCCTCATTGGCTAGTGGACCAGGGACTCAGCCTTGTTCACAAGTCACACAGACAGGCATGAATAGGGTGGGTAGCAGTGCCCAGGTATCCACCTCAAGGTTGGTGACTTTGGAGGCTAGGTGCGCACCAAAGACAAAGTGCAGCTAGAGAGACTGAAAGTGGTCGGCTTCATGATTGCTTATTGTTATGCAGCAAGAGGTGATATTCTCAGACCCCTACTGACATCTGCCCAGAGGTCAGACATAGCCACCACAAGTGGGAAATATCCCCTTGGGACTAAGACAAAATGCTCACTGTGGGGAACTGTATCCACAACAGTAAGGGATTGTGAGTAATTACAGAAGTAAAAATCCAGGGAATTAAAAGGCATAAAGATGTTAAAGGACGATGCAAATGTTATGATTGTCTCTGTGGGAATAGCTCCTCCCATTAAAAAAAAAAAGAATGAAAAACAGGGCAAAAGGTTAAATACAGGAGATCTGTGAAGGGAAAACTTTAAATGGACAATCAACTTTATTAGTAAACACCAGTAGGAACAACTTAAAATAGGCAAAATATGTCATCACTATTAAAATAAAAATAAGTATAAAAGATATGAAAACATCAAAAATACAACACAAAACAAGTTTAAATTAATTTTTATTTATTTTAGTGTATGTCTTGCCGGTACATATGTCTGCACCACATGTGTCCCTGGTGCCCTCTGAGACCAAAAGAGACCATTGGGATCTCCTGAAAGTGATGTTACAGACAGTTGTGAGCTTCCATACAGGTGCTGGGAACTGAACCTGGGTCTTTTGCAAGAGCAGCCAGTGTTCTTAACGGCTGAGCCATAGCTCCAGCCCCACAAGTTAAATTTAAAATGTGCCTCAGGGCCAGCAAGATAACTCAGTAGGTAAAGGTGCTTGTCAGCAAGCCTGAAGATCTGACTTCAACTTCTGGGAACCAAAGTGTGGAAAGAGAAAACCAACTCCTGAAAGATGCCTCTGTGGCATATGTGCATACACACGCGCACACGCGCACACGCAGAGGGAGAAGGAGAGAGAGGGAGAGGGATCAAAGAGAGGGGAAGGATTGAGAGTAAACTTTAAAAAGAAACAAAAATATGACTCAGTTGAGTCATACTGTCATAAAGGGGTCATTATTTGTCTCCAGACTGGTTCGCATAATCAGTCCAACTCCAAAAGAATTCCAGTTGGCACACTGTGGTTGTTTCTACCCTTTCCTCTTCAATACAACTCTTACAATCAGTGTGCCAACTGGAATTCTTTTGGAGTTGGACTCAGGGCAAACTTAGATCAATGGGACTGGATGGAGGTCTCAGAACCACATCCATGAATGACCCCTGGCTTACCACAGAGCCACATCCCAGGTGAGCAAAGAAGGGAGGTGGCCCGCGCAGCACATGGCAGTCAACATGACATTCTATACGCAACCCAGCCCCACTTAATTCTTTATACAAAACCCAAAGTTCCTGATGGGTTTAGAGCCCACCAGAGATGGGCAGATCCAAAACTCAGTAAGTGAAATCCGACTGGCTCCAAAATTAGAAAAAAGCTGTATATTAAGTAATTTTTTTAAAGAAAATATTTGGGAATAATCCAGGGAAATCAGAATATGAAAAATACACATTATATACTGTTATTGAATTAAAGTAATTTTCATTCTCATAATGGTATAACTGTCACACAGAAAAATATCCTCAGGAAAGAGTATTAGAAAATTACCGGGTCCCTCCCCACAGCAGGTTGGGCGATGGAGTGAAGGGCTGGACCAGCCGGCCCTCACTCTGGGGCTGAGCGGATAATGAGTGTCCACGGCTCAGACCCCAGGGAGAACACTGAATCGGGAGACACATCGAGGCAGGATTTCATTTTTATTTGTTCAGGGAGTTTCTTTTATAGGGTATGAGAGGGGGGCAGAGTGAAAGTGTGGTGTGAGGTTACGTAGGCGGTGACGTAAGAGATAAGGTATAGAGAGGCCAATACACTAAATGAGCGTGGCTGCAGTCAGGCCGGGTTAGCGCCACAATGATCTAGTGCAGAAGAGTCTGGACTTCCGCCTTTTGGAGACAGGTCTCTAAAATCGAGTCTGGCTTGGGCAGGCACTATAGGCCCCCATCTGGCTGATTTAGGCCCAACAGAAAATGCACCCTTGGATTGTGTCATGGAGCTCGAATGAGCATTTGGAACCATTTCTGGGGGGACAGGCATTAGGTGACAGCTCTGCTTCTGGAATTTAGGCGGAGGGTACATGTTCATTGTACAATTTTAACTTTTAACTCTTCTCTACCTTTACATGTTTTTTGCCAGGCGGTGGTGGTGCACGCCTTCAGTCCCAGCAGTTGGGAGACAGAGGCAGGTGGATCTCTGTGAGCTCAAGGTTACCCTGGTCTACAGAGTGAGTTCAGGACAGCCCAGGATACACAGAGAAATTCTGTCACAAAAAAGAAAGAGAGAGAGAGAAAGAAAGGAAGGAAGGAAGGAAGGAATTGCTTTAACACAGTACCTTTACAAAGTAACAAGACAGGCCTGACACACAGTTATGTGCTATGCTGGCAAGTTTCATGTCAACTTGACGCAAGCTAGAAGTGTTAGAAACAAAGTTCACTTGACCAAACTTTAGTTAGGCTTTAAAAAGCCTGGGAACTTAGGTAGGCCAGAAACTCCAGGTCAACTTGCCCCAGAATCTATCATGTACTGCCCCCCCGCCAGAGCTTGGAAGCTCTAACCATTGCCAGGAGGCCAAGTTCCAGCTTGGGTATGGCCGGTTCCCAGAGCAACAGAGAGAACAACAGAAACCACAGGTTGCCAACGGTCATGAGTTTGGAAATCCCCACCTTGTTTCCTAGGTCACCTATGCTAGTCTCTCAAAGTACGGTTGCTTGATGATGCTTGATTCTGCCTTGTTGAAACGTATTTAACCTGAACTGAGATTCTGTTCGGGTCTCCTCTCTCTCCTTCCATGGGGAATCTGTAAGGTTGACCCCAGCATACCGGTCAATAAAATCCTCTTGCGTTTTGCAACATTCTCCAGTGTCCTGGTGATTCCTTAGTTGCCCCAAGTTTAGCTTCAGGAATCCATTCCTTGACCCTAACAGAGGAATTTGGGAAGAGGGAACCTCAACTGAGAAAATGCTTGTAACCAGACTGGCCTGTAAACAAGCCTGTGGGGCATTTTCTTGATTGATGATATTTGTGGGCCCCAGCTCACTGTAAGTAGTGCCATCCCTGGGCTGGTCCAGGTCTTGGGTGCTATAAGAAAACAGGCTGAGCAACTCATGAGGAGCAAGCCAGTAAGCAGCACCCCTCCATGGCCTCTGCTTCAGTTCCTGCTTTGAGTTCCTTACATGATGAATTGTGCTGTGGAACTGTATGTGGAAATACCTCCCCCACAATTGCTTTTGGTCATGGTATTTATCACAGCAATCAAAATCCTAACTAAGAATTTGAATACAATTCCAGAGGCTGAATAAATCCCAAGGAAAAGACAAGAATTAAAACCACAGCACATGCAATATAGTTTAAACTCTTCGGAGACTAAGAGGAGGGTTATGTGAAAAGCAAGAGAACAGTAGATGCTGACATTGGGGCGGGTCGCCCCTAGGCAAGGAGGACAGGCATTACCACTTACCTCTTACTCACTGGCTTCCCTTTACATTGTAATTCTTATCATGACTGAAACAGAGACCAAATACAACCCCCACCTCCAGTACTCTACCCCCTAAAATAAAAAGGAGTGGGAAATGATGGGCCAGGACGGTTGGATGTGATTCTGGACAAGTTGCCCAATAGAGAGCAGGAATCACTATCAGATCTGCCACACTAAACTGCAGACATTCCTGGACTCAGGCTGCTCTCAGCCCAGTGCAGCTTTTAGTTGCATTGACTGTACTTCCCTGTCCCCTAGGCGTGAGTCCAACAGAAACCCATGCTTACCTGGACTGTTTTGTAGTGACCCTACCAGTTCCCAAGCTACAAAGAGCTGTTTCCTGCTTTGTTTGCCCCCATCAGAAGAGCATCCAGAGTCCCAAAATGCTCAGTGACAAGGAAGTAACAGGAATCAAGCCTACGGTGGCCCTTGGGCCTCACTTCAGAAACCCTTTAGGTTTAGGGTCTCCTGTGAGATCAGTGGAGGCACAGAGAGAGGGTTCTGCATCCTCCCTCTCCATCCATCCTAGCTATCTGACAAGTTTCCCACACACCACTCGAGGAGGCACTTCCCTTAAGACTGGCCTCACCAACCAGCTTCAGAGCAAGTGCCTGATGCTTGGCTGACACTGTGAGTGACAGCCTGGTCCTTCCCAGATGTTGTAGTCACTGGGTGCAGCCTCAGTCACAGGAAAGCAGGAGAAATTGTGACCTAACAGGCTTTGAATCCTTGGTTTGAAAGATCCTATGGATTGTTTAATGGCTTTTGAGAGTAACCTGACTTTTAAAACCTAACACTTGGACCCCAGAATGGGAAGTCCTGGGGAAAAGGCTTTGAGGCAGAGGTCGCTGTTGATGGGGCCGATTAGGATCTACTTCCTGGTGACTCAAGGACCACAGCAGAAGGACAGACCCTGCCTTAAGCACACTTAAGGCTGCTGGACCAGATGTAAAATGGAAATGTCTTTATAACCAGGAAGACCTGGTTTTTCTCCAGGCCACAGAAGGGACTTGGGGAGAGTTTAGAGGCATGTGACAAAGATGATTTGACATGAAGGAAGTGTCTTGCTTCCTGTAATTCTGTCTTAGCAAGTGCCAGCTCTGAGAGCCCTGGACCGCAGACAGGCAGCTCACACCTTCCAGATATGGACTCTGTCTATATTGAATCTCCCCTTCCAGCTCCTGGGGCTTGGTACAGGAGGAATGTGAATTTGGCAGGGTTTCAACAGGAAAGTAGAAGTCTGGTAAGCTAAAATGCTTACGTGAATCATGAGGTAAAGCCTTACACGAGACACAGTGATTTCTGGGTAGGACACAGCATCCATATATTTTTTTTTTAAATCTAAGTTCATCGGGGCTGGAGAAATGGCTTAGTTTCAGAAATATTTTCCATGCAAGCATAAGGACCTGAGTTCAACCCAGAAAAAAGGCTGAGTGAGCATGGTGGTGCACACTTGTCACTCCAGCACTAGGAAGGCTGGGGCAGGCAGATCCCTGGGGCTCATTAGCTTATCATCCTATCATACCAAATGAGTTACAAACCAATCGGAGACCTTGTCTCAAAAACCAAGATGGATGGTGACCTGAGGAACAATATCCAAGGTTGACCTCTGGCCTCTATATGTACATTCAGAGATATGCATATAAGTCTCTGTCTCTGTCTCTGTCTCTCTCTCTGTCTCTCTCTCTCTCTCCCTCCCTCCCTCCCTTCCTCCCTCTCTCCCCCTCATCTCTCTCCCTCTCTCCCTTTCTCTCTCTCTTTCTCTCTCTCCCTCCATTTCTCTCTCATACACACACACAAAGTTCCATTTTGGTTCAGATGCATAGCAAGAAGACAAAAATCATTTGCTCCAGCATCCACCCCAAACACTACTCCGTGAATTTAGATGGTATTACTCTCTTTTTTTTCCACAGACCAAGTCTTGATTTTTATTACTTAAAAAACCCTGCATATTTATTTTGCTTTTTGACTCTCTGCTTGTGCCTTTAAAACTTTCACAACAATTTTCTGCTCCTCAATAAGGAAAGCCTGCTTGATCCTGTCGAGGACACACTTGGCACACATGGACCCACCATAGGCCCTGCTGACATGCTTCTTTGTCTTAGACAACCTCATAAGGACTTTAGGACACACAGCACGAACCCCTCAAAGTCTGCCTGGGCACATACCACATGCAGACTTAGGTGCTTTCCCAACCTTCTTGGTATACAAGTAAACAATCCTGTTACCAGAAATTCAAGGCAGCCATGGTTTTGATAGAGGCTGTATTGTAGGAGAGCCTACAACGGTATGTCAAATGCTGGACCATTCTAAGTGCCTCTAAGCAGTGTCCCCAGAAGAAGAAACTGAAGGGGCAGGCAAGTTCAAAGGTCCGATTGTATTACTTTCGGCCAATTCATTCATGGTTTGATTATCTCCTCCAAACTCCATACACTGAACTTTCACAGACAATGAGATTCCCTAGGAGTGAGCAGGTCATAGGTGCTCCCTTGTGAATGGATTGAGAAAACAGGTTTTGTGCCCGCACACCCTCCCATTCTTGCTGCTGGGATGGGGTGCTCTGCCCTGTGAGGACACATTACTCCAAGACCATCTTGGGCAGGACTGAGCCCTCACTGGACAATGGGCCTCTGAAGCCTTGATCTCAGCTTCCCAGCCTCCAGAGAGGTGGGTAGTAACTGCCTGTCATTCCTGATAACCCGTCTGTCCTGTTTTGTCATAGTGGCACCAATAGACTCAGGCAAAGAAGATGTTTACCTTTAGAACAGGCGTAGACTGGCTGCCTGGCACCCACAAAGCCCAGGGTCCCATCTCTGTCACTGCATAGACCACACATGGTGGCACATGCCAGTAATCCCAGCACCCAGGGGGTACAGACAGAAGGATCCAAAGTCATCCTCAGATACAAAGCTAGTGTCTGCTCCTCAAAGACCAGAGAAAACACTGCATAACTCTGGAGAGTTTTAACTAATGAAATATCCCTCTAATATCTACTTATAAAATTACGTTAGAGAGCGTTTAACTTCTTCTTAAAATCCATATAATTTCTTAAAATAGTTCTTGCTGATAAGAATAACCCCTTGATCGAGCGTTCACCATGGTCTAAACCCCTTGTCAGTCAAGAGAGAGGGAGAGAGAGAGAGAGGCCTAAGGGGAACCAAAGACAAGCACAGACCAGTACCCAGGGCTGGGGGAAAGTGCTTGACCCCTGACACCCTGAGCTCCTGTTGCCTGCCTGTGTCTTTCCTCCTACCTCCCCAGGACTGGCTGCAGGAGAGGACCCAGCATCTCACTGGAAGGGTTGGAGAGAGCTATGCTCCAATTAAAGATGCTTTCCTGATGTTCTGACTACAGACACTACAAAGATTTCCACACAGATCTACCCAATAAAATGGGGCTGATGCACAGGGACGCCTCCTCAACTATGTTCATAGCAGCTTTATTTGTAATAGCTAGAAACTGGAAACAACCCAGATGTCCTTCAACCAAAGAATGGATAATAAAAAACAAACAAAAAAAACTGTGGTACATTTACACAATGGAATACTACTCAGCCATCAGAAACAAGGAAATCATGTAATTTGCAACCAAATGGATGGGACTAGAAAAGCTCATCATGAGTGAGCTAACCCCAGACTCAGAAAGATACAATGGCATATATTCCTTTATACCTGGATTTTAGCCATATAGTACAGGATAACCATCCTACAATCAATAGACCCAAAAAAGCCGGAACAAGGACTTGGCTACCTGTTAGTGGGACACTCCACCCTAGTGGAACTGCCATGTATGCCTCCTGTGCAAGAGGAAGCTCTTAGACCTCATGTGACTAATGAACTGAGGGGGGCTGATACACGGAGGGACCCCACATGAGAGGGATGGGATGGGTGGGAGAGAAGGTAGAGGGTGGGAAGGAGGGGATGGCAATGGAGATGTAATGAAGTAATAAATAAATGTTAAAAAAGAAAAAAGAAAAAATGGGGCTGATGCATCTAAAAACAAACAAACAAAAACCTCTCAGGCAGGACCCCAGCATTCTGTAGGCAGAGGCAGGCAGATCTCTGTGAGTTTGAGGCCAGCCTGGTCTACAAAGTGAGTCCAGGACAGCCAGCCTATTACACAGAGAAACCCTGTCTCAGGGAAAAAAAGAAAAAAACCTCTCCATGGGGGTCTGGAGAGATGGCTCAGAGGTGCCCCTCTTGCCGAGGACCCCAGTTTGGTTCTCAGCACCCATGCCAGATGGTTCACAACTGTCTACAACTCCAGTTCCAGGGGATTCAACACCCTTTTCTGTCCTCCACAGGAGACACCCCTGCCACATACACATACATAAAAATAAATCTCTAAAAACAAAACAAACATACAAAAATTCTAAAGCAGGTAAAGGTGCCTGCCACCAAGGTTGATGGTCTGAGTTCAATCCTGGGACCAATAGTAGTGGAAGAAGAGAACCAAATCCCACAAGTTGTCCTCTGACCTCCACATACACCTTTCCGCAGACACACATAGACACAACCCAAATAAGAAATCTAATAAAACCCACTCACCAACCTGGAAAGCAACTGCCCTGACTTTCTTTCCAAAGCTGTGGCTCTTTCAACCAAAGGTGCTCTGCAGTCATACCCAGACAGATCACATCACCACTTGTGATTTGTAATGAAATAGACGATCTTTATAAGCACAGCGTAGAACAAAACACTGAGAAACAGAGGGATGTGTGCATCGCAATATTCATATAAGATTAAGCCATGGTCTCTAGGGAAATCTGTGCTGTATTGTTAGGAAGCTGTACAAGGGAGTTCTAAATATTTTAAAGTTCCACAGTGTCCTTTGCTTTCTGTTGATGTGATAAACAAGGTCCAAAAGTATCTTGGAAAAGGAAACGGTCTGTTTGGCTTACCGGTTACAGTCTTTCATTGAGGGAAGCCAAGGCAGGAACCTGAAGGCAGGAACTGAAACAGAAACCATGGAGGAACACTGCTTACTGGCTTGCTTCCTCTAGCTTGCTCAGCTACCTTCCTCATACATCCTAGGACTTCCTGCTCAGAGGTGGGCTCTTCCCCCATCACTTGTAAATTTTAAAAAAAATGCCCCAGAGACATGGCCACAGGCCAATCTGATGGAGGCAATTCCTCAAATGAGATTTCCCAGGCATGTGAAGGTGACAGCCAAGATTAGTCACCGAGTATGATACCTCACGCTGGTAATCTCTGCGCTCTCAAGGTGAAAGCAGGAAAACAAGACCTCCAAGAGCATCCTTAGCTACACAGCAAGTTCGAGGTCCACCTGGGCTACCTGAGACCTTGTCTCAGACAAACAATTTCCTCATGGTATGTTTTCGTTCAGCAAATTGGTTCTTTTTCAAACCATTCACACATATTTTGGAGTTCTAACTTAAATAACTGTCGATGTGAATGGAAAGTAGTGTTCATATTTAGTCACTGAAGTTTGCCAAGCCTTCCTCGATGGCCAAGTAAAGAGCTACTTTATAGAAATGTTCCACGAGTGTCTGGCAAGGATGAGCATTCCAGAATTATCAGATTATCAAGTACACCAATCCAAGTATACCCATTAGAGCAAACTTCACCTTTTGTGTGTGTGTGTGTGTGTTCTTATCTGTATCTTGGGTGTCTTTCTTGTTCTGTAGACCAGGCTGGCCTTGAACAGAGATCCACCTGCTCCTGCTCTGGAATGCTGGGACTAAAGGAGTGTGTCACCACCACCAGGATGGGTGTCTTTGTTGATGTTCTGCAACTGTAGCATCAATGTGATGGGGAACCCTACCATAATGAGTGATAGGCAAACTCCCACTGTACATCTGTGAGTTTTCACAGTGTAATTTGGGCATGCTGGGCATCTCACTTTAGGTGTTGTTTGGCACACCCCCAGGCCTGTTTTTCCATAGGGCCTCATCTGGTATTAATCACTATGATCTTCACCTCTAGACAATTGATTCTGGTCATATTTAATTATGTGGTGCATGCACACGTCCAATCTGTCCTCTAGCTCCTGGAACAAATGGAAGTCAGTAACTCTATCATGAGCGTCAATTATTTACTTATATTTTCACTTGTGCATGAGAGTATGCGGGTGCCCACAGACAACAGAAGAGAGGCCCTGCTCCTCAGGCACTAGAGTTGCACGTGGTTGTGAGCATCTTGACAATGGAGCTGGGATCAGAACTCAGGTCTTCTGGAAGAACAGCTCATGCTGCTCTTCACTGAACCAGCTCTCCAGCCAGGACTCGTTTACGGATCCCTTTTCACCCACCCATGGTTCTTCTTCGTTCTCCGGCTTGCATTTCCCTGCTTCTCCCGTCTGCTAGCTTGTGTTTGGACCTCAGCCATCCAGGGCTGGATATTTCTGAACAGCTGTGATCACGTGTATCCTGTGTTCTGCCTTGCAGTCACAACTGCTTTGGTCACACTTGCATTTGTTCAGCATTTGTTACCCTCCACAGCTCAGTCAGACCAAACCCAAGCTGCTTCCACACCTCAAGCAGCAAAATTCCACCCTGACAGGACAGGAGCCTAGTGGTCACTCTGGAGGCCTGGGATTGGGGAACATTTCCTCCCAAGCATATGGGGACTGCTGTCCGGCTGAAGACCTGGGTTTCCCTGTGGTGCACATGCCAATATCCTCCCAGGGATCACAGTCTATTATGGCCTGGCACCCAGTGTTCCAAAGATCCTGTTTTTAGGATAAGTTTGTGTCCCCATCTTCCTTTTCTTGGTCCACAGCTAGAGTCTTCTCTTGCTTTTGGATTTTGAAAGACAAAATTGCCCTGTACAAAAACCTAGGCTTGCAGGACTTTTGTTTAAGTATTTTAAGATGTTTTAATTTTGTCATATTCTTATAGTTTCAGATGCAAAGTTAGCCAGGCTGTGTTTATTCCTCTGTGTGTGATCCCCTCCCTCGCTGTCTCTGTCCTGTTGGGGTTGAAGCTGCTGTGTGTAGGCTGCATTTCTGATGCTATGTGCATTACCTCCCTGTTCTATTTGGCACCCTGTTCCTCCCAAACATTCTACGGCATGAACTCTCAAATATTTCCCATGCCCTTTTTCCTTTTCTTCTGGAATTCTAACTCCACAAATGCTAACTTTGGTATTTTCCCATAGCTACATACTCTGGGATGGCTGGCTACTTCTAAGGCCTCGTCATTCCCATGTTCTGTCCACATTTGTGTCCTTGATTCCTCCCTGCCTTCTCAGACTCTCCCCAAATCTGGCGTTTTAATCTCTCTGTAATGGGGAAGCAGGGAAGGCCATAGGAGATGGCGAGGTCTTACCTTATTCGCCAGTGAGTGTCGCTCCATAAATGTCTGGATAGAAAGGCTATAGCCATGAGGAAATATTGGTGTTCCCACCTTTCTAAGGGACTCCGGCAGCCACTAAATGACTTTCACATGCCAAAGATCCCAGCAACATGAAAGCAAGTCTTCACCACTGTGAGAAATGGTACAGCAGCTGCTCAAAAACTTGGCAAGGGATCACCACGTGCCTAACGGTCTCACTTGCGGGTGAAGACCGGAGTTATGCCTGTCACTGTTGAAAGGTGCCTGGGAGAAGCAGCTTAGGGGAGAAACAGGTTCCTTGGGTTCATGGTTGGAGGGTCTGGTCCACCAAGGCAGGGATAAGGCTGCTATGCACATCCACAGATCAGGAAGTGGAGAAGGGCCCGGTAGCACTCAGCTGTGCTCTAGTTTGGATTCTGGTGCTGTGGACAAAATCTTGACCAAAAGCAACTTGGGGAGGACAGGGTTTATTTCAGTTACACCTTATTGTCCTTTACAGCAAGAATCCAAAGCAGGAACTCAAGGCAGGTACTTGAAGCTGACATTACAGGGGGAGGCTACTTATGGGCTTGCTCCCTGGCTCCTGCCTAGCTAGCCTTTTTATACAGCCCAAGTTCCCCTGCCTAGGTAATTGTACCATACACAGAGGGCTCACACCTCCTATATTGATCGACTGGCAATCAAGAAAATGTCCCCACAGATAGTGCCACAGGCCAATCTGACTGAAGCAATCCCCCAGCTTAGGGCTCCCTCTTCCCCCATCACAGCTGGCTTTCTCCTTTACCCTTTTTATTCTGTCAGGATCACAGGCCATGGAATGGTTCAATCTACATTCAGCACCAGTCTTTGTCTGCCAATCCTTTCTAGAAAAGCCCTCAGAGATCCACCCAAAGGTATGGGTTTTGGTTTTTTATTTGTTGTTTTATGAGACAGGGTATTTCTATATAGCCCTGGCTGTTCTGGAACTCACTATGTAGACCAGGCTGGCCTCAATTTTTGGAGATCTACTGGCCTCTGTCTCCTAAGTGCTGGGATTAAAGATGTGTGCCACCACACCTGGCTAGGTACAACTTTATGTTTCACTTTGTTTCATTATATGTGTTTGTGTGTATGCACATAAGATGTGTGCCTGTGGAGGCCAGAGATGGTCATTGGAACTGGAGTTACAGGCAGCTGTGAGCCACCCAACATGGGTTCTGGGAATCAAACTCAGGTCCTCTGGTAGAGCAGTATATGCTGTTAATGGCTAAGCCATCTCTCCTGTCCAATCTTTTACGTATTTATCAATTTGCAATCTTAGGGTTTGTAATCAATGAAACAAGCTGCTAACTAACACCCAATGTTGGTCGCCAGGGGTTAAACGAATGGGCTGAGTCAACAACTGCTTGCTTTGACACACCTTTGCTGATGACATCTTCGCACTGGCAGTGAAATTTACCAGAAAAAGTAACGTTTAGGTGGAAACTGCCATCTTCTAAGCGATGTAGAGCTTCAGAGGCTTCGTCTTTGTTTCAGGACATTTAACTGCTTCATTCTTAGGAAACTGAGTTCCTCCAACACCCACCCAGGCTCAGGGCAGGAGGGAAGCCTTGCTCTAGGGGGGACAGTTGTGGCTCTGGATGGCTGCTTCTGAGTCTGTCCATGTCCCAGGCAAAGCAGACACTCCCAGAGTGTGCAGACCAGCTTCAGCAACTGGTTGCTTGATGGGTTCAGGATTTCTGTGGAAGGATATGGGTTCTCCCGTTCCACATTTCCTTGAAAGTCCAGTGGTCAAGCTCACTCCCAGCATCTAAGTTCTGGATCGTTCTGATTTGGTAAGCATCCCAGAACTGTAGAGGCCTGGAGAGTGAACTCTCTGAAGTCTGTTCAGGATGTCCCACAAGGGCACAGTGGGTATTCCTGTTGACTGCCATGGATGGGTGACAACAGAGATAGCTTTCCTGAAATGACACAAATGGTGGGTCCCTTTATATACAGTGATTTCCGTCTGCTTGAAACATCTGAGTAGACACAGCGCACCCTCACAGCGAGGTTGCTAGGCAGACCGCATCCCCAGCGCCCAAGTCTCACGGGCCTTTCCCCAGTTACTGCAGGAAACCAGCCTCTTCCCCGGGGGCCTCTGCCACATCGATTTTTATTTCTTGGTCCTTGGCCCCTGGGAGAGCTGCCTCCCTTAACCAGCTGCCAAGCATTCTTTTCCCTGGATACCACATCTGTTTTCCCCAAACAGTATCTCTCCCCAAGCTGGATTCAGATGTCCTTTGTTCACACTGGCCCTTGCATCCATTCCCTTCATGTTAGTCCATTCTGGATACTATCTCTAAATACCAGAAACTCAGTTATTTATTAAAAAAAAATAAAGTTTCCTTTCTTTTAGTTCTGGAGGCTGGGAGTGTTGGAGTAACCTGAAACCTGCTTGTATTTTGTTGCTAATTATTGGCACCAGAATCTGGTTGCCATGTGAACCTTGCTCTACCTAATTTGGAGTTGATTGGTTGAATAAATGCTGAGGCCTGTGATTGGGCAGAGAGAGAGATAGACAGAGCAACAGTTGATGGGCTTTTGGAGAAGCAGAGAGGATCATGGGAGGAGAAGCCAAGAGGAGGAAGGAGGAGACACACCATGGGTTAGATGGAAGAACATCATGCCATGCAGCCTGGAATATTGACAATAGCACCGAGAAAAACAGCCCAATGGGACATATTTATATATTGGAGTTTTATTTGGGGCATAGCATTAAAAGCTAGCTTAGATAGGTTAAGATTGCACAATCCAGGCTAAGGCTTGATAAAATCTACCAGATATCTCAGTGTGATCATTTATAATGGTGAGTTAAGGATTAACATCACCAATTAATTAACTATAATATAAATACTGGTATTTAATTAATTAATTCAACATGGGAGTTTCAGGCCAAGGTGTGAACATATTCCATGACTATAGTAGCATGATCAGTTGTGAACATATTCCATGTCTAAGGCAGCATGATAAGGTGTGAACACATTTCGTGTCTATGGTAGCATGATGTCACAGTGACACCAGAAGAGCAGAAGACAAATGGCCAGAGAGGTGTGTTTTTTAGAGACAGTGTGGAATCTAGTTTTTAATCCAGCCCACCAGTGTGTATAGGCCATACTGTTAGGTGTATATGAAAAAGAAGAAAAAATTAACAAGAACTTAAAAAAAAGGGAAAAGAGAGCTGTCCGGTTGGCTCAGAGTGAAGGTTCTTGTCACTAAGCCTGATGATCTCCATGGTAGGAGAAAATCAACCTGCACAAGTTGTCCCACACAGAGTATAAATGTAATATTCAAGAATTTGAAGAAGGGGCTGGAGAGATGGCTCAGCAGTTAAGAGCACTGACTGCTCTTCCAAAGGACCAGGGTTCAAATCCCAGCACCCACATGGCAGTTAGTTCACAGCTGTCTGTAATGGCCGGGCATGGCGGCACACGCCTATAATCCCATCACTCAGGAGGAAGAGGTAGGTGGATCTCTGTGACTTCAAAGCTAGCCTGATCTACAGAGTGAGTCCAGGACAGCCAAGGATACACAGAGAAACCTGGTCTCCAAAACAAAAAACAAAAAAAGAATTTAAAGACGATAGTGGGAAAACAGCATGAAGCAATGGAGCAGCTTCTCTGTGGACTTTTTGGAAATGGGAGATGACCGGTTCTGTGCCCAGGGAGGTGGGGAGGATGCTCAAGCTGGGGCCTGTCTCCTCAGTGCCCTGGGGATGTGGGAAGTGGCCGCAGCAGGTGGAGAGCCTGCCTTGTGCTCTCAGGACCTCCTGAGAGTCAATCACCAGCTGCAGAGACACCTGCTGAGGTCAGGTGATCACCAAGCTGCAGAGTTCACGGGCTCCAAGGCTGAGCAGCTAAACCATGGCTCCCAAGGTAGACCAGCCAGGCATGTCTTGGAGCTTCCCCAACTCTGAGGTTACTCCCAACGGATGGAGTCTTCTGGCCACAGAGGGTAGGCCTGTGTTTCTGTACTTCCCAGCCAGAGCTGAGCCTCCTAATGTTCTTTTCAGCTCCTCAGTGTCTGGCTCTCCTATTCTCCATTACTCCTTTCTGGGCCTTTCTTCTCCTGGGGCTGGGGCTGCTCCCACCACCCTGTGTAGCTCGGTTCCTAAGAACAGATTGTTTCTCAGGATGCATCCAGCCACTGGCCTTCAAGTCACACAGGGTAATAAAATGGGATTCCTGCCCACCACCAACCCATCTGCTGGAAGAACCACCGTCTCACCAAAATCAACAACTGGATTTGAGGTTTGTGAGAGCTATGGGTTTGTCCCAAGGGTAAGATTGCCCACTCCTCCCATGGGCCCACCAACATTTGATTTGAGTTTGAAAGAAAGATGATGGTTAACAGAAGTGAGGAGAGAAAGGGAGTCTTTGAAACATGGCAAATTGAAAACACACAGGCTTAGAGAGGGCACGTATGGTGAATTATTTCATCTCATTGAACCTCTGTGTCCTGTGGAGTGGTGTGGTGTCTATATGGGGGGGTTGCTAGAATGAGCAGGAGAAAGGCTGTTTGTGGGACACATGTGAACTGTGTGAGCAGCAGTGCTTACAGGCCATATAAAAGTAGGAAAATACAGTTCTTCCTTTGTGTTCATTTCTACACCCTACCATCACGCTACATGCCTGAATTGTGACCTGGAAATAGCAAAACCTGCCAGGACAAGGCTGGGCTCTAGTAAGTCCCCTGTGTCACTTGTGTCTCTGAGGCACTGTGGAAGGTCAGCTGGTACAATAAAGACGGCTTCTGTGGGAACATGCTGGTCGAAGGCTCCAATCGGTAAGAAGGAACTTCACAGAGTATTGAGTAGTCTAAGACAGGCTGCATCAAACACTGGGGTCGTGGGGTTGTGGGAACCAGGACTCTAAGTTCCTACAGTGCAGACTGCCGCTTTGTTCTCTGCAGGGCGCACAGGTCCCTCTGAAGAGAATCCACCCAGCATAGTGCTATGCATCCGATACCCGGAAATCAGCTTCTTTGTACCCTCTGCTCGGTCATTCCAACACAAGGTGTCTTTTCAGAGAAAGTTAAGGCAATGGGACCCTTAGGCAGGTAGATGATGACATGACGGTGCCTTGCCCTCAGCAGGATGCTAGACACCAGGGATGCCCACAGGCTGCAGCTCACAGGCTACCCTGGAAGGATTAACACTAGAGGGTGGCCCTGCAGTCGGGCCCCAGAGGAGAGTGGGAACACTAGTCAGTTCCTCCTTTTAGCCACAGGGCTCCAATTAGTCTGGACCAACCCTGTGAGTCCACTTTCAGGTCTATGCGGTGATGCCATTCCTAGAAGGGCCTTCCAGGGCTAGTACAGAGGCACGAGGCTGAAATCAGGACAGCTACTTCAGTGGGTGGCGGACAGTGAGCTAATGCTGCTAACTTTGTCTGGGTCTCACTCAGCCTCTCTGCTTCTTGTCAGAAGCATTCAGTGCCAGCCCTCCACAGCCCTGCCCTGGAACATCCCCCCTGGGACCAGCCACCAAACCCCAGCACACACAGCAGAATCACAGATGTAGCCCCCCCCACATCCTGAGCTCAGGCATTCCCAGCAACATGACTGGCAGGCCCACCCTGCACATTCCTACTCTGGACGGTCTTCCAAGACTCCAGCGTTCTGACAAGGCTTTCCATAAATAACGGGCTCCCTCGCCTGTGTTCCTGGGATATGCACACACTCAAGTGACTACTTACTGGCTGATTACAGCAGTCACCACTTCTCTTTGCAGTCACTAAGGGCAAAGGGCCTGGAGACAGCATGACCATCCAAAAAATAATGTGTATCCCAAAAGGCCAGAAGCAGGACTTCCCCAGTCACTCCCTTGAGTACTCGACTTCCAGCATCACAGAAGTGTATTTTATTTGGTTGGTTTTTCAAGACAGGCTCTCACCATATAGCTTTGGCTCTCCTGGGATTCACTCTGTAGACTAGGCTTGGCTCAACTCTGAGAGATCTCTCCCCAAACTCTGACCCAGGGGACCAACAGCATTGCAGACATACATTGTCATATAAAAATATAGTGTGGCCCATCCCAGGTCAGGCATACAGTAGACTGTGTTGTTCTTTCTCTCTTGGTTATCATTATTACCCAAATACATTTTCAATGTTGAAAAGTAGAGAGAATAGCCGGGCAGTGGTGGCGCACGCCTTTAGTCCCAGCACTTGGGAGGCAGAGGCAGGCGGATCTTTGCGAGTTCGAGGCCAGCCTGGTCTACAAAGTGAGTCCAGGACAGCCAGGGCTACACAGAGAAACCCTGTCTCGAAAAACCAAAAAAAAAAAAAAAAAAAAAAGTAGAGAGAATTAAAGGAGAAAAAGTGTACTTGGTGTACTTGTTTTCATTTTTCTTTAAGAATGTCTTTTTTGGTTTTGTTTTGTTTGAGAGGGTGTCCTGTTGCATGTAGCTCAGGGCTGGCCTCTACCTTGCTCTTGAGGATGACCTTGAATTCCTTGTCCTCCTGTCTCCACCTCCCAAGACCAGTATTACAGCTGTGTGCCACAGTACTGGATTCTTACAAAAATTCTTTCAGTAGTGAAACAGGTTGTGCTGTGCACTCTGGTTTCCTTCCCTTCCTCTTTCCCCAAGTTGGGTGCCTTGAACAGCAAGCACATTTTTATCTTTATATCGTAGGACACAAATCCGACATGTCTGTTTATGGAGAACACACAACACAGATCAAAAAAGAAAAAAAAGAACCAGATGGCATGTACCTCAGGCTCTGTGGGCAGAGGCCTTTGTGCTGAGTGTGAACAAAGGCACAGACATAAGTGAGTGCATGCCATGGGTGTGTCCTAATAAAACTTTATTTACAAGAACAGACAGCAGGCTGAATTTGGTAGAACAGACAGCAGGCTGAATTTGGTCTTCAGGCAGTACTCTGACAACCACTGCTTTTTAAATTAAACAAATGATGTCATGATGTTGACACCACTCTACGAAAGCCATTCTTCTACTCTAAGCAGTGTTCTGGGGACTCCCCTCTCCCTACTTCAGCTGTCCTATACACAGCACGGTGAGAAGGTTCCCTGCACATCGCTCTATTCATTTTAGGGGGAACCTGGTTTATTCTCACCAGGAGCAATGCCAATGCATTTTCACTCCCAAGACACTTTTCATTGTACTTTAATATCTTTACCCTTCCCGGCTGTATTTTGGAAGTAGGACTCAATGTCAGCCCTGCTCACTTCACACTTCTGTGTTTTGTTTTTTCCCTCCTGACCCAGGAGACACTGGTGACGACTTGGACCCTTTCTATGGTGGTTCACCTCCACTGTCAACTTACCATGATTTAGAATAACCTGCGAGGCAAACCTCTGGATGTGTCTGAGGGTGTTTCCAGAGAGGTTTAGTTGAGGGAGACCTCCCAGAATGTGGTAATGTGGGCGGCTATCCCCCTGACATCCTTGGTTGAGGAGGAACAACGCCCGTGTGTGTGTGTGTGTGTGTGTGTGTGTGTGTGTGTGTGTGTGTGTGT
>CAJQZJ010033015.1:6906872-6918310 GCA_907164525.1 Lophiomys imhausi | reverse complement strand
TGTGTGTGTGTGTGTGTGTGTGTGTGTGTGTGTGTGTGTGTGTGTGTTGCAGCTGCTTCGTGCTCTTGCTCCCAAGCCCTCCCACAACGACGGGACTAACCCACTTGTAAACATGGACCCATAACACACCCTTTAGATGCTTTCGTCACAGGAATGAGAAAAGTAACAGACACACTATGATTTTTCTTTTTGCTGTTGTTTTAAAGACAGGGTCTCCAGTTGCCCAGGGTAGCCACTGAGTATGCAGCTGAGGATGGCCTTGAGCTTCTGCCCCTCCTGCCCCCTCCCCCACCTCTGGAATGCTGGGATTGCACACCCAGTTTCTGAGACGCTGGAGACCAGACACTTTGCACATTAGACCAGCACTCTGCCAGCAGGCTGCAGCCCAGCCCTTGCTCCATGTCTTTAATACACTTACAGTCTATCTCCCTGCCATGTGCCATGGACAGGGCAGTTGCCACAGAGCTTGGGTTGTCAGAATTCAGCCTGGACACTTGGTCCTTATTTTGAACTATGCATGATCAGTTACATTATGATTTGTCCTCCACACCCACACAAGTCCCATAAAAGTTTTAAAGTCAGTTAAAAACCACCACAGTGGCAATGGGAAAGAAGGATGGTGCACAGAGACTTCACCAGCAAACATGTTAACTGCCTAATGAAAACATATCCTATTTATTTTTATTATAACACTTTTTATTATTTTTAAACTTTTTAGACAATATATTTTTATCATATAAGATAAATAAAATTTATCTTATAATACATATAAGTACATATAATAATACATAAATACATATAAGATAAATACAATTTTTAGAAAAAGAAACTGGCGCTGGGAGATGGCTCAGTGATTAAGAGCACTTGTTGCTCTAACAGAAGACCTGGGTTCAATTCCCAGCACCCACTTGACAGATCTGTCACTCCAGTTCCAGGGGATCTGATGCCCTCTTCTGGACTCTAAGGACACCAGCCATGCACAGCCATTCACATACACATACTTTTTTTTTAATTAAAAGAATACATTCTACCTCACCACAGAGAGAGCCTGGATGTCCATGATATCAGCATCAGAGGCTCTACCCTGGAGCTGCTGCGAATGCTGCAGAAGCCCTGGAAATCACATGGCATGCTGTGTCAGGAAGAAAACCCACCTTCTCCCTCCCAGGCAAGACTCCTGCACGGAACCCTGGAGCAAATGAACACAGACACCTTCACTTACTGAGGAATCTTGTTTATTGTTAAGTGTTAGGTGATGTGGAAGTCACCTTAAGAAACGGGAGCCCTCAGCTGGCCTTCGTGGCATACACCTCTAATCCAGGCACTCAGGAGGTAGAAGCAGGTGGATCTCTGAGTTCAAGGCCAGCCTGGCCTACAGAGTGAGTCCATGACAGCCAGGGTTATACAGAGAAACGCTGTCTTGAGAAAACAAAAAAACAAAACAATAAAAGAATTAGAGCCCTCCATGCTGTGGGACCAGGGTTGAGCTAAGGATCCTTGGGAATGGGGCATTCCTTCCTCTGGTCTTAGGAGGGGCACCTCTCACATGAGTCTTGTCAGCTGCTGAAGGGACAGAGTCCTTCTTACACCTGCCTTCCTCAAATCCCTTCAGTTTGTCTGTCCAACACATCAAATCCCATGTTCTGGAAACAGTATGTCCAGACCTGCCAGGTGTCTGCCAGGTATCATGTCACATGGGGCTTGGGGGTTTCTGACACACACAGAGGACCCAGACATCTGGGGTCAGCTGGGTCTGGTCTGTGGCTTTTCCATACCCACTTGGCTCCACTCCCTATATGGAGCTTTCTGCTTTCTTCTTCCCTTGCTCCAAGGGCCAAAAAAAAAACTACCCCTTGACCAAACCATGTGTGATGCTTGTCAACTTCACAAGCTCTAGCTAGAGTTACCTGGGAGGCAAACCTGTGAGCTTGCCTGTGACAGTTTCTAGACTGGGTGGATGTGGGAAGACCCACCCCAAACATGGCTGGCACTACACCATTGGCTTGAAGGGCCTTGATTGAATCAAACCCAGAAAGTGAGCTTTGCACTCCCATCCTTTGATCCTTGCTTCCTGTCTTGGACACAACATAACCAGCTACCATGAAGGCCTAGATCCTAAGTGCTGTGACAGAGAATAAAACATCCCTTCCCTAAATTGCTTCTGGTCAAGTATTTTGCCACAGCAACAAGGAAATAAGGTGCTGTTCCTTGAGTTTCACCCAGGCTGTGTTAAACCAGCCTTCCCCAAACAGTGGCATGGCTTCATCTTCAAACCCCTTTATCTTCATTGGGAACTGTGGCAAGGGGATAGACATACGGTCGGGTCCTGGCTTTGCCTGAGGCACACCTTGAGGAAAACCGAGGCGTGTGTGTGAGCACAAAGGAAGAGAAGCTGAGGGACCCTGGGAAAAACTTGCTTGCTCCTCCCCTCAAGGCACAGCTGTTTGGAAAGCCCCACTTTAGGACAGGACAGAGGCAGCCGGGCCTTGGCTACTGTGTAGCCAGTGAGAGACCTCATTCCAGGGCAGCTCTGAGATGCCCCAAAGTGTTGAGAATTCTCAGAGCTGGAAGAACCCAGAGGGAGAATGCCAGATGTTTCTAGAAGTGAGACCTCTCTGCCTCAAGGCCAGAATTCCCTTAACAGTAGTTATAGAAATGTAACCTAGGCAGGTTGGGGGATGATAATGAATTGGGTACACATGGGTCTCCCAGTTCTAGTATCTGTTGATGTAGAAATCCTTTCTCACTAACATTTAAATCTCTCCAAACTCCAGTTTTCTCAGTTGGATGAATTTTCTATCTCTGGGGCTAGAGGTGTAGAACTAAAGTGTGGCCAGCAGAGGGCACCCGAGGCACAGTGGCTCTCTGGATCTGTCACTGAAACAGCAGGTGTCCTAGGATACCTAAGGAAAGGCACCCCAGTCTGCCTTCTCGGTCCATCTCTGGACATTCCCTCCTCCAAGTGTCCCTTCATCCTCTCCACATCCAACCAGCCCCAGTCCACATAGGTACACACACAAGGAACACACCTGTGTACACATGCTACTGTAATCCTGTCCTTGTGCATCCATCCTGCGGTATGTGGAGAAAGGCAGCCGGGCTTCTCTCCAGGATCCAGTGCTTCCGTGGTCACTTTTGTCAGGGTCTAGCAGGCAGTCTGTCCCCTCTTCAGTGCTCTCTGTATCTTGGTGCCATGAGTAGTGGAGGACACAGGCGTTAGTCACAGCAGTGTAGACACAGCCATGCTGAAGGTCAGGTGATGGCAGGAGAGCTGGTTAGATTTGATTCCACGTGTCCTGCAGAGTTCTACAAGTCGCCAGGTGAATCAGGGCTGCTGGCTGCTGCCAGCCCTGCCATCTTCCGCCCACACTGTGACAGGCTCCCAGGCCTTAGCATAACTGAGGCCATGTTACAGGAACCATTCTAACCATAAAAACCCACAGACTCCCAATAACTACCAAAACAGAAACAAAGACTTAATCCACCAAAGACCTAGTCCACGATTCCAGGAAAGAAACCTAAATGCATTAACTTTGCTTTTTGGCTTCTGGGAGTTGCTCTTCTTGCTAATGTAAGTGTGACAATCAGGATGAGGATTTTGTGCATAAAAGACAAAGGGCTGTAGGCTCAGGGCTGCATGGTCTGGGCAAGTTCTCTGTGTGGATGCCAGCTAGCAATAAAGGGTTTCTTTCTGCTTTAAGAGTGTCCATGTGAGAAAAAAAATGTCCATGTGGTAGTCTCTAGTGGGAACACCTCAAAACAGCATGCCCAGAGTTTGAAATCTTGTACCCTGAAAGGCCTTGCTGACTTCTCTGTAAGACACAGCACCTGCCACATCCGAGCTATAGGCACAGAAGCAAGGCTGGCCAGATCCCAGGTCTGTTCCTCCCCCACCACACTTATTCCTAGACTCTGCCTCAGCAAGAAGATTGTCCACCCTGAGGGAAGATAGCCCTCTGAGTGTACTAGGCTTGGATTAAGTTACAGGTTTGGAAGCAAAGTCGGGCCACTGGTGGGCTCTGAGGGGAAGTGGCCATTCCCTCTAAGGCAGTTGGCCCAAGGAAGGCCAGGTAGTGTTGTTGGGCAAAACGGATAGGAGGGCAAAGGCAGCTGGGTGGGATGTCCTGTTCCACACTTGTAGTGCCATCAGGATCTGGATCCTGCTTCTCTCATTTTCAGGATTCCCTCCATGGATTGCTCTGGTGCAGTGTGGAACAGGCCGCTGCGATCTCTTGAGCAACTGTAAGGTCCTTGCTCAGCTCAGCCCAAGACAAAGGTGTCCACTGCTGTCACGGGGTCTGAGTGGGGCTACTAGGAAGGAGACCAGGGATAGGGGGTGGGGGTGTGAGCAGGGGACAGGAGCGGAGGTAATGTGTGTGTCTATTTGTGTGTACAGCTGTACTGTGTACACGTGGTGCCTATCTATGTATGTGGATGTGTGCAGGTGTTTGAGTGGCAGTTTATGCATAGGCAGTATGTTTGTATGTGCACATGCATGTTTATATACTGGGAAATTGTGAGGCTGAAATGACAAGCAGCAGTCTTGGCTCACTACTGAGTGCATGGTGGGTGAGCTGTGGCCAGGCTTGGAATGCACCCGTGTGACACCAACTTGTCACTCACAGAATTGAGGTGTCATGACTGTGTTGTTACTGTCATCACATTCATTGGACAGATGGGGAAATGGAGGCAGCAGAGAGCTCATCTGCCTGGTTCCCCAGCAGAAGCCAGTGTCGGAGAGCACGCTGGACCAGGAGGAGGCAGCATGTCACTGGCCTTGGGTGATGATGCTGAACCTGGGATTTCACACCAAGATAGTCCCAGAGAAGCTTCTAGCCAGAGCTGAGACCACAGCACAGAGAAGAGGCCCTGCCTGTCGGGAAGCCAGTATTTCTGGGGCTCAGTAGGCAGCTGAAGGGGAGGGAGATGTATGTACCTCCTTTGGGGTTCAGTGGCTTAGCAAATGATTGAGAGAGGAGTTGGCCCTGGAGTGGGGTGGGCATGGAAGATTTAAATCGTCTGGTTGAATTTACTTGCCATGTTTGTACACAGCCTTTGAGCCTATTTTTCACTGCTTTAATGATGCTCCTGAAAACTAACATCCAGTTCTGGTCAGTTCCCAGATGGGCTAAACGCCAGGCACTTTATTCTTGTTTGAACATGCATGTACATGAACACACACACACACAAGATTTACGCCACCTATGTCCTTGGATGAGCGTTTGTTCTGGCTTTCCTGCTAGGAAGTCTAGGAAGCAGACAACCTGGGCTGTTTTCCAAAGGTGTTGGTGGGTCGCATTGCTCAATATCTATCATACAGGCATTCGCAGGTTCTCTTCTCATGGAAGCTGCTCTCAGTTGGGACAGAGGGATCAATGATGGAGTTCCCCATGCACAGGGGCCAATGTGACAGTGTGGAAGAGGGGCAAGCACACCCCACTTTAATTAGTCAGTGAAGGAAGGTAAGATGTGAAGGGGTGTGTATCCTACAGAGCACACTCAAAGATGAGACAGAAAACAGAGACAAGGCGACTCTCTGAGCCTGCGACACTCACCCTTGGCTTTGGTTAAAAACAAGCCCAAAGCAGGGGGAAGCGGGTGCAGGGGGGGGGGGACTCTTTCTGCCCCTGCCATATTTTCAAATGATCTGAGGCAGAGTTTGACAGGAAGCAGAGTTCCTGCTCTTGAGCTATTTATGATGAAAAGAGTGATGTAGAGAGCTGCGACGTGCCGCGCCCTAAAGATGGCAACGGTTTCCGCCTTCCACCAGCCCGACGGTGAGCGCTCTCGGTGATAAACAAGTCCATATTTGGTTAAGACCGCTGATCTGGCTTGCTTCCGCATACGTGGGCCTCTAAGATAGCACCACGTGGCTTTACTTGATTGGCTGTTCATATAGTATTTAGCCTGTGGGTTGGGTCTGCCCGGGCATTCGGAAGACTGTTTTCAAGGGACCTGAATAAACTGCTGGAGAAGAGCTTTTGCGAGTTGCGTCGTCCTTGCTGGTTGAGGGGGACGCGACAAGTGGTGGCCCGTATGGGGAACCAGAAAAGACTCAGAACTCCTGCAATCAGGGGCAGTGCACTGGTAAGTTCCTGGGATAAATTGGGACAATAAAGTTTCACGGAAATAGCAAACAAAAGGTAAAGTTTCGCGGAAATAGCGAACAAAAGGTCAAGTTTCGCGGAAATAGTGAACAAAAGGTAAAGTTTCGCGGAAATAGCGAACAAAAGGTCAAGTTTCACGGAAATAGTGAACAAAGGGTAAAGTTTCGCGGAGATTGCGAACAAAGGGTCAAGTTTCGCGGGAAGTTGCGAACCGAAAGTAAATTTTTAATCATGGGATTGTCTCAGTCACATCCAATTTTTCTGGCTCTTCAGGAGCTACTTTTAGCTAGGAATTTGAAACTTAAAAAGTCAACCCTAGAGAGATTTTTGAATGAATGCGACTCTGTGGCTCCGTGGTTTGCGGTGTCCGGGAATCTTACAGTATCCTGCTGGGACAAATTAGGCAGGGACTTGGATTTTGCTTGGGAGCAAGGTACTCTGAAGCATGGAGTAAAACCGATTTGGAAGATGGTGAGGAGTTGTTTAGAAGATCAGAGATGCTGTAACGCAATCAAGGAGGGAGAATCAGCCTTGGAACTGCTGCAAGGGGAAAGATTTGAGCAGGCAGACAGTGAAAAGGAAAGTAACAAAGGCGAAAGACCTGAGCAGGCAGACAGTGAAAAGGGAAGCAAAAGGAAGGTCCCTCTCTATCCCGATCTTAGAGATTTTAGAGATTTTGAAGACTCAGAGGGCATGGATACTGAAGGGGAGCTACATGCTCTAATAGAACAGTTGGGGAGGACTGCTATTAGAAAAAGGGAAAAGAAAAGGGTAAAAGAGAAAGACACGTTGCGGCAGTTGGTGTAAGTAAAGCCGTTGCCGCGGCGCCTTCAACTCTCCCTCCATATCCAGAAGCCATTCAGATAGATCAGCCTGTTCAGTCTCTGAAAGTAGGGAGATCTTTCTGCCCAGGGATGTGGACACAAGTAAGAACAGAATTACAATTTGCCTATCCGGTATACCAAGACCCACAAGGGAACAGGTACGAGGAACCGCTTGATTTTAAGGTAGTTAAATCCCTTGTAGAGTCGGTTCGTACCTATGGTATTACCGCTTCTTTTACATTGGCTCAAGTGGAAGCATTAAGCAGACATTGTATGACTCCGAGTGATTAGAGTGGCCTGGCCTGCGCCTGCTTAAGTCCAGGGCAATATTTAGACTGGAAAGCTTTCTTGATTGAGTATGCCACTGAGCAAGCAGCCATTAATCAGAGAGATGGAAATCCAGCCTGGGATAGAGATATGCTGCTTGGGCAGGGGAGATTTGCCAACCAGCAGACAGGGTATCCCAATCAGGTTTATGAACAAATAAACCAGATAGCTATCAAGGCTTGGAAATCCCTTCCTAACAAAGGGGAGGTGATTGAGAACTTAACTAAGATTCTACAGGGCCCCATGGAGCCCTTTTCAGACTTTGTGGCACAATTGGTGGAAGCGGCAGGGAAGATTTTTGGTGACCCGGATGCTGCCTTGCCACTAATAAAACAGTTGGTCTATGAGCAATGTACTAAAGAGTGTAGAGCCGCTATCACCCCTTACAAAAGTAAGGGGCTAGAAGCCTGGATGAAAGTGTGTAGAGAACTTGGAGGGCCGTTAACTAATGCTGGTCTTGCTGCCGCAGTAGTACAGTTGACGTGAAAAGGTGGAGGAAGTTCAGAAGTTTGTTTTAAGTGTGGCAAGATGGGACACTTTAAAAGACAGTGCCCCAGGGGAAGGAGTACAGAAAGTACAGGAAGTGTACAACGCCCCAGGCAGCCGGGGTTATGCCCAAAATATAAAAAAGGGAATCATTGGGCTAATGAATGCCGTTCAGTGACAGACATCCATGGTCAGCCTTTAACTCAAGGTTATGGTGGCGCTCGTCCAAAAAACGGACAGCGGGGCCCACGACCCCAGGGCCCACAAATATATGGGGCAGTAGAGAATCAGGACAAAGAACAGAATCAAGAGAGATGGCCAACCCTCCGCCATTCAAGAGACCGCGGAGAGCCGCTGCAGGCTCAGCAGGATTGGACCTCTGCTCCACCACCAGACTCATATTAATGCCCCAAATGGGGGTCCAGTTAATTGAAACAGATTTTAAAGGACCCCTTGAACCTGGTACAGTTGGTTTGCTGTTAGGGAGGTCATCATCAGCCTTGAGAGGACTTATTGTCCATCCTGGGGTCATAGATCCAGATTATACAGGAGTGGTTAAGATCATGGTAGCCTCCCCCCGTGGTATAACGGCTATCTCTCCTGGAGATAGAATTGCTCAGTTGATCATGTTGCCGAGCTTACATGATCGCTATGCGGCAAAGGATCGAGAGAGAGGAAAAGATGGTTTTGGGTCCACGGGCACGGATCTGACTTTTCTCTCCTTGGATTTGGACCAACGCCCCGTCTTGGAGTTAAAAGTTGATGGTAAAAAGATCCTGGGCCTTTTGGATACTGGGGCTGATAGGAGTATCATAGCAAAGAAAGACTGGCCTTCAGGTTGGCCCGTACAAGCCTCTTCTCAAACACTTCAAGGCCTGGGTTATGCTAAGACTCCAGATATGAGTGCAAGATTATTAAAGTGGCAGGACCAAGAAAACCACTCAGGAGAAATGCAGCCATATGTACTTGAGCTCCCTATCTCCCTTTGGGGAAGAGACCTTTTAAAGGATATGGGATTTAAATTGAGTAATGACTATTCTGATTCAGCCCAACGTATGATGCAAGATATGGGATATGCTCCAGGCTTTGGAATAGGAAAATATTTGCAGGGGCGGAAGAGTCCCATATCTATGCAGCAAAGACAAAAGAGACAGGGCCTGGGTTTTTCCTAGGGGCCACTGAGGAGGGCATTCCCATAACTTGGAAGACGGAGGACCCGGTATGGGTTCCTCAGTGGCCACTTTCCTCTGTAAAATTGAATGCGGCCAAAGAGTTGGTGGATGAACAGATGTCTTTAAACCATATAAAACCATCTGTATCTCCCTGGAATACACCTATTTTTGTCATTAAAAAGAAATCTGGAAAATGGAGATTGTTGCATGACCTGCGTGCCATAAATCAACAAATGCAGATCATGGGCCCGGTGCAACGCGGCTTGCCGCTTTTATCATCTTTGCCAGCCTCATGGCCCATTATAGTTATAGATATAAGAGATTGTTTTTTCTCCATCCCTTTGTGTGCCAAAGATAGTGAGAGATTTGCATTTACTGTTCCATCCTGTAACCATGAGGAACCTGATCAGCGGTTTGAATGGGTAGTATTACCTCAGGGCATGGCAAACAGCCCCACTACGTGCCAACTGTATGTGGGGGAAGCCATTGCTCCCTTGAGAAAGAATTTTCCAGATTTGAGATGTGTTCATTATATGGATGATATCTTACTGGCAGCTAAGAGTGAACAAATGTTAGATCGGGCCTATGAAGAATTAGTTCAATTATTAAAAAAGAAAAGGTTGTTTATTGCTCCTGATAAGGTTCAAAAGGAAAATGTGGTTGATTATTTAGGAGCGAAGGTTGGACCTGAAAAGATAATACCTCAAAAGATTGAGATAAGAAAAGATAATTTAAAGACTTTAAATGATTTTCAAAGGTTGTTAGGAGATATCAATTGGATAAGAGGCTATTTAAAGCTACCAAATTGTGAAATAAGACCCCTATATGATATTTTGAAAGGTGATTCAGCACTTAATTCTCCTAGGCAATTAACGGAAGAAGCAAGAAAAGCTTTATGTAAAGTGGAAGAAAGGTTACAGAGTGCCTTCCTAAAGAGATGGCAGGAAGGACAACCCATTGCATTGTGCATATTTGCCACCTATGGTCAACCTACAGGATTGCTATGGCAGGACGGACCATTATTATGGACCTATTCAAAGATTTCTCCAAAAAAATCCATAGAACATTATCCCACTGCAGTTGCTGCTTTAGCCTTAAATGGTATCCAACAATGTTTGCAGTCTTTTGGAGTTGCTCCTGCCAGTATAATAGTGCCCTATTCCAGTCATCAAATTAAGATTTTGTGTGGCACTGTAGATGACTGGGCAATATTGCAATGTAGCTTTGAAGGAGTGATTGATAACCATTATCCTAAGCATCCATTGCTATCATTTTTTAAGGAGCACCCAGTGATATTCCCTAAGGTTACTTCAGCAGTACCACTTCAAGGGTCACCAAATGTATTTACTGATGGCTCAAAAACAGGCTGCGGAGCCTATTT
This sequence comes from Lophiomys imhausi, assembly GCA_907164525.1. NCBI lineage: Eukaryota > Metazoa > Chordata > Mammalia > Rodentia > Muridae > Lophiomys > Lophiomys imhausi. Next base: position 6,908,013 of record CAJQZJ010033015.1, on the reverse strand, counting down.
GATAGAAAGACAAGAGCCCGTGTTATGTCAATTTCAACCAGGCTCCCCCCAAATAGTAGAGTTGAAATAGTAATTGAGGTGTTTAAAAGATGTCAATTTGCATTCAATTTGATCTCAGATTCAGTTCATGTGGTCAACGCAGTGAAAGTATTAGAATTAGCAGGTCCTATTAAGAATAGTAGTACTGTATGCGCCTTATTACAAGAGTTACAAGTTTTAATCTGGCAGAGAAAAAGGTGTTTTTATATTCAACATATCAGAGCACATACAGGATTACCTGGACCATTAAGTGAGGGTAATGATAAAGTTGATCAATGGACTAGGATGACATGCATTTTTTGGAGCTCATTCCTGGACCAAGCCAGACAGTTTCACCAATTATTCCATGTAAATGCAAAAACTCTACAGCAGAAATTCCATTTGTCTAGAGCAGATGCTAGACAAGTGGTTTTGGACTGTCCTCAGTGTGTGATTCATCATCATCCTCCCAGTGTGGGAGTGAACCCTAGAGGGTTGATGCCACTCAAAATCTGGCAAATGGACGTTACCCACATTTCAGAGTTTGGAACCTTAAAATATATTCATGTATCTGTGGATACCTGCTCAGGTATCATACATGCTACACCTATGAGTGGAGAAAAGGCTCGCAATGTCATAGGTCATTGCTTAGAAGCCTGGGCTGCATGGGGAAAACCACAGCAGCTGAAAATGGACAATGGACCAGCCTATACGGCACAGTCCTTTGTCTCCTTCTGCAACCAGATGGAGGTATAGCTTAATCACGGATTACCATACAATCCTTAAGGACAAGGAATTGTGGAGCGTGCTCATCGCACCTTGAAAGAATGCTTGCAAAAACAGAAAGGGGGAATAGGCCAAGGCTGTACCCCCAAGGAGAGAATGTCTTTAGCCTTATTTACTTTAAACTTTTTCAATTTGGATGCTCAAGGCCGCTCAGCAGCGGACAGACATCAGGATTCTCATGGTCCACCTAAAGGCATGGTGAAGTGGAAGGATATTTTGACAGGCTCTTGGTGGGGGCCTGACCCCATGCTAACATGGGCGAGAGGGTCTGTTTGTGTTTTTCCTCAGGATCAACAAGATCCAGTGTGGGTGCCTGAACGCCTTGTGAGGAAGATTC
>CAJQZJ010033015.1:6866279-6903601 GCA_907164525.1 Lophiomys imhausi | reverse complement strand
CCCTGCTGGTGCTCCCCAAAGCTGCTGCTGGTTTCCTGGTTGGCTGTGTTCCCATTGCTGCTTGTACCTGTTTCTGTGTGTGCTGTTTTGGCTGGACTGCTGATGAATCACCCCAAGGAGCTACAACTACCTTGGGTTGGTGGGCTGAAAGGGAGGTAAAAAATTTAATATTATAATAAAAATAAAATTTAAAAGTATGCCTTCATCTCATGTACCCAGATTGGCCTCAAAGTTCTTATGCAGCTGAGGAAACCCCCCAATCCTTCTGCCTCCAACTCCCAAATGCTGAGACAACAGACACAGGCCCTTTGTTCAACTTATGCAGTGATGAGAATGAAATTCGGGGCTAGGCAAGGACTTTACCAACCAAGCTACATCCCAAGGCCTCCCTTAATCGTTTTTATCATAATCTTTTCATATTTCTCAACTGATTTTTCCTATCTTATTACACTATATTAATTCTTTAAAATATTAAGTTATACAAAAGAGTGGGGGATGAATTTTGGCAAAGCACATGGTCTATGTGATGACAGCAAGTGGAAACCTATTGTCTGATGACTGAGAAGATAAACATTCTGAGTTACATTTGCTTTTATGTTTACTCCACTCAAGCTGTGTCTGGCACTGTAGTCAGAGGGGCAGCAAGGTTGTGTGGTCCCTGTTGTCCACAGAGGAGAAAGTGCCCAGCAGAAACCCAGGAGCCTCTTTGTCCCCTGGAGGAAAGGAGACAGGGAGCAGAGCTCACACAGAAACCTTTTCCATCAGATGAAACCAGATAGCATCTCTATGCTTCAGTCCCACTGAGTGCCTCTGGCATCTGCCAAGGTCCTCTATTGCTTTAAAATTTTAGACTTACTTCTGGACACTGCACTGTCCCAGTGTGCATCGGCTTTGGTGTCCTCCCAGGCACCTGCTGCTGCCAGAGTGCCTGTCTTTCACTCTGGCACTGTGCTGACATCCCACTTCTTCCTGAGCCTGGGCAGGAGTTGGGACAGGACAGGCACTACAGAAGTTTCCAGAAAATAAGTTGTTCCAGGTTTCTCTCTTCTCACCTATGTGGCACATCTCTCTGGTGTGTCAGAGCTGGGTTTTTACATCAGAAGAAAGGTGGATTCACCCCGAGGGTGCATTTGCAGACGTTCATATGTTCTGAAGGCAACCACGGCTCTAACCTTTGCCTTCAACAATTGTGACTGCACTTCTGTGACTCACTTCTTAAAGGAAAGTCTATTTGAAGCCATTCAGAGAATGTGAGGCCCTGTGCCGTGTGGAGGGGATAGCATATGGGAGCCCCAGCTCTCAGCCCACCTCTACACCTTCCCCCAAGGCCATGCACCAGGCCTTTGGGTACCTCACTGGAATTTCTTGGTGAAGCTGGAGCATATTCAGTCAAGAGAGGCTTTGGGAAGGCCCAAAGTTTGCCCCAGACCTGACCTCCAACAGATGGTTATGTGCCCTGTGTAAGTGTGTGTGTGTGTTTGAACATGAGCTATGGAAGTTCAGCCCAATAAACAAGGTCAGGTCTTTAATGCGCCACAGGGGGAACAACTCCAACTAAATTTCTCTCTCCTTCTGATCACACACACACACACACACAGAGACACAGGAACTCAGAGCAAGTACTCTATCATGAAGTTACAAACCCCAACCCTGAACTTTCTAGTAACTTTTTGTTTGTGATTTAAGACAAGGTCTCACATGTAGCTCTGGATGTCTTGGAACATATTATGTAAACTAGGCTGGCCTCAAACTGGCAGAGATCCGCCTGCCTCTCCCTCCCAAGTCCTGGGATGTATCACAGTACCTATTTAGTGACACTTTTTTTTTGAGGTGCTGGAAACACTTCCTCTAAAGGGCTGGTAGGACCCATCTGCCACTCTGGATGTTGGTGACCCTAAGCTTCTTGGGCTGTGTGGCAGCACAGTCCCAGTTCCTGCCTCCCTCTGTTTCTACACCCTATCCCAGCTTCTAGAATTGCTGATTGTCTAACAAAGACACTAGACACTGGACCCCTCTAGAATCTGAAATGGCTTATCTCCAAACTGTTAGCTGATGAAATAAAAGGAAATCCAAGAATCGTAGGACATGTGAATTTTAGTAGGACACTGTGGTGGTTTGAATGAGAATGGCCCCTGAAGGCTCATATCCTTGAATACTTGGTCCCCAGTTCAAGAAATCATTTAGTAAGGATTTGGAGGCATGGCCTTGTTAAAGGACATATGTCACCAGGGAGTAGGCTGTGAGGTCTCAAATGTCCACACCAGGTCTTTCTCTTTGCTGCCTACAGACCAGCGTGTAAAGCTCTCAGCTACTGTTCCAGTACCATGCCTGTCTGCTTTCCACCTTGATCATGGACTAACCCTCTAAATGTGCAAGCAAGCCCACAAATTAAATGTTCCATTTTATAAAAGTCACCTTGCAAACCACAAGGATGTTTCCTCATCTATGTTCATAGAAGCCTTATTTGTAATAGCTAGAAACTGGAAACAACCCAGATGTCCTTCAACCCAAAAATGGATTAAAAAAAAAAAAAAAACAACCCTGGTACATCTACACAATGGAATACTACTCAGCTATCAGAAACAATGAAATCATGCAGCCAAATGGAACTAGAAAAGCTCATCCTGAGTGAGCTAACCCAGACTCAGAAGGATGCACATGGCATCTATTCACTTATAATTGGATTTTAGCCATATAATACAGGATAACTATACTACAACCAATGCACCAAAGAGAACAGGAACATAGACTTTGTTACCTGTCAATGAGACACTTTTCTCTAGTGGTGCTGCCTTGTAGGCCCCCAGTGTATGAGGAGACTCTTGGCCTTCATATGACTGCTGAATTAGGATGGGGACTGATATGTAGTGACACTCCACTCTGGAGGAGTGGGATCGAAGGGAGAGGGGGTAGAGGGTGGGAGGGCGGGACTGGGAGGGGTGGAAAGAGAGCACTGTGGAGATGTAACCTGAAGTAATAAATAAGCAAAAAAAAAAATCACCTTGGTCATGGTGTCTCTTTAGGGCAATTGAAGAGTAAACAAGACAGACACCTTTCAACCCAGCTTAAGATATAGTAACATCATTCTCTTCAAGGTCCTGGGAGGCTGTGAGTGTCTCTCCAGCTGCCGCCATTGGCCACTGCTCCTATAAGAGAAGGTTCTAGAAAGAGTAGAAACACATCCCCACTGTGATGTTCAAGATCCTCCTGGTGGAGGGACCTGAGGATACACACTTGCTATTGTAAGCAAGAGATGTCAAAAACAGATGGTCACATTTCTCTCTACAATGTCAGTTTACCAGTAACAATAAATTCAGAAGCTATGTTGATTTCATTGGCTTTAATTTACCAAGTACCACCGACTGCACTTGACAGATGTGGCCATATCAATCACAGCCGTTTCCACACCATTCTTAATCCCTACGGGCAATGGTTACATGTTACACTTTACACAACTGTTTACAGACTAAACAAAAGGGTGGAAAAGGTAAAGCAGTGTCACAAGGGAGAGGAAATGGGAACGGAACATGGCATGTACATATGAAAATGTCACACATATACAGTGGAGTCCAGTGCCACGTATATATTAACTTAAAAATAACAATTTTCAAAATGAAGTGCAAGAAAACGGACATGACAGGCCATTGGACAACCCAGTGCTTTCCCACTGACTGCCATGCCAGGTGCTGCCTTGCCTCTGGGCAGAGCCAAGGCTTTAAAATAAAACAACAGGTGACAGGATGTCTCTATGGGTTCATCTCAGGACTGCAGACAGCTGAGCCCATGCTGCCTGCCAGAGGACCTGGGTTCACATCCTAGAGCCAGGGCGGGGGTGTCTGCCAGTCTCCTGCAGACAGGTGCTTTGGTCACCATAGGCCCTTCAGAAAGGCCAGAACAGAGGCTGAGCATGGTGGTGTCACCTGTAACTTCAAAATTTGGGAGGTAGAAGCAGAAGGATCAGAAATTCAAGACCAGCCTCAGCTATATAGCAAGTTTGGGATCAGTCTGGGCTACATGAGACCCTTGTCTTGAAAGAAAAATGAAAAAGGAAGGAAGGAAGGAAGAGAATTGGGGGAGGAAGAAAGGCAAGGAGGCAGGGAAAGCCAGAAGCAGACTGGGACCAGAGCAGAAGAGAGGTTTGTCATCCTATCATGAGGTCAGCAACAGATTTACTCCGCACAAAGCTGCATGGATACAAGGTTAGTCACTCAGGGAGTAGACATGGGATGGGACAGCTGCTAGGTGGTATAAAGCTATTCTAAGTGAGCAGGGGTGAGTCAGAGATAACAAATCCAGCACAGGCAATAGTAGAGAATACTACTTGAGATAAATTACAATTCAAATACTAAAGAAATTAGTTAACTTTCCATCTGGAATAGAGAGATGGCTTAGCAGTTAAAAACACTGCCTGCTCTCCCAGAGGACTAGGTTGGATTACCAGCACCCACACATTGACTCACAGCCATCTGCCACTCCAGTTCCAGAGGATCCAATGGCCTCCTCTGCCTCCGAGGTCCCTGCACACAGATGGTACACAGATATATATGTAGACAAACGCCTCTATACATAAAATGGGGGAGGAGTTAATTTACCATCTAAGATGACTGATTTAAATCAGTTGGCTTAAATCAGTGATCTAGAGTCTCTCACATCAGTAACTCTCAGATGTCAAAACCAATTATTTCATTCATGTGAGCTGCGCTTTCTGTAAAAATGGAGCTGGTGTGTGTGTGTACGTGCATGCATGGGAACAAAGGGAGTTGGACTCCATGGGCAAGGAGCAAAGTCTACACAAGGGCCCCGGTCCACAGAAACCAAGTCAAATGGGCTTTGGAAGCCTTCAAAGGCTGGGGTTAAGATCTAATGGAGTCTGACTGGGTGTTCAATCTACTCATTTTTTTGTGGTAAGGACAAAAGAGAAACAGTAAAAATGCCCTTGATAGCGATCCAGAAGCATCTAGCCCAACATCCCCAGGTTCATTTGAAGAACCCATATTACACTGTCACCACAAAACTATGTTTCTCAGCAACAAGGGGGTGGAAATGGGAGTTTTTCAAGGCAGGCAGGAAGTCAAGATCTAAGTCAAGATTAGACGAGGGATTTGGGAGGAGGATGCTGAAACGTGAAGGAGTTGACCCAGGAGCCCAGGGAACCTGCTCTTAGGTTTCCTCACACTAAAGTATTTTAAAGGTTTATTGGTTTCTTTATATTATCATTATAATTGTGTATGTGTGCATTCACGGGCCAGAACAGAGCATCAAAACTCCTGAACTCTTGGAACTAGATTTATAGGCCTAAAGTCAGGCATCAAGTAAAATTATGTCTTGACCCCAGAAGAACTTTTCAAAGAACAATTTACAGAGAGTTAAAAAAAAACAAAAACAACCCCCCCCCCCAAAAAAAAACAAAAAAACCTGAACACCTTCCCAGTTCTGAGACAGTGGATATAAAAACGGGCAATGACCAACGAGTGTCTGGAGTGTTAATCCTGGCCAGGCTTCCCTCCCCTCACCGGCTCAGAGTCACCAGTTGGGAGGACAGCACCACAATGGACCCAACCCAGTCTTCCGGGCAGCTGCATGAGGGGAAATCTTTAAATAGGGACAGCTGCTACTTTCTTAAGGCCATTTCTGGGAACGTGTCTATTTAGTTCAGGTAAAACAGTATGAAATATCTGTTTATCTCACGAATCAGCTTAGTCACATGGATGTCTGCCTTAATCCATATGGAGAAACAACACACAGCAATGGCCAGACCATACATTCAAATGGACTTTTACATAAATCTGTAGGCATGTGCGTAGGAGACCTGTATCTTATCTATAGCAACCTACCTGGAGCCCATATTCTCAAGAACAACTTCGGCAACAATGTGTCCAAAGCTGCCAGGACTTAACTGCCCACAGCTTCCACCCCAGAGCAACAGAAGCCAAATGGGCTCCCTGCCAGTATCCATTTGCACTGACCCACCTCCAATGTCCACAGCCAACAGCTGTTATCAGCTGTCCCTTCTTCACGCTTGTCTTCCCCCATCCTTATCTGCTTTGAGTCGATGCCAATTTCAAAGCAGTGTCTGACACTCCAGTCATTGCAACCTCTGAAGAAATCTCCTTTCATTTGGATGGACATCTTTATTTCTACAATATTGCTACCTTGTGGCAAAGCAGGAAGCTGTCTACCTTCCCAAAGGCACAAATCTTCAACAGCTTGCCTGAGGCTGCTGTAGAAACAGTAAATTGTCCAGGGACTCTTGTTGAATATGGTTAGCCAGGGAGGGGGACCTTCAACCTAGGTCACCATCATCACAGGGTCTCTTGGGGAGAGAGACTGAACCCAACAGGGAACACAGATATGAAAGTGGGCATTCAGAACCAGAGAAGGCCGAAAATGGAAAGGGGAAACCTCAGGGGGGAAAGAATGGACCTAACAGGAATCTTGCTGAAGGGAGGACATAGTCAGACATCACCTGGGAGAGGAGGAAGCTAAAGTCTGAGGTAAGATTCTAAAGCAGCTAGGTAAAGTGCCTGAAGAACAAACATGCGGATACGCACAACAGGCCTAAGTCGGGGTCTAGGGTCAAGGGTGTGCAACCTTTTGTCTTCTATGGACCACATATTAAATCTAGAGTTGTCCAATAGTCTAGGGGTCATTTTTGTGACATTGCAACATTACACTGCCATCTACAAATTTCATGTTCGAGAACATTGAAGTTACAAAAAAAAAGGAATCATACGGAAATCTCATAATGTTTTAAGTATGAACACACCTTTGTGTTGGGCTGTGTTCATAGCTATCCTGGCCCCATTCGGCTCAAAGGCTTGGACTGAACACTCCTGGTCCATCCTGGGTTATATGTTACTGTTGTCCTGTCCCTGAGGTGATCGTGAACACTAAGATTCATAACACAAGGACTTGAAAATGTGTAGAGAGCTAGGTTGAGATTTTCACAGTCCATAACACACCCTCATGATTCAGATAATACAAAGCTAGTCAAGTAAAATTCATTCTGCATAATTTGTCCTTCATCATCCTTAATACTCAGATCTCAGAAGGTCGTGAGGTCAAAATGAATTTCACAGTAACCCACGGTTTGTCAATGGGCAATGCTTGTCACTGCTGTAGTCTATGAAATGAATGTGTGTTCTAAAGTGGTTTCCATGTCAGACTCAGTATAAAACGTGAATATTTATAACTCAAAGTTTAGGCATTTAACAAAGGTCAAATCTTAAGAGTTGTGGGGCTTTCTGTTATTTTTTGTTTTGTTTTGGAAATAGGGTCTCACTATGTAGACCAGGCTGGCCCTCCAACTCAGAGATCTGCCTGCCTCTGCTTCCCCAGTGTTTGTAGTTTTGAAAGGCTCCAGAGACCAAAAACCACCTAAAGCCACTGTCTGAAGACAGGGATATCTGCTGCCTTTCATGGTACTTCTTGCTGCAGGTGCTGTCTGTTCTATGTGCCTTTATTATTTTAATAAAAAGTTATTATACTATATTATTAACAGTGCTTATCCTTCCACCTCACAACCCTTATTCCTCCAACCCCCAACCTTAGGTAGGAGACAAAGAAGGTTAGAGGGGAAAGGGACATAGGTCTCTTTTAACTACCTCCTGCTGATTAGGGTCATCTGGTTCTTTGCGGGCAATACCAATCTCAGTAGTCAGGATATCCACTAGCACAGCAAACCAGAAAACACAGCATCAGGATGAATCAGCAGCAACTCAGGGGAGCAGCAGCAGGGAGAACAGCAGCCTCTTCCTTCTTCAGAGTGCCCCCTTATCCCTCTCGGGGCTCTGGCATTTATACCCCTTCTCCAGAGTCCTCAGAATTAAACTTTCTGCAGCTGGCTAAACCACACCCCTGCTAGAGCACGAGAGACCATTATAGTTAGACCTGTGAACTAACTAAAGCAGCCCCAGATCCCACACCTGGGATCAAAACAAAAACATTCTCATAACTGGGTTTTTTTAAGGAACATAACCTCATACCACAGCTGTCACCACAGTTGATGGAGAAAGTGGAGAGTTAGGGCCATGAATGTTAATGCTACATGCTGACTTGACCTGCTACAGGCCACCCAGGTATCTGGCTGCAGATCACTCCATGTCAAATGGTGCACCATGTCCCCTGGGACAGACACACATGTGAATCATCAGAAAAGAGAAAGAAGAGGAAAAGAAGGAAGAAAAGGAACCAAGAAAATACTGCACTCTGGGCTGAAAATCTATATAGCTCAATGCACAGAGTGCTTGCAGTGCATACACAAAGCTCTGAGTTCAACCCAGCACCACATAATCTACGCCCAGTAATGCCTGGAATCTCAGCAGTTGGGAGACAGAAAAATGAGTTTAAGATCGTCGTCAGCTACACAAGGAGTTCAAGTCCAGCCTAGGCCTTAAGAGAAAAAAAGGAGGGAGAAAGGAAGGAAAGAATGGACAGAGGGAAAAAATAGCATAACCTAGGGCATAAACACTCATTTTCCCACTGTTTGGAGACATTCGAGCCTACAGTCCCAGGGATCAGCTCTTCAGGAGAGCCTCCTTCTCACCTGCAGATAGTTGTGGACCTGCTATTTTCTACTAGGGCCTAACAAGTGTGGGAATGTGGAGGAATGAGAAATGGCTTCCTTTGCCTCTAAAAGCTCCAATCATACGGATTAGGACTCCCTCAGCCTTAACTGCCTTCTGAAAGCACTATTTCCAAGAACTGCTACATGGGGGTATGTTTTAGGGGAATGAGGATTCAACATAAGAGTTTGATGGGTGGGCACACATCAAGTACACAGAAGCAGGAATTCCCACCATTTTATAGGCAGGAATGTGAAGGCATAGAGTTAAGCCACAGCTCTCAGAGAAGAGCCACATCTGGCTAGCTTAGTTGTAGGGCTGTCCCCTCTCTCCAGCTCTAATCACCTTTCTCATGTTGGCCTCTGAACCCTGCTGGGTCTCACTCCAGGAATGACAGACACATCAGGAACAGGACCCAGTCAGGCACACAAACAGTACACTGGACAGCATACTGGCAGGACAGCAGTTCCTTCGTAAGGTCAGGATCTGTCTAGGTTAGTGTGACTGTGGCTGTGATGAACACAATAACCAAAGCAACCTGGGGAGGAAGGGGTTATTTCAGCTTACACTTCCAGGTCATGTTACAGTCCATTCCTGAGGGAAGTCAGGGTAGGAACTGGAGGCAGGAGCTGACTGAAAGAATACTACCTTTCCGGCTTGCTCAGCCTGCTTTCTTATAGAACCCAGGGCCACCACCCCAGTCATGGTACAACCCACCATGGGCTGAGCCCTCCCCATCAACCAATCACTAAGAAAATGCCCTACAGTTGGATCTTATGGAGGCATTTTCTCAATTGAAGTTCTCCCCTTTCAGATGACTGTAGCTTGTGACAAGTTGACATAAAACTACACAGAATGACTGACTCTTGTAAACTTGACACACCAACACATCACTGTTAAGCCATAACCTTTCCTTTCTTGTTTATCCCCAAGATGACATATTAATATCAACATCACAACATAAAACATTTTTACGAACTTAAAAAAGTCCCACAGTCTTTCCAAATTCAAACATTTTTAAATTCAGGGTTTTTAAAAATCCAAAGTCCCTTTTAAAACCTTAAATCTCTTTTTAAAAAATTCAGTCTCCCACCAGGTATGGTGGCACACACCTTTAATCCCAGCACTTGGAAGGCAGAGGCAGGTGGATCTCTGTGAGTTCAAGGCCAATCTGGTCTACAAAGTGAGTCTAGGACAGCCAGAGCTGTTACATAAAGAAATCCTATCTTGAAAAACCTAAAAAATAAAAATAAAAATTCAGTGTCCCAACTGTGGGTTTCTGTAAAATCAAAATAAATTAAATACTTTGTTTCAAGAGGGAAGAATCAGGACACCATCATGATCTGAGCAAAGCAAAACCAAACTCCAAGCATGTAAAGAACTCACTATTCAGCATCTGGGACTCACTCACAGTCTTCTGGGCTCCTCCAAAAGGCTTGAGATTCTTCCCCAGTTCCGCCCTCTGCAGCACACACAGCTTGTCTCCTAGGCTCCAGTTGGCTCCACTCCTCCACTGCCGCTGTTCTTGGTGGGCGTCCCGTGGCACTGGGGCCTCCAAAATGCTGGGGTCTCTGCTGCAGCTGGGCTGCCCTTTTACCACCAGCCTCTCCTGGGCTCCTCCAGGACTCCAGCCCTGCCACCCTGGGCTGAGTCTCACCTGCTCTCCGTGATCCCTTTGTGCCTTCAAAGCAGCACCACCTGGGTGACTTACACTACCAAGTTCAGTTGCCAGCACAAGGCACAACCTTGGGTAATTCTGGAATACAGCTTCTGTGAGCTGACCCTCAGGAAACCCTTCCCAGACGACTTCATCTCAGGGATGCTGGTCTCTTCTTAGTCACCTCTAATTTCTTAGCCGCAGCTGATGAACATCCACTGTCCCAGAAAAGCAAAGGTTTTACTTTATTAGTTCTGGTCTTTTGTCAATCACAGCTGAATTCAGCTCCAGCTGACCACACACCAGATTCTTCACACAAATAACCCAGTAGAGTCTTTGTTTCCCTCTGAAGCTTCACAAGCCAGGCTTCCATCATCTGCACTTCTCCCAACATCCTCATCTTTCAAGATCCTACAGCTCACTGAGCTCTCAGCACTCAATGGCTTTTCTAGCCCAATGTTCCAAAGTCCTTCCACAATCCTCCCCAAAACACAACATCATCAGGTCTGTCACAGAAATACCCCAATATCCTGGTAACAACTTGTTATAATTAAGGTTCCCTCCTTTCAGATGACTCTTGCTTGTGTCAAGTTGACAGAAGACTAGCCAGAACAGCATCTGTGGCTGGCAGGGCAGAGAGCAGCAGGAACAGAAGCTCTTACCAGCTGAGACTTCCCAGACATGTGCATCTAGTAGACAACAGAGGGTGAAAGACTGAGGGCCAGAGAAACACGCCTGCTACAAATGCACTCAGAGAACAAACCCTGGGAGGGACTCCATGGAGGCACAAGTACACACTCCCCTGGCCAGGAGCTCAAGCTGTGATCCACTCCTCTAGAAACAACTGAGGCACACAGAATGTGGGTCAAATCACAATTAAAAGGCAGTATTTTTTTTCCCTCCCAAGTACTACCGGATATTTGGTAGTGAGGCTAGGAATGAGGCTGATTGGACAGAAAGCAAGCAGGATATAAGTTTATTACTAGATAAAGAAAAAGTTTTTTTAAAACTTTCACTTTAAAATATTTTATTCATTCTTTTTACTTCAAAGCACAGCTTAAACAAAGAAACAGGTGTAACTTTGTGAGACTTTCTGAGGCCCAGGAGTAAAGATTTTAAGGGACATTTTAGTTCATTTGTTCCATCATCATTTGCTTAATGGCTCCCTTAAAATTTCTATCCTGTTCATCATTCCCAGTTAATGGCCTAAAAGTTAAATTTAGTCATGAATTTATTTATTAAAATCCTGAATCGACCCAGCACTCAGGAGGCAGAGGCAGGCGGATCTCTGTGAGTTCGAGGCCAGCCTGGTCTACAAAGCGAGTCCAGGACAGCCAGGGCTACAAAGAGAAACCCTGTCTTGAAAAGCCAAAAAAAAAAAAAATCCTGAAGCGAGGGCTGGAGAGATGGCTCAGTGGTTAAGAGCACTGACTGTTCTTCCAAAGGATCCGGGTTCAATTCCCAGCACCCACATGGCAGCTCACAACTGTCTGTAACTCCTGTTCCAGGGGATCCAGCACTTCACACAGACATACAGGCAGGCAGAACACCAATGCACATAAAGTAAAAATAAATTATTTTTTAAAATCTTGAATCCACCAGAGGCAAGAAAATGGCACTCCTACCTGTGAAAGTAGCCTGGCAGGTGTTCCAATTCATCACCAACTCAGCTCACCTGTGACTAGTTATGGGAAGTGTCTGAACAGAACCCCCTTCCTGGGGTTCCGAGCCAGGCTGAAGGGCAGATAGTTCACTCTAAAACAGATTAAGCTGTTAACTGAAGCCACAGCAGCAGTGTCTTGTGAAAGACAAAGTGGAACTGAAGCCTGAGTGGAGAACTCAGTGATAAAACCCAAACACCAGAGCAGGCCTGGGTCACATCAGGAGCAAGTCACTCTCAGCAGGACTGTGTGAATGAATATACATGAGATTATTCTAGTCCCTGAGTGGCAAGAGGAGGAATTGAGAATCACACACACAGACACAAACACACACAAACTGTGTTAGAAATATGACATGTGACACATAAATGTTTCCCAGTGTCAAGACCTCTCAGGTAGGAAACAGGGTGAAGGTCATGATAGCCCATAGGTCAATAAAGAATAGAAGCTCTGAAAGTTACTTACAAATAGACTCTATTGGAAACTCAACAGAACTCTCAAGACTCAGGAAGATGACACAATTTTAAGATTCACAACCCCCTGCCTCCACTCTAAGACTACAGAAGCAAAAAACTTTTACTGAGTAAAGTGGGAAGTTGCTACCAGCGACTTGTGCAGCAAGAGCCAGACAAGAAGCTTTGGCGAGTCATCACCTGTTCTGGGATGCTTTGAGAGGCAGCTGTCTTTGAGTCACCCCGTGCCCTGGTGAGCCACCCCAACAGTCCCACTGGCTCACCAGACCAGGCTTGACCTGAGTGGAATCGTTTCTTTGTTCTGTCATCAGCGGCCAATCTAGAGTGAAGAGATACTTGTTCAAGTTGCCCTAGGAAAAGTCATACTATGGGACAGCACGAGGGTCCACATAGGATGCGTGTCAGAGGTTTGTAATGTCCTGCTGTTGACTGTCCATGTCGCACTGGGAGAGACCGAGAGGATAGGGAGGTCTCTCTGCAGCCTTCTTACAACTTGATATGAATCCACAATTACTGAAAATACAAGTTTAAACAAGCATAAACTGAGAGATGAAGCCAGAGCCTCTGCTGTCCTTTCAGCACACACCTCGGGCTCTCCCACTCTGGTAGCACTGTTCATTTGGAGGCCTGTACACAGCAAGGAGGGAAGAGCAACAGGGCCAGCAGCATGGCTCAGCAGGTAAAGGTGCAATCCAGCCTGATGGCCTGCGTTCAGCCCTCAAGTGGATACAAGGAGAGAACTGATTCCTGCAAGTTGTCCTCTGACCTCCACACCAATGCCATGAAAACACATACACACAAATAATTTCAAAAAGGAAAACAAAAGGGATTTTATTAAATTTGTATTGAATTTCTTCTTTAGGAACAACAAAAAGAGACAAATAAATGAGAATCTGAAAAAGCCAAACAAGTCCTTAAAACCAGCATAGCCTTGTGGGGTGAGTAGCCAAAGGACTGTTTGGAGGACTTTGCATGGCACTGATGGAGAAAACACCAAAGTCTTAAGACGAAGAGCTGGAAGAAGACCACTGTGAATGTGGCCATATGCTGTCTTGTGATGTCCTTTCACGGACAGAAACTGAAGGTGATGCAAAGACAGGAGAGAGGAAAAGAGGGTCTGGAGCTCCTGGGGCCTTTAGTCCTTAACTGCCATGCTTCAGGAGCCAAGAGCTGCAGAGCCACAGACTACGTTCTGAAAGGACCATCTGGATCTGCCTGTCCTAGCATACATCTTGTCATTCATCACATCCTCCAGCATCTTTACAGCACATCCATTCATGAAAGGAGAGATGCTGGGTTTTGACCTTCACATTAAGAGTATGGATTGATGCCTTACCTTCCTGGTCTTTGAAAGTCTCAGGACAGAGGCAGACACAGAATAGGCAGTGCAAAGAAGCAGAGAAGCTCTCAGTGTGGTTGACTCCCATCAGCCTCTTCTTCTGAAGAGCAGACCAGCATAGCTCTACTCACAAGGAAAAGGAACCCAGGTCACTTCCTGGTGATGATGTCACAGGTCTCGGACATTCCATGTATCCAGGAGATCAAGGCTGGGGAAGCTGAAAACCTTCCAGGGAAGGGTCTCCCCCTTCCACTGGAGGGAATATGGTAGCGAATAGAGGAGCAGAGACCTTATCTATCTTCTTGTTGTGCTGCTGGCAAGACGTGCAGCCCCGGCCGAATAAATCGCTTTCAGGTAGAGTCCCCTGGAGACTGGCAGATAGAAAACCATAGGCATGAATCAGGCAGGTGTTTCTCTGCTGTTGTTTGAAAGGGTACCCTTCTAAACTCTAGGTGTACAGACAGTAGTGAGAGCTGGGATCTGTATGGTAATTTAGCCGTAGGAACTCTCCCCAGTGACCTGGATTAAGGCCTTTTGGAAAAAGATCTGTGTGGCACTTGACTGGTTTGCCTGGCTGCTTTCTGCCATGAACATGCAACAGGGAAGCACTGTTCTGGAGCAAGGGAGCAGCCTTCACTAGACAGCATCCTTGCCTAACTGTGAGGGATAAATTTACATTCTTTGTAATGACACAGCCTCAGATCTTTTATTATAGCAGTACAATTGGACTAAGGCATTCTTCTTCCTGCTGGACCAGTTCTCTAAGAAATGAAAGAAATCCAAAGTTTCTGTCTAGGAAGTCCTTTGAAAGTCTGCAAGTCAATGGGAGAGTTGTTATATTGAGTGTTTAAACATTCATTAACTTGCAGGAATAGTCTAACTTACCTAAAAGTAAAGGAAGGACACCAGGAACCTCAGGATGGGTTGATGTCCTTGAATTTAAATAACTCTGCACATTTTGCTAGTTTATTTTAGCTTGCTCTTTGGTATTTTTTTTAATATGGTACAAACATTCATGCACCGTATGTGCATATATGTGCACAATACATAAGACCAGAGGGTGACATTGAATGCCTTCTATAAATCTCCACTATATTTTCTGAGACAGAGTCTCAGAATTGAACTCAGTGCTCAATGATTGGTTAAGCTATTTGGGCAGCTAGGTCTGGGATCCACCTGCCTCTTCCTGGGCCCCAGGGCTGCCATTACTGATGTGCACCACCATGCTCAGATTTTATCTGGGTTCCAGGGACAGACACTGGTTCTCATGAATGCACAGCAGGCACTTTACTGACAGTCATATTCTCAGTCCCTTGTTTTTTTTTTTCTTATTTATTTATTCACTTTACATCCCGGTTGTAGCCCCACCCCACCTTCTCCTCCCAGTCCCCCCTCCTACCCTCTTCCCCCACTCCTCCCACCCGTTCTTCTCAGAGAAGGGATCCCCTACCCTGTACCAACATGCCAGGGCACTTCAAGTCCTGTCAGGACTAAGCACATCCTCTTCCACTGAGGCCAGAAAAATCAGCGCAGCCAGGGGAAAGGGATCCAAAGACAGGCAACAGAGTCCATGATAGTGACAGCCTCCACTCCAATTGTTAGGGGACCCACATGACCAAGCTGTCCATCAGCCCCATAAGTGTAGGGGCCTAGGTCCAGTCCATGCATATTCTTTGGTTGGTGGTTCGGTCTCTGTGAGCCCCACAAGCCTAGGTTAGTTGACTCTGTTGGTCTTCTTGTAGAGTTCTTGTCCCCTTCGGTCCCTCTGTCCTTCCCCTAACTCTTCCACAAGACTCCCAGATCTCTACCTAATGTTTGGCAGTGGGTCTCTGTATCTGTCTCAATTCACTGCTGGTGGATGGAATACTACTCTCTATTGTGGATATATGTGTCCTCTAAGAGGATAATTATGCTAGGTTCCTGTCTGCAAGCATAGCAGAGTATCACTAATAGTGTCAGAAGTTGGCTTTCTCCCATGGGATGGGATTTGAGTTGGGCCAGTCATTGATTGGCCATTCCCTCAATCTCTGCTCTATCTTTATTCCCTACACATCCTGTAGGCAGGCTAAATTTTGGGTCAAAGGTTTTTTTGGGTGGGTTGGTGTCCCCCTCCCTCTACTGGAAGTCCTGCCTGACTATAGGAGGTGGTCACTTCCTCTTGATCACACAGTCTCCACATCTTCCGCTGCTATGAGTCTCCAGCTAGACTCACCCCCATATCCTCCCAGGAGTGTACCCAGTCCCATCCATCATTTTCCCTTCTCTCTCCCAGCCCTCTCACCCCCATCCCTGCTTTCTCTTCCCTACCCCCCTCCCACCCAGTTCCCTCTCTTCATCTATTTCCAAAGTCTAGTTTATGTGGCCTTCTGAGTGAGATTCAAGCATCCTCCCTTGGACCCTCCTTGTTACTTAGCTTCCTTGGGTTTGTGGATTGTAGGATGGTTATCCTGTACTATATGGCTAATATA
This sequence comes from Lophiomys imhausi, assembly GCA_907164525.1. Classification (NCBI taxonomy): domain Eukaryota; kingdom Metazoa; phylum Chordata; class Mammalia; order Rodentia; family Muridae; genus Lophiomys; species Lophiomys imhausi. Next base: position 6,887,439 of record CAJQZJ010033015.1, on the reverse strand, counting down.
TACTTATAAGTGGGTAATACCATGTGCCTTTCTGGATCTTGGTTACCTCACTCAGGATGATCTTTTCTAGTTCAATCCATTTGCCTGCAAATTTAATGATTTCCTTATTTTTAATAACTGATAGTATTCCATTGTACAAATGTACCATATTTTCTTTATCCAATCTTCAGCTAAGGAACATCCAGGTTGTTTCCAGATTCTGACTATTACAAGTAAAGATGCTAAGAATATAGTAGAGCAACTGTCCTTGTAGTATGGTGGAACATCTTTTGGGTATATGCCCAGGAGTGGTACAGCTGGGTCTTGAGGTAGAACTATTCCAAATTCACTGAGAAAGTGCCAAATTGATTTCCAAAGTGGTTGTACACATTTATACTCTCACCAGCAATGGAGGAGTGTTCCCTTTCTCCAAATCCTTGATAGCATGTGCTGTCACTTGAGTTTTTGATCTTAGCCATTCTGGCAGGTGTAACATGGAACCTTAGTCATTTTGAGTTGCATTTCCCTGATGATTAAGGATGTTTAGCGTTTCTTCAAGTGTCTCTCAGCCATTAGAAATTTTTTTGTGAATTCTCGGTTTAGCTCTGTACCCCATTTTTAAATTGGATTATTTGGTATGCTGGTGTTTAATTTCTTGAGTTCTTTATATATTTTGTGTATTAGACCCCTGTCAGTTGTAGGGTTGGTGAATATCTTGTCCCAATCTGTAGGTTACCATTTTATTCTAATGGCAGTGTCCTTTGACTTACAGAAGGTTTTAGTTTCATAAGGTCCTATTTATTAATTGTTGATCTTAATCCCTCAGATGTTGATGTTCTGTTCAGGAGGTTGTCTCCTGTACTAATGCATTCAAGGCTATTCCCCATTTTCTCTTCTATTAGCTTTAGTGTATCTGGTTCTATGTTGAAGTCTTTGATGCACTTGGACTTAAGGTTTGTAGAGAGTAATAATTATGGATCTATTTGCATTCTTGTATATGTTGACTTCCAGTTAGACCAGCACCATTTGTTGAAGATGGTTTCTTTTTTTCCAACGTATTGTTTTGTCTTCTTTGTCAAAAATTAAGTGACCATAGGTGTGTGGGCTTATTTCTGGGTCTTTGATTTGATTCCATTGATCAACTTGTCTGTTTTTATGATAATATCCATACATTTTTTATTTCTACTGCTCTGTAGTACAACTTAAAATCATGGGTGATGATATCTACAGAAGTTCTTCAGTTGTACAGGATTGTTTTAGCTATCCTGGGGTTTTTTATTTTTCATATGAAGTTGAGAATTGCTCTTTCCAGGTCTGTAAAGACTTATGCTTGAATTTTGATAGGAATTGCATTGCATCTGTAGATTGCTTTTGGTAAGAGGGCCATTACCAATCCATGAGTGTGGGAGAACTTTGCATCTACTGATGTCTTCTTCAATTTCTTTCTTCAGAGACTTGAAGTTTTTGTCATACAGGTCTTTCACTTGTTAGAATGACACCAAGATATTTTACATTATTTGTGACTATTGTGAAGGGGGGTGTTTCCCTAATTTCTTTCTCAGTCCATTTATCATTTACATAAAGGAGGGCTTCTGATTTTTTTGAGTTAATTTTGTATCCAGCCACTTTGCTGAAGATGTTTATCAACTGTAGGAGTTATATGGCAGAAGTTTTTGGAGTCACTTATGTATACTATCATATCATCTGCCAATAGGGATACTTTCACTTCTTCCTTTCCAATTTGTATTCCCTTAAACTTCTTTAGTTGTCTTATTGCTCTAGCTAGAACTTCAAGTACTATGTTGAATAGACATGGAAAGAGTAGATAGCCTTGTCCCTGATTTTAATGGAACTGTTTTAAGTTTCTCTCCATTTAATTTGATGTTGGCTATTGGCTTGCTGTATATTGCTTTTATGTTTAGGTATGGCCCTTGTATCCCTGATCTCTCCAAGACTTTTATCATGAAGGGATGTTGGGTTTTATCAAAGGCTTTTTCTGAATCTAATGAGATGATCATATCGATTTTTTTCTTTCAGTTTGTTTATATGGTGGATTACATTGATGGATTTTTATTTGTTCACCTATCCCTGGGATGAAGCCTACTTGATCATGGTGGACGGCTTTGATGTGTTCTTGGATTTAGGTTGCAAGTATCTTACAAATTGAATACTTTTACACCAATGTTCATGAGGAATATTGGTCTGAAATTCTGTCTGTTAGTTGAATCTTTGTGTGGTTTATGTATCAGGGTGACTGTAGCTTCAGAGAATGAGTCTGGAAATGTTCCTTCTGTTTCTATTTTATGGAACAGTTTGAGGAGGAGTGTTGATATTAGCTCTTCTTTTGAAGGACTAGTAGAATTATGCTCTAAAACCATCTGGCTCTGGGCTTTTTTTTTTTTTTTTTTTTTTTTTTTGGTTGGGAGACCTTTAATTACTGCTACTATTTTCTTAGGGGTTATAGGACTATTTAGATTGTTCATCTGATCTTGATTTAACTTTGGTAAGTGGAATCTATCAAGAAAATGGTCCATTTCATTTAAATTTTCCAGTTTTGTGCAGTATAGGCTTTTGAAGTAAGACCTAATGATTCTTTGGATTTCCTCAGTATCTGTTATGTCTCTTTTTCTTTTTTTTTTGATATTGGTAATTTGGATATTATCAATCTGCCTTTTATTTAGTTTGGCTAAGTGTTTATCTATCTTGCTGATTTTCTCAAAGAACTACCTGTTAGTTTCATTGCTTCTTTGTATTTCTCTTTGTTTCTAATTTATTTATTTCAGCCCTGAGTTTGATTATTGCCTGATGTCAACTCTTCTTTGGTGTGTTTCATTCTTTTTGTTCGAGATCTTTCAGATTTGCTGTTCAGTTGCTAGTATGAAATCTCTCCAACTTCTTTATGGAGGCTCTTAGTGCTATGAACTTTCCTCTCAACACTGCTTTCATTGTGTCCCATAGGTTTGGGTATGTTGTACCTTCAATTTCATTGAGTTCTAGAAAATTTTTAATTTCTTTCTGTATTTCTCCCCTGACCCAGTGGACACTGAGTAGAGAGCTGTTCAGTTTCTATGAGTTTGTAGGCTTTCTGTTGTTTCGGTCCAGCTTTAAACCACGATGGTCTGATAAGATACAGGGGGTTACTTCAAACTTCTTGTATCTGTTGAGGCTGGCTTTGTGACCGAGTATATGGTAAATTTTGGGAAAGGTTCTATGTGGTGCTGAGAAGGTATATTCTTTTTTATATACCTTCTTTTGGTATATAAAAATTTTTGGGTGAATTGTTCTGTAGATATGTTAGGTCCATTTGATTCATGACGTTGGTTAGTTTCATCATTTCTTTGTTTATTTTCTGTCTTGTTGACCTGTCCTTTGGTGAAAGTGGAGCACTGAAGTCTCCCACTATTAATGTGTGGGGCTTGATGTGTGATTTAAGCTTTAGTATTATTTCTTTTATGAATGTGGGTACTCTTGCATTTGGGACATAAATGTTCAGAGTTGGGTCATCTTCTTGGTGGATATTTCCTTTGATGAATATGAAGTGTCCTTTCCCATACCTTTTGACTAATTTTGGTTGAAAATCTATTTTATTAGATATTAGAATATCTACTTCTGCTTGTTTCTTTTTTCCAGGGTCCATTTGCCTGGAAGGCTTTCTCCACTCCTTTACTCTGAGGTAATGTCTATCTTTGTTGTTGAAGTATGTTTCTTGTAAGCAGATTGATGGGTCTTGTTTTTACATTTCCTCTGTTAGCCTCTGTCTTTTTATTAGGAAATTGAGTTCATTGATGGTGAGAGATATTAATGACCAATGATTGTTGATTGTTATTATTTTGATGTTGGTGGTGGTTGTATGTGTATGCGCGCATGCGTGCATGTCTGTGTGCGAGCCTTTTGTTTTTGCTTCTGTGAAAAGTATTTCCTATGTTCTTTTGGTTGTAGTTAAGTCCTCCTTGTGTTGGAATTTTCCTTCTAGGATCATCTGTAGGGCTGGGTTAGTGGAAAGATATTGTTTAAATTTGGTTTTGTCATGAAATATCTTGTTTTCTCCATCTACAGTGAATAAAAGTTTTGTTGGGTATAGTATTCTGGGCTGGTATCTGTGATCTCTTAGAGACTGAATGACATCTGCCCAGGCCATTCTGACTTTTAAAGTCTCTGTTGAGAAATCTAGTGTAATTCTAATTGGTCTGACATTATATGTTACTTGGCCCTTATCCCTTGCGGCTTTTTATTTACTTTCTTTGTTCTGTACATTTAGTGTTTTGATTATTATGTAGTGGGAGGATAATCTTTTTTGGTCCAATCTATTTGGTGTTCTGTAAGCTTCTTGAAAGGGTATCTCTTTCTTTAGGTTTAGATAAGTTTTCTTCTATGATTTTGTTGAAGATATTTTCTCAGACTTTGAACTGGAAATCTTCTTCTATTCCTATTATTCTGAGGTTTGATCTTTTCATACTGTCCCAGCTTTCCTGAATGTTCTGTGTTAGAAGCCTTAGATTTAGCATTTTCTTTCACTGACGTATCAATTTTTTTCTGAAATATCTTCTACACCTGAGATTCTTCTTTTCTATCTCTTGTGTTCTGTTGGTGCTGCTTGTGTATGCAGTTCCTGTTCTCTTTCCTAGGTTCTCTATCTCCAGGATTGTCTCAGTGTGTATTTTCTTTATTGCTTCTATTTCCATTTTCATGTCTTGGAACAGTTTTGTTCATTTTCTTATCCTATTTTATTGTATTTTAAAAAAATATTCATTTATTTTATGTACATTGGTGTTTTTTACTTCCTATGATAGTATGAGGGTGTCAGATCCCCTGGAACATAAGTTACAGACAGTTGTGAGCTGGCATGTGGGTGCTGGGAATTGAAACCAGATCCTCTGGAAGAACAGCCAGTGCTCTTAACTGCTGAGCCATCTCTCCAGCCCTTGATTGTATTTTTATTTATTTCCTTTTTTCTGACATTTATTTATTTCTTCAAGTTACATCTCAATCACAGCCCCCTCCCTCCCAGTCCCACCCTTCTACCTTCTTCCCTTCTCTCTCCTATCTGCTTTTTTTTAATTTAAGGTATATCTTTTGCCTCCCAACATCTCCCCCTTTTAGTCCAATAAAAGGCATTTTCTTATAACAATAAATATAATACAAAACAATAAGAATAATTAGGCCACAACTATGAAAATTAAAAGGTATAACATACATTCCCAATGTCCAGTCCATATGTATTTGGCAATTAATAATATTCTATTATCTATCTATCTCAATGAGTTTAAAGTTCTATACCTAACTCAGTTTCCATCCTAACTTACATTACTAACTTAAAAACAACTTCTTAGATCTAGAACATCCTTTTAATTCCTAAACAACTTAAAACTTAACTGTGAGACTATAAAGTCTTTAACCACATCAGAGGCCTGAGAAGGATAAATATATCTGAATAAACAGGAAATGCAGAGCAGCTTCCAAAATTAAGAAATGATACCTGCCTGCCTGGACAGTCCCCAATTTCTCCCTATAACATTGGAGCATCTATCTTCAGCCTTTTGGCCCAGTATCTCTGACAGACATTAATTGTAAAGCAGAAATTATGAAGAACTTGCCTACCCTGTCTCGGCAGAGCTAGACTGTCAACTTACCTGCTTCCAAGTTTTGTCCTTTTCAGACAGTATTCTGTCTACAGTTGAAGCAAGGGCTTTTTCTTGCCCAGTGCCTAGCTTGTCACTAGTGCAGCCATCTCCAATTGGAGATTCTTTGAAGCTCATCCTCTACTTGGAGTATAATAGGGGATGCTGTCAGGAGCTGACATGTATCAATATCAAAAAATTTTAAGTTAAGAAAACATCTTTAAATGCCATATTCTACAGATCTCTCCTCCAACAAGGACACATCTCGCAATCTTACCCAAACAGTTCCACCAACTAGGAACCAAGTATACATGAACCTATGGGGGCCATTTTCACTCAAATCACAGCTGCCTTTCCTTGAGCCACCTTCATCCTCCCAGAAAGTTTTGCTTTACCTTCATGTCATATATACATACATGATATTTACCTTTTAGAAGTTGAATTAATTTCCTTAATGTGGTTATCTCCAGTTGCATCTATTTCCTGTAAATGCACAACTTCATTGTTCCTTATGGCTGAAGAAGATTCAATCATGTATACCTAGCACATCTTCATTAACCATTCCTCTGTTGTTAGGAACCTAAATCAGTTCCATGACTTGGCTATTGTGAATTGTACTGCAAGAAACATGAGTGTTTAAACAGCTCCATAATGTAGATTTAAGGTCCTCTGAGTAAATATCCAGCGGCTTGCTTATGGTGGCATTTGTTTTAGTTTTCTGAGGAACCTCCATGTTGAATTCCAGAGTGTAGACTAGTTTACAGTCTCATCAACAGTGAATAAGGGTTCCCTTTTGTCTCAAAGGCATTTACTATTTTCTTAATGGCTGTCATTCTGACTCAGATCTCAATGTAGTTTTAATTTGCATTTCTCTGATGGTTAGTGAGGAAAAACATTTTTTCATGTTTAATGATTATACCTCTTATTTTGAGAGCTTTCTGTTCATTTCATTGTTTACTTTAATTGGGATATACAATTTCATGATTCAGTATTTAGCTCTGAACACCCTAGCTATTAAGTCTGTGACAGGTATGTAGCTAGGACTCTCTCCCATGTTCAGGCTATCTCTTCATTGGATTAGCTCTTAATGTCTGTGAAGCTCTTTAATTCCATCAGAAAGTCCTTGCCAATGCTTATAATTTCAAGAACTTGCCTGACTTTTTTTTCTTTCTTTCTTTCTTTCTTTTTTTTTTTTTTTTTTTTGTCTAACATTTTCAAGTCTTTACATTGACTCAATTGAAGACAGCCATGAGGCTATAGGGCTTAAGTGAAAATCTAATTTACATGTAGATATCCAGTTTCCCTAGCACCATTTGTTGAAAATACTGTGTTTTCTACAATTAATATTTTCAACGTCTTTGTAAAAACTGAGGCGGCTGTAGTTTCATCAGTTTGTCTAGATCCTCTAGTCTAGTCCAGTATATGTCTGTTTTTGTGACAGGAGCATGATGTTTCTGTCACTATGGTTCTGTGACATACCTTGAATTCAGGTGTGGGAACACCTCAGTTTTCTTTTTTCTTTTTTGTTCTTGTTTTAATTTCTTTGTCTTAGATTACTTGCCTATCTGTGGTATTTTTTGCTTCCAAATGAATTTTTTTTTCCAATTTCTGTGAAGAATAGCAATGGAATTTTGAGGGAGATTGCATTGAATCTGTATTTTGACTTTGATGGCTGCCATCAGTTCCTCATTGCTGTGGTAAAACACATGACAAGAGCAACTTAAGAAAATGTATTTTATTTTATAGTTCAAAAGTATAGCCCACTATAGTAGGAACATCATAGTGTAGGAACATTCATGGGGCAGCTGGTCACACTGCATCCAGTCAGAATGCAGAGAGCAATGAATCCTAGTGCTAATCTGTCTTTCAGTTGAATAGAGACCATTAATCATCAGAGTCATTATTGAAAGGTGTTGTAATGTCACTAATGATTGACACCTGAGAGGATCTGGAATCCTAGGAGACAAGGCCTTGAGCTATTACAGAGAGCACATGCTGATTTCTAAGGTTCTCCGTCCTACACCATGGCTCAGGTCACTTCCACTGGGGAGGGAGAGATCCCCAAATTTCATTAGTCTCTCTAGCCAACAAACTTTGCTCCCAATATTGCTTTCTTTTATCTCTACTTTTGGCAGTTTAACTATAATGGGTGGTAGAGAGTTCTATTCTGGTCAAGAATATTTAGGACTCTAAATGCAACTTTTGCCTATATGTCTATATTTTCACCAGGACTTTGTGTGCGGGTAAGTATCTGTTATTTGTTTATTTATTTTTACTGACTAGGTTTTCCGTCATTTACTTTGTATCTCTTTTCTCCCATCTATTTTGATTATAGGTTCATTTGATCTTTTAATGGCTGATTTTGTTTTGGAGTTTGCTTTTTGTAGTGGTTTGAATAAGAATGACCCATATAGGCTCATATAGTTGAATGCTTAGTCATCATATTTGCAAAGGATTAAGTGTGGCCTTGTTGGAGGAAGTGTGTCACTGGGGGTGATATTTGAGGTTCCAAAAGCCCAAGCCAGGCCCAGTGGTGTTCTTACTTTCTTCCTGCAGACCAGGATGTAGTTCTCAGCTCCTTGTCTAGCACCAAGCCTGCCATGCCTGCCACCACACTCTTCTCATGATGATAATGGACTAAATCTATGAATGGAAGCTAGTCCCCAGTTAAATGATTTCCTTTGTAAGAGTTGCCTTGGTCAGTGTCTCTGCACAACAATAGAAGAGTGACTAAGACATTTTTGTTTGTTTTGTTTTGTTTACTATGTAGCCCTGGCTGGCCCAAAGCTTGCTATATATAGACCAGGATGGATAGCTACTAACATACAAAAATCAGCCTACCTCTGCCTCCCAAGTGCTGGAATTAATGACAAGTAAGTACCACCATGTCCAGCTTAATTCTTGATTTTGTATGTTCTGTTTATTGTGCCTTTTTTTTTCTTTACTGGATTTCTGAGTGTAGCTACATATCAGCATTGGCATCAAATCCCTGATAATCACTGTTGCGCTTGATCTAGTGTATCTTATGAGGTTTCTGCCATGTTCCTGCATGACTTACTGAGTGTTTCTTTTCCAAGTGTCCAGCTTGTCTGTTTTTCAGAATCTCCATCTCCTTTTTGAAATACTCTTATGTCCCATGTTGTCTTCTGTAATTTGTTCAGCTATTTATTTCACCCACTTTGAATTTACAGATCGTTTTAGAAATCATTCTTTGTGGGCTGGAGAGATGGCTCAGCCGTTAAAGGCTAGGCTCACAACCAAAAATATAAGAAACCATTCTTTGTCATTTCATCATCTAGATATCTTTAGAGTTGGTCACTGGAGAGTCATGAGCTTTGAAGAGTCATGTTACCCAGTGCTCTCATGTACCCCATGTTTCCGTGTTGACATCTGTTCATCTGTTGGGAAGGATATTTGTAACACTGCTATGGATGGACCTTCTCAGCACTCTATTTTTTAATTATTTTTTTATTCTTTGAAAGTTCCATATATATTTTCCAGTATATATTGACCAGATTCAATTACCACTCCTTCCTTCCAACTCCACATGTGTCCCCACACAGAAGCCCAAGTCCAGTTGGTGTTGCTCATATATACATGACTCTGTAGTCATCTACTGGGCATGAACAACCCACCAGTGACCATGTCCTCAAGAGAATGGCTCTCTCTCCCTCAGTAGTCATTTACTGTGGGACCTAGGACTCTCTCTATCCATGCTGAAATTTTGACTAGCTTAATCTTGTGTAGGTCACCATAATGAGCAGTCAGCTCTTGACATAGTTTGGAATCTTGGGGGTTTTTTTTGCACACCTTCCACTTGAACCCCTAATGAACTTCATGGTCTCATTTCCATGTGACTTCTTTGGCTATGAAAACAAAAATTTGGTTTTGACATAGTATATATTTCCTTCTTGGTTAGTCTCATAAGAGCACTGTCATTCTAGTAGTTCAGAAAATATAATGCTAGCAGCAGGAAATATAGTGTGTACCACCTGTTCTGGTTGCTCCTCTGGACTTGCCTACAGTGTATGAGCTAACAAGACATTAAGGTCTATCCACATTGACGTCTTTGACAGGTTCAGGTACAGAGTCTTTGCGCTGTTAATTCCTGCTACTGCTATAATGTGAATGTGTAGCAGTGGACTTGCAGCCCTCCTAGAGTTATGTTGACTGGGGCTTTTATCTCCTTACTCTTTAAGTTAAAGACTCCACCAACATATGAGTATAGCTGATCTTCCTTTTTCTTAAAGGAATATAATCTGGATCATTTTTAAAGCAAAGTATTATATGGCAGTGGGTGTCAAAAGTGAGCAGATACATGATGCTTGCCCTCATGTGTCTCTGCCAGCTTCACTCGATTTACCCCTGTGCACAACTCTTGCCTACACCTGAGAACTCCTCAGCTGGCCTTGTCAGGCATTTGCTCTCAATGCTATCTAGTCATTTTCTCCTGAGACCTGGTCAGAACTGGGATGGCATTCACATGCTTCTCTAGCTTGAAACCGCATTGACCCCAGGGTGACCCTCATGATCTTCAGTTTGAGAATGGTCACCACAAGGTCGAGGCTAGGCACAGCAGCACACATCTTTAATCTCAGCATGGCAGAGGCAGGCAGACATCTGTTCAAGGCCAGTTTAGCCTACAATTTGAGTTCCAGGATAGCCAGAGCTTTATAGAGAGAGACCCTATCTCAAAAAAAAAAAAAAAGAAACAAAGAAGAAAGAAGAAAAGAAGGAAGATAAACCCTACAAGAGATCTGGCCATAACCATAGATGACTCTCAAAGTCTCCCTAGCTTGAGATTTGCCATAGCCCTGTGTGAACCCCAAGGTCTTTCTCAGCTTGCAGGGGCCAGTGAAAAAACAGTTTCTCCAATGCCCTGAGGGTAATAACACAGGTATCCTCACCCCATCTTGGTGTGTTCCCACTGCTTGCCCGGAGAAAAGCTGTGCCTGTGTGTATGGTTTCCTCACAGGGAGATGCAGCCCACTTAGAAGGATAGCAGTTGGTGTGAGCCTTGTGATGGAGATGGGATCGGTCTTGTGTTACTAAATTAACTCAGAACTCAACAGTGAACTTCATGGAGCCAGTATGTGCTGATGTGGACAATGATAAGATATCCCAGTGCCTCTGATGTTGTGGGTGTGGCTGTCTGGAAGTTTCAACTCTCTGGAGGAATTGACAATAGGAACAGCTACACTTGACAATGCCCGTTAACAGGCATGGACATCATGAGCATACACACCACGCATGTGCATGGCTGACTTGCACAATGCTTCTATTGTGATTACCGGACAGACATGAGATGAAAAGAATATTTTTAACAAAGTGCTGGTGCTGTGCAGCTGTACCCATTTGTAATGTCTCATGCAAAGAGAAACTGTACTGTTTGTTTGGTTTACCAAGGTCAGCACACTGGGAAGCAATTGCCATCACCATCGCAGACCTCCTTACATATTTCCCACTGTTCTGAGCCATGCAGATGAGCGCATTAGGATGCAGATTGTCCATCATTAAAACTTTGAGAAGAGCTTTGTCATTGGTTTAGCAGCAACTTTAGCTCTCTGAGACAGAGCGCTGTACCTCAGAAAGGGAAGATTTGGTGGCCCTGCTTGCCATCTCTGGGGGTCCTGGATCTGGGAACTGGAAGAAGAGGCCAGCCTTGAGCTCAAAGGATGTACCGGATCAAGAGACACCACGGCCTCTGACAGAGGTCATGTCAGAAGGAGGAAGTGTGTGGTGGACGCTACAGAGGAGAAGCTGGTCCTCAGAACTCCCATGGTGTCCAGATATAGGTAGCCCCCATATGCCCAGCAGACATCACAGATAAGAAGCCCTGGACTCTGGAGACAACTGCCATCCAGAACTCTTCAGCTCACTCATGAGATTACCCACTTCTCACCTCAGCCAGACCACCCCAGAGACTCTGCTCCTGCAGGAGGAATGAGGTGACCAGTCTCTGGTCCCCTGACAGAACCCCAGGTAGCACAAGTGAGTGTTCAGGGCCCCCCCAGGGGTCTCAGAGAAAAACACATAGGCGGACAAGTGAGTATTTGGCTGGTGACATAGAAGCCTTAGTCAGAGAATTGGCATGTGCTTCTCCTCCAGACTGGGCTCTGGGCTGCTCCGGTGGGCTCTGAAGCTGGAGCTTCTCAGCCTGGTGTCCCCCAAATGGTGTCACCAGCCACGCAGGAGGCAAAGTGCTGCTTTCTACAAAACAAAGCATGTGACTCTCTTCCTTCATTTTCCCCTGTAATAGAGCTGAGTTGTCCCTGAGCGTGGGCACTGTCTTACATCCACAAAGGTGACTCCAGTGACTAGGAGGGCAAGCTCTACTTGGGGCACCAGGGAAATCATGGGTTCTATCCACACATCTGTCCCCTGGGTAATGCCTTTCCCATTTTCCATATGAGAAACTCAAGTCCCAGAGGGCTTCCCTCAGCACACATGGGAAAGATCAGCACTCCACAATGGATCCTGTCTCTGGTGTAGACTGGGGCCATCCCTCGCAACTATCCATTTACAGATAGGATTGGTGAAAATCAATTAATGCTATAAGAATAAAACTATAAGCCGGGCAGTGGTGGCACACGCCTTTAATCCCAGCACTTGGGAGGCAGAGGCAGGCAGATCGTTGCGAGTTTGAGGCCAGCCTGGTCTACAAATTGAGTCCAGGACAGCCAGGGCTACACAGAGAAACCCTGTCTCGAAAAACAAAACAAAAAAAAAAAAGAATAAAACTATAGGATTTTTTTCCTCCTATCAGGTTTAAGTTCTAAAGAACTGCCACATTTGAAAACTCTGGATGATGATATAGCCACAGTGTTTGGTAAGGACTCCCCAGGAGGAACCCCTGGTTCATGGTGAGAGATGGGGCAGGCACTCCCCAAGGCCTTTCACGGACAGTCAGTGTCAGTCACAGGCACTGTGGGAACTAATTTGGTTTGAGATCAGAACCACATTCTTTGGGCCAACAGCTTTAGTGCTGACTAAATTACTGATGTCACAGAAGAACTGTCAGAACCAAATGACACTTCGAGCTTTGCTTCTCAAAGTCATCTCCAGAGACCAGTAGTCTGTCTGTCACCCAGGGACTTGTTTCAAACACCCCACATCAAACTCTGCCTAGGTCTTCCACATCAGAATCCACATTCAGCTGAAAACACTGAAGTAATGTGTGTGCAAATGAGAGACCCGAGGCCAAGGAAGAGCTCCTTGGACTTAGGAGCAGGCAGGACAGTCCCTAGAGTGGTGGTGAGGACCTAGACTCTCCCCAGGGTTTCAGTCTCTTTGGCCTTGCCTGGACCTGGTACCTCAAGGTTCCCTATAACTCTGCAGTAAGGGCTCAGAGCACAGCAGGGTGAGGACCATTGGTCTGACCCACACTGTTCCTCAGAGGCAGAGTACAAACTGTAAGCATGGGGGCTAAGTTCTCTAGTGGCCATATCCCAAAGCAGCATGGTCCACCTGGAGAGCCTTCAGCATGCAGGCAACACAATGACTGATGTGGTTGTCAGTCTGCCACAGACTACCAAGTCCATGGTGTACTTCCCACCCAGAGACTGACTGTCTAGACCAGCTATATTCCCTTCTATGTCCACATCCGCAGGCCTCTCCTCTGAACAGTGCTCACCGCTTAGCACCACCCCTCATTTCACACTTGCTAAAGGGAGGCCTGGAAAAGTCATCTGAGCAAAGAGTCTGACTTGCAGCTTAAGAGCCTGGGACACTGTAGGAAAGACATCACCTCTTGGGCATCTGACTACCCATGGTCACCTGTCAAATGGGGTCAGAAGTAGACTTAGGGAGCACAGGCTTCACTACAAAGTTACTCTCCGAGCTGAGCCTCTTCAGGCAGGTTCTGATGGGAATGTAGGTGCTACCACGTGACAAGGGCCCCTCCCTGGGGGGACCTCTTCAGGAAAGTCAGTGCTGCTTTTTTTCTAAGTCTGGGATGAGGATGTCATCATGAACTTCCTGAGTGATTGACTGATCATATGACTGAGTGAATGAATGTTCCCATTTGCCTATGCTACCCTGTCTACCCTCCTACTACTACTATGTCACATACAGCAGACCTGGTTCCCACCCTGCAGGTGGCCTAGTTTCTGACACCAAGATGAGCAGGTTGCATACAAGCTCTTGGTAGCTTCCCAGCACTGTCCCGGTCAGGGTGGTCATCATACTGCAGGGACAGAAGCAATTTCCAGCTGTTGCTTATTTAGCTCTATGATCCCCACACAATTCAGGGTGCTGTAGGCCTCATAAACAAGCACCCTGTTTTAAAAAAGGTCCACTGAAGGCCAGAGGCATGAAGACATTCATCCTTGTTCATGTCTGAGTGAGAAAAGAGCCAGAATAAGAGCTGGTTGGTTACAAAGTCTAGGCCACATGTGTAACCGAACTTTTAAGTTATTATTTAACACTTATTTATTTATTACTAAATTCACTTATAACAAACACCAACAATTTCTTAACTATTAATCCTATAAATTCCTACAACCCCTTTAACCTATCCACTACACCTATTGATAATCATAACAACCACTTTCATATCATATCAGAATGATACAGTCTCTGGGGCAGGTCCTCAGTCGTCAGGAATACAGTCTTTGTTGTAGATTCTTTAACGCACTTAGCAGTCCTTCTTCTGGATCTCTCAGATGCAGGTTCGTCAGGGTAGTTGGTTATTGCAGTCTCACCTTAAATAAGGCTTCATGCTTTCTTCTCTGTGGGAGACCCCAGCCGTCTGCAGGCCAACTTACTTCTTTTGAATCAGGAACTCAGCTGCTCTGCCTCAGTCCTTAAAGCCAGGCACCGTTTCCTTTAGGCCACTGTTTGGACAGATCAAACCCCTCTAGGCAAAAGCTGAGCCACAGGGTCCAGTCCTTGGCCTTTTGGTGTCTTGCTCAGGCTTTCTTTGCTCACCGGCTTCTTTCTGCTTCAGGGAGAGAGCTGGCCATCAATGGCCAGCCGTTTTTTCAGCAGGACTCTTGGAGCTCTCTAGCATCAGGGGCCTCTTCTCTTCTGGGCTCCATGCACTGTCCTTAAATAAGAGGAACTCTGTTTCAGCTTAATTTGGGCTCCGCCCACTTAGAAGCTGAAAACAATGTCAGGCCAGATACTTTGTTTCTTCAAGTCTATTGAGTCTTTCCTGTTTTCCAGACTTCAAACTTGTTTTTCAGTCTATTGAGTCTTTCCTGTTTTTCCTGACTTCAACCTTGTTTTTCAGTCTATTAAGTCTTTCCTGTTTTTGCTGACTTCATGCTGATAATGCTCTTCAGGCCCCGAATTAAGAGACAGTATCAGAAACTCCTACATATTTTCTAAATCTAATTTATCTAACCCCTACACACATGTGTGAGACTTCCTTGGAAAAGAGTTAAAGAAGAAAGACTGGCCAGGTATGGCGGCACTTGTGTGCCTTTAATCCCAGGCAGGCAGATCTCTGAGATCCAGGCAAGACTGGTCTAGAGAGTGAGTTCCAGGCTATGCAGAGCTACACTGCATAGTGAGACCCTGTCACCAAAGAAAGGCTGAATGTGTTTAGAAACAAGGAAGTCATTCTGTCAGTACTTGAGGGTGGCCAGATATAATGATAACAGGAGAGTGAATCATGGTCAGGGCTTGGGCTAGGTTCTGGCGTTGTGGTCTTGAAAGGTATACTAGAGATCTACTTCACAAAGGCAAAATGCCAAAAATAACCACTTATGAAAACCAAAGGTTTATTTGGGATCAGTTGTGGAGTTTCCAATCTTTATTTGTTTGGCTCTGTTTTGAGCAACTGGTCACACGCCATGGTGTGGGTGTGTGGTGGTACAAAACATTTAGTTCATGGCCACCGGCTCTGTAACATGTTCTTCTGTGTTTTTTCCAAGATGAAATTCTAGTCCGGGAGATTTTGGATCCAGGAAAAACATCATATTTTGAAAATCAAAAACCATCAACAACCTCAGAATCAAAATTAACGAAGGATAAAAGCAAGTATATCCTTTCACCCCTGCAACTGCAAGTCTCTTTAGATCTGTAGTGTTGAGCAGAGGACCCTATTTCTTGAGCACTCACTAGATCCAGCCACATCTAGGCAGGAGCAAGTGGACACATGAGAGAAGCCATGGTCCAAGACCACTGTCACAGCCTTCCTGATGGAGGGACTCCTCTCCAAGGGAGAGGAGGCTGACTTCACTCTGGAGTGATCTCTGGGTCACATTCATACATGTTCTTAGACCTGGGATATGAATAGGGTTCAGACACTGCAGGAACACAGGCTTGCAGAATGAGCCGAGTCATTACACACACTGTCTTCTTGTGCTCACCACCTATGGCTTCTAAGGGAAGCCCTTCTATTACACCATGTGGTTGAGGTCCAGCATATGATGTACCCAAGGCCAAGGAGAACAGAGACAAAGCACATACTCTGCAAACAGCTCCACAGTATGAGATTGTGCAAGGAAATAGGAGAACCCAGGCATGAAGGGTGTGACCAGATGGAGGCAAGGAGATGCTCTTGGGGAGATGCAATCAGAGGCAGGAGAGCTCAACACTTCCTGGGAAGTTTTATTTTTTTTTTTTTTTTGAGATGTGACTCTAGAGCTGCCCAGTCACAAACCACCAGGCTCTAGGTGGTTGGATGACACCTGACTATTTAAAGATTAACTTTCTAACACACAATTTCAACTAAAACTTGAACACTGTGCCATCCTTCCAGTCCAGTATTGTAAAACAGGGCTTGGGTCAAAAATGTTCACAAGCATGTAACAGGAAAATGCTTCCCTGTTTCTATGTTCTTCATCGAAGAAGTACACCAAAAAGAACCCAATGCTCCAAACAGCCAAGACAACATGGAATTATCTTCTGGGGCCATAGGTACCCTTTTCTTTGATGGTAAATATAACCCCACAATCCCCTTCCTGGGCTCAGAACCTAACTGGGGAGCCCCAGGAGTAAGAAGGGTGGGTGGTTCTACTTGGAGGGCAGAGGTTCTGCTGCAGTCTGTGTGTGGCTGCTTTACCTGGTTAGGTACATTTTCTACTATGTCCAGAGCCTTAGGATGCTCCAGGTGACTAGGGCTACACAGGAGCTCAGCATCCCAAGACTCCCTCTAGGCCTGCCCCTGCAGAACCCAGCCCAGAAGAAACATCTTCTTGTGGAAGGAACACAAGTTAAGTCCTCTTCATGAATAGAAAGGATAGAAAGGGTAGCAGAGCTGACAGAGCGCCGCCTGGGGTGCGGCAGAGATTGGAAAGAGTCCTCCCTCCATCAGGTGAGTCTACTACCACCATTGACACCCGTAGGAGACATATGTAGCTCTTTGCTCAAAACAATAGCTATAATGAAGGGTGTGTGTAGCACAGGACATACAATTACAATGCCTGCAGAGTAAACCATGTGGGACCCATCTGTGGCTTTAGGTATAGGAAAGGGGATGTATTAATACATTAATATGGTAGTGTTAACTGGGCCTGGAAACTTGCATTTCAATCCTGCATGGCTTTTCCAGCTCAAGCTTGTGGTGTGTCAAAATGGTGGCTCCATGGTATAAAGAAGAGTACAGCTCTATTTAAAATGATCGTTTTAACACCCCTGAGTGGTCTTACTTGTCAGTTTGATGACATTGGCTGATGGTTCTAGAACAATAGGTAAGGGTCTTTCTCATAGCTGCCTACAGTCAGAGAGCATACAGGGAAATCCAAATTGAAGGGGCTGTCCTATGCATAGTGTACACAAAAGCAGACGGAGACTGAGAATAGCCTCATAGGTGAGGAGTTGTGAGGCTCTAACAGAGGAAGGGGAGGGGACCCTGAGGTACCACCCAGGCCCTGGAGCTGGCTACACCCCCAGGGACAGTGTGCTTGCTCACCAGAGGTCAGCAAGCATCCTGAACGATTCCAGTATGTTGTATGCACTACTGCCAAGGCCTAAGAATTGATCTATGGCCACCAATAGAAACCTTCCCTTAAGTAGTCCCTCAGCTGCTGGGACCTGAATGAGACTTATTTTGACCCCTTGGCACACAGCAGCCATTAGTATAAATGAAACCCTCACTGAAACTGTGTGATTCCGAACCATCAAGCCAAGAACAGCCTCTCTGGGGACTGTGTAAAAATGTATATGAGTTATGACATTGTGACAGAGTGAGGGTTGGGTTAGGAGGAGACTTGAAAACCACCAGAGACTAGTATAAGATCCTGGTAATATGAAGATAGGGTATCCAGGAAAAGAAGGTGGCAAGAGTACAAAGGAGGGCCCTTGAATTGCCTGGTGTAGAGCCCTATGCAAAACCTGAACTAACTAGCCAGCATATAAGAAAGGAAGCCCTAGGTCTCAGCATCAGCAATGTGGGCACAGCCCTCAGGTCCCTGAATACTCCTGCCAGGAATCTGTTGCCAAATGATGCTGCCAGTGATACATGCTAGGCAGGTCTTGGAGATAGAAGGCAGGAAGAGACCTTAACACATTGTTTCCACATTCTTGTCTCAGAAAGAACTCAAAACAGACAAAATATAAACTGAGAGGTTTTATTAACAAACATATCACACACGGGCTGGAGAAATGGCTCAGCCATTGAAAGCAAGTGTGCTCTTACAGGAGCCCCAAGTTCGATTCCCAGCATCTGTGTGAAGCAACGCATTCTTCTGGCCTGCATGGGGATCTGCATACATGTGATACACACACACAATTTTTTTTCAAAAATTTCCAAACAAAGACCCACATTCAGGAGTGACAGCTGGCTTCATACAACAGTCGTACTTCACAGGTTTTGCACTAAATCTGGGGGTATGACAGAGGGTTACACAGGTTGCTTTGGCCTGGAGATCTGACGAGAACTGCTTTGGTGCTCTATCTTGTCAGGGTGCATGCTGTCAGCACAAGGCTCATTCTGATGGCTATGAATCCCACATCCTGATCTTTGTGCCCCTTCCTCCTCTCTGGTCAGTCCCTATCTCAGGTTCCTAGGACACAGAGAGATGGGTTGTGGCCACAGCTTCCCTCCATGGCCACTTCACAGACCGCCCACAAAGCCTAAGTCTACAGCAGAAGTGGGAGTCAGTGTATCAAGGCAAAATGTAGC
The DNA here is from genome assembly GCA_907164525.1 of Lophiomys imhausi. Lineage (NCBI taxonomy): Eukaryota > Metazoa > Chordata > Mammalia > Rodentia > Muridae > Lophiomys > Lophiomys imhausi. Next base: position 6,868,770 of record CAJQZJ010033015.1, on the reverse strand, counting down.
AGGGCATCTTCAGCCCTAGCACCCACGTCCTCTGCTGGAACCTCTCTCGGGGAAAGGAGAATTCCAAGAAAAGACACTTAACCAAGTAAGTGGGCAAGGCTGTGAGCGCTGTTAGACCTGGAGGCTGCGCTGAGCTCTCTGTCCCTGGCACAGGCAAGCGAGCCAGGCTGAGCTGCTAGCTGGGCACCTTTGCTCGGATGGACAGCTCATGGCCCTTGGTGTCAAGGAGATGTAGAGCTGCAGCCCCTGTGCAGAGTTGTCTTGGCTACAACAGGTGTGGGTTGCTGAGAACAAGTGCCTCCCTTTGTTCACCTAAGGGCATGAGTATCAGAAGATGGCTGCACTTGTAAGTCTCTAGCACACAGCAGAGATATCCCAACTAGTGCTCCCTGTCTTTGCAAGTGATGCTGTGCCCTTGGCCAAAGCTGAGGACATGGAGATCAGGGGACAGGAGGTGAGATGCAGACCTCTGAAGTCTGAAGTCAGCCTCAGCTCTAGCACAGTCCCCAGTGTCACCTTAATCTTCACATGGACCTTTCTGGGTCAGGAGTGTTGTATGATGAGTGTGTGCCAGCTGGCTAGAGAATGCATGTTTTCCAGCCCAACTTGAGCCCTGTCCAGTGGAAATGCTGACAGCTGCACGTGGGGCAGGCAGTGGCAGGTGGGGACCAGCCACATGTCTGCCTGTTGCTGCAGAGGTACATGAGTGGCCAAGGGTAGTGAGAAGATACACACCTCCAGCTCTCAGCTTTGTAACAGAGGCCCCGAGGGACACCAGAGGCACGTGGCCTGCTGGCCAACCTGCTCCCAGGTATCTCCCAGGCACAGGACATGGCGGTGTGTCTCACCGGGAAGGGGATGAGAAGCTCCTAGACTTTCATGTCAGATGAGGCCTTGCAACTCTCTCCAAGGAGAAGCGGGCTGCTGTGTGTACATGAGCATGTAGGTGCCATGTGGCCCAGGAGACAAGCTTGGGTCAGGAAAAACCCAGGACAGGTTAAAGAAGGAGAGCAAGGCACTTAAAATAGCATCCATTGTGATGTCACTTTAAGCATGTAAAAGAACTTCAGAAGTATCACAAAGAGCTTATACATTTAGTTCCCAGCACTTCCAAGGTCAGTGGCTGGTAGTCAGGGTGGGGACATTTACATTCATGCAAAGCTCTTAAATAACCCATGAAAACATTAGCAACAACACAAACAAATGAACAATGACAAAATCCCAGCCCTCGGTTCATAGAGCGTAAGATAATTTATTGTGGAGCCAAGTGACCATAGCCCAGGAACATAGATTCAGGTTACCCCAAATTCCATGTCCAGACACAACCACAGTTTCACTAAGTTTTTATAGTAATAGAACAAAGACAGTAATAAATCAAGACACTGTTCAAATATATTGATGTAAACAAGGCAGGCAGCTACAGCCAGACAAGAAATCTCTGCTACAGGCCTCAGATACTATCTGAGACATTCTCAGTTTTTTGACTGGTGGAAACTAAGGGTCGGTTTGTATGTTCCAACAAGTTTTACCTAACAAGGAGGTTAGGTCAGATACAGGTTCTTTCCCAGTGATGGGAAGGAATGGCTATTAAGGGGCTAAAGGCTGCCCACAAAGACTTCAGTTGGACTTGCCACAACCACTGGCCTTCTATCTACCAGTCAGCCTCTCAGAGGGTCAGTGCAAGTCCGAGGTTCCCCTGGGAACTTCAGTGGACAGCCACACAGCTTGTGCAGCCGTCACTGACCCTTTGCTGGGTCTGTCTCCAGAGCCTATCAAGATTCCACCTGTCTATTGTCTCAGTGTCCCCAACATGACTGGTCCTTCTTCCACTGTGTTTCTCATGACCTCAAAGAACACTTCCTCTCAGAAATGGCTTTCAGTTTGGGTTTAAGAGACCTTTCCTGCCTCCAGCAATTTGAAGCATTCTATCTGGCCCTTCAGCTTCATTTGTTTTATGATGATTGAAAGTTCTTTGGAGCTTTATCACACTTGAATTTGTTTGTTCACGTACTTGGACTGAATAGGCTCACTGTTTTACTGGTGGCCACAGGGCAGCAGGCTACAAACATGTACACATAACATATGCTCATTCTATATTTTGAGAGCCAGATGGCCTGGTTTGAAAAAGCTTGCAGCTAAAACATTTATGGAGTCTATTCATTGTCCTTAACTTTTCCACAAATGACGAGAAAGAAACACTTTTTCAGATAAAAAAGCCTTGAAGCTCTGGAGAAAATCATTGACACTATTCGAAGAGCTATTGGTAAGCAAAAACTATGGCATCCTCCCTTGGGCTGGGTCCTGGACCAAGAAAAGCAGAGGGCCAATGAGACTCAGCAGCTAACAGTTCCTGCTGCTAAGCCGGTAGGTAGCCTGACCTCCATCCCTGTGACCTGCATGCCGAAAGGAAAATCTGAACACTCAAGACACACAGACACACACAGACACACACACACACACACACACACACACACACACACACACACACACA
>CAJQZJ010033015.1:6845231-6866269 GCA_907164525.1 Lophiomys imhausi | reverse complement strand
ACACACACACACACACACACACACACACACACACACACACACACACACACAATTCTTTTAAAAAGGAGAAAGAGAACTGAATGCCAGCATTGGTATCTCTCTGCTTCCTGGCTGAGAATGGAGTCTTACCAACGGCCTCACACTCTTGCCTCCACCATTTCCAGCCATGATTGTCCATCTGAAGAGCACCTGATGTCACCAGAAGGCATTGGTGGGTCACAGATGCCTCCTGAATCCCAACCAGAACAGAGAGGAATCAGGCCGCTGATATGAGAGATTACGACGGCCTGGCACAGGCAGTGGTGACAATCAGAGTTATGGTAATAGTTACTCAAGAAAATCTCCTCCCTAACAGGAACTCATCTTGAGAAAACGAAAACTTAAGATAAGCAGGAGAACCAGGCAACTCCTGGGGAGAGTGATCCAGCCCTGAGTACCAGGATGGGCGAGAGGGGCGAGCTGCTGCCCACACTGAGGACAGAGTAGACTGCGAGCACAACTGCCCTGTGTGAAGGAGAGCTGTACTCAGTGAGCACCAGATAAAATTAGCATATTTAAATATTACGTTATCAGACATGGCTTTTTCATTTATTGCTTTAGTTATTATTTTTTATTCAAAATGGGGAGAGACGACTGCAATTGGAAGGCATGGGGGTTGGGGGGCAATGTGGAACCTTAGGGTGTGGTAGGTTTAGTGTTAGCATATAATAGCATAGGGAACTTGGAATAAGGCTTGACTTTAAGATAAGAGACTTACTTCCGAAGTGACATGTCCTTGGGAACTCCCCAAGGACCAGGACCTCTTTGATCTTAGAGCTAGGGGCAGGACATGCCCCGAGGTGCCCACCCTCTAGAGGTCTGCTGTCATTTCACAGTCCTCTGTGAAAAGCATCTGAATGACATGCCCTGAGGCACCTGCCCACATCTGCGGACTGCCTGTGAATTCATCACGCCCCTCTGCAAAAAACTTTTTTGAAAAAGACTGAGCCCAGGGGCATAACTTAAAAAGAGCGCAAAGCCTCTGCTGAAGATATTTGTCAAGATGCATGTAGATGGGTGCTAGGCTCCTCTTGTTGCTTCACCTCCTCTTGGTCTGGCAGAGAACCCGCTTCAATATCATCAGAAAGTTTCACCCTCTGATGTTGACCCATTTCGGGGCTGGATAGGGATGGATTCTCCCTGAGTTTTGGGAGTGCTTAGATGCAGAGCTCTGGGACTTCAGCCATAAGCATCTGAATAGATGAGCTGCCTGGGAAACTTTCATATGTTAAATTGGTCTTAAAACCATGGAGGCGATTCTTGTTTGATAAACTATCTTAGAATCTGATAAACGAAATTCAGAGGCTTTAAGAGACTTTAAAACTGAAAAATTGTATGAAGACTAGCCATCCATCAGGACCCACGCTCAGAGAAAAATATCCTTTTGAGAAACCTTAGGTTAATGTTAAATGCTTGTATTAAAGGTGCTAAGAAGTTTTAGGTGCTAGTTTTCAGAGTTAGGGTTTGGGTTTAAGATTTAGGAATTTTATAGACAATTGTTAGGTAATTGTTAAGTATTAATAAATATATGTGTGATAAATAAAAACTTACTGTTACACTAGGGCAGTGAAAACTCCCTGGAATCTACCAGGGTGACCTTACTGAGGGCTCCTAGTAATAGAAGATATGGAGTCGAAATCATCCATCTTCTGTCACCAGGTGTGCTGGCTAGTCTTATGTCAACTCGACACACAAACTAGAGCTATCTGAAAGGAGGGAAGGAACTTCAATTGAGAAACCCATTCCAGAGAGGAACAGGCCACTGCTCTTTGAGGTCATCAGAAACACTGCAGGAGGGGACTGAGTGATGCACCAGCCAGTATGGAGTGTATGGTACCTGGTGTGTGTATGTGCATGCTGCAGCTGGCATGCTGCTTGGTGTGTGCGTGTGCATGCTGCAGCTAGCATGCTGCTTGGTGTGTGTGTGCACATGCTGCAGCTGGCCTACTCCTTTGCTTTCTCCCCTCCTGTTATGTCCCTGACTCGCATTTTACAACAAACTTACAGAGACCTCAATAGTAACTTAGAAGACAGGACACTTATACTAAGTGAAGGTGGGAGAGAGATAGGGTTTGGAGAAAAGAGAAAGATCTCAAATAATATTTGTAAAGATCCCAAATAATATTTGGATCAAGAGTGCCAATAGGCAGCCATTTGTTTGATTATCTAAGGGATATTAAGGCCAAATCTGACTGGACAGGTGAATAAATTTAGGGCCTTTCAGGTCAGATTTTAGGTGTACATGCTGGAGGTTTTCTAAGAGGCATCCCAAGGGAATGATGAAGTATAGAAAATACTGTTCCCATGGACGAGAAAGGGGAATGGAAGGTCAATACAGTCATGAGCATCTGTAGATTCAGGAAAGACCAAAACAAGGACCAAGCCGTTCCAGCGGGTCATCACCACACTCAACAGCATAGCCTGGCTAAGCTAAAGATATTCAGCACCTGGTACCAGTACTTTCAAAGGCAAAAACTTCAGGCCAGATGAGGGATAGGGTCCTACGCATCTCAGACCCCAGGACTAGGGGGAGCACAAGCACCAGGAGAGCCTATCTGAGTCACAGCACCAAATGTTAGCATTTGGCCTGCATAGATAGGAAGGTATCCTGAGACTCATGAGCCCAGGAACCATACAGCTCTTTTAGATGGGATAATGTCCCAGTGAAAGGACATCCTGAGGCACGGGAGTCCAGGAACTACACAGTTCTGGAGGCTTCCTCAGCAGAGATGTTGCAGCTCATAGGGGAGAGTTTCCTCAACCCCAGTTGAGCTGAGGAGCCCAAGTCTGAGCGCTGCTCCTTCTCTAGCCATAGGGGGAGGGTTTCTACAACACCAGCTGAACTGTGGAGCATTGGAGTCAGAGCCCTGCTCCTTCTTCACTTCTCTTCTTCTTCTCCCTTTCCTTCTTCATTACTTCTTGGCTTCTTTGCTTCTTCCCGATGAGTCTCAGCAGGCAGCAAATCTCACAGGAGAGATTTATTGGAGAGCCAATGGTGAGGAGGGACAAATTCAGGGTGTGGCTGCCCCTGTTCCCAGGAGAGGGCAGCAGGGAACTGAGGAAAGTGCAGGGCTTATATAGGATTTTGGGGGGAGGGGAGCTTTCTAGGGCAGGCATTTCCAGAGTGAGGATTGGTGGACTTTCAGGTCCTGGGCTTGGAGAACTCAGGGATTGGTTGGTCTTTTGTCCAAACCTTTTACCTTAAATTAGCATAATCTGGGATGGGTCCTACTGAGGGGCTGGAGATGACCTTTGTGACAGTTACAGAGGCTGAAAATGTTATGATAGAGAAGTCTGGAGGAGGCTGGGCTGCTGGAGTTCCTCAGGCAGGTGTCTTGCCATTTTCCGACCCTAAGGGTTTACAGAGTTTACAAAGTTCGGAAGAGTACAAAGAGAGTCCACGGCAGGGAAGTCTATCGTCACAGCAGGAATAGCCAACAGAGACTGGAGAGGAGGTGCTGCCTTTGTGGACAGCTCCCTTGACTGCTGTAGGCTGAGGCAGGAAAGATGTAACCACCACGGACAGCTCCTGAGTCAGCAGGGAGCCATTCTGACAGGAGTGCCAGGTGCCTTCCAGCCCCACAGGCAGGGGTGGGAAAGGGGTGCTGACAGCTCTGGCAGCACGCTTTTGTGGTGTGCTGCTCAGGGACTGCACTGACACTTCTGAGGGTGGGAGTTTGGGCCGCTTTGATGGATGGCTGCTGCATTGGGACTACATTTACAAAGTTTACAAAGGGAGTTCATGGCAGGGAAAGCTTTCCCTGCGACTTGAGTTGGCATGAAGAGCCAACATTAATGACTAATTATTGGTCCTGTTATTATGTTGTTGGTGGTGATGTGTTTGTGTGTGTGCTTCTGAGAAACCAGTCCATCTCCATTTTGTAGTCAAGAGCCATTTGCATACTCTAATTCAGTTAGGTATCTGTTTACTGTAAAACTTAAGTTTCTGTTTCCTGGAATCTGACCTACTTGGACCTGGCAGTTTAACTGTAAACCCACAGATCCCCCTAAACCATCTGTTCCTGGAAATGGTCTGTGCCCATTGTTCCAGGGAAGACTTTCTTCACTGCCTGCTCTCCTGTGCAAAATCCTCAACCCTGTGGTTTTGCCCTATAAAAGGGACATGAGAAACTGGCTCAGGGCTGGTCTACTGAATCCCACCTTAACAGGAGACAGCTGCAGAACAGCTCCCACAGAAATTGCTTTGATCTGGCTATAATTTGGGTTGGTGGTCTTTCTCCTCAGGTCCCTGGGAATAACACTTTCCTTCTTTTGACTTTGCTCATCTGGGATTATTTATTCCCTTTGTGTTTTTTGGATACATTTAGCTTTTTTAGGTTGGAGTTTACTTTCTAGGACCTTCCGTAGGGCTGGATTTGTAGATACAGATGGCTTAAATTTGGTTTTATCATAGAATGTCTTATTTTCCACACCTAGGGTGATTGAAAGTTTTCCTCGGCATATTAGTGTCCACTGGCATCTCTGATCTCTTAGAGAGTCTGCAGCACATCTGTCCAGGTCCTTCTGGCTTCTAGAGTCCATCAAGAAGTCAAGGGTAATTCTAACAGGTCTGCCTTTACATGTAACTTAATGTTTTTTTCCTTTCAATTTTAATATTCTTTCTTTGTTCTGTACATTTAGTATTCTATTATGTGCTAAGATGACTTTCTTTTCTGGTGCAATGCATTTGGTGTTCTGTATGCTTCTTGTACTTTTGATAGTTATCTCCTTCTTTAGGTTAGGGAAATTTTCTTATATGATTTTGTTGAAAGTATTTTCTGTGCCTTTCACCTGTATTTCTTCTCCTTCCTCTATTCCTATCCAAACCTATTAGATTTGGTCTTTTCATTCTGTCCCAGATTTCATGTATGCTTTGTGCCAGAAGCATTTTAGATTTAACCTTTTCCCTGACTAATGTATCCATTTCTTCTATCAATGCCTGAGATGTTGTCTTCCATCTCTTGTATTCTGTTGGTGAAATTAGACTCTGTGGTTCCTGTTCAAGTTCTTAAATTTTTTATTTCCAGATTTTCCTGAGTTTTGGTTTTCTTTATAGATTCTATTTTCACTTTCAGGTCTTAAATAGTTTTATTCATTTCATGCCTTAGGAAAATATTCTGGAGTCCTGACAGGTATGGACACTGGGGATTCCAGGTAAGATGTGTTTCTTGGTATTGGAACCTGAGACCTAGGAATAGGGATGGGCTCATGGTAGTGGAGGGGCTTGGCAAAGGAAAGAAAACTGGGTGTTCCACCAGGATCTGCTTAGTTAAGTCTCCCGGGAATGAGGCCAAGGAGTGGGGAGAGGCTACAGCAGAAGGTCTGCTAGAGAACTGAGGATGAGATTGGGGGATTAGAGTTGGAACAAAGAAAGATATGGATCTGTAGTTAGCCTCCATGCTTCTGTGGCAGGAGTAGGCTTTGGGTTCCCATGAAGTGTATGCTGGTGTTAGGTGCTGGGATAAAGTAACACATGAAGGCAGAGAAGGTACATCTGTGAGATCCACTGGTGAGGGCCATAGAGGGAGAAAGGAGGCTGCAGCAGATGTTCTGTGGCAGAGCTGGGGATGAGACTAGGGAATTTGACGAGGAAGAATGGAGGGAGAGGTGAGTATCTGCACCCGTAGTCCCTCATAAGAGTGGTCTATGTGTTCCCAGGGAGGAGTGCCTGCTGGAGTTGGGGGCTGAGATAATGGAAAGAGTGGGGGGAGGGGGGCTAGCAGAAGATCTGTGGGGTCCAGTGGTAATGAGGGGCACTGCAGCAGGTGTTTTGTTGTAGAGCTGGGCATGAGACTGGGACACGGGACTTGGAAGAGTGGAGGAAGAGGTGAAGTTCTGCAGCTGCCCTACCTGCTTCCCAGGTTAGTGTGCCTCTGTGTTTGTAGGAAGTGCTTGCTGGAGTGTGGAGGTGGGATCACCTTAGTTTTTTTTTCCTTCTTTAATTGTTTTGTTTGTGGCTCCAGCCATGCAATCTTTGATAGCTTAATGCCACAAGGGTGTTCTCATGTTTCCTATTTTGTTTGTGGTTCTTCTTATTGCTGCAAACACTGGTCTTTCTTCTTTTTTTTTTTTTTTTTTGTTTTGTTGTTGTTGTCGTTTGTTTTAAATACATGGTCTCTCCTGGTGTGCTGGTGCACATCTTTAGTCCTACCATTCAGGAGGCAAAGGCAGTCAGATCTCTGTGAGTTTGAGGCTAGCCTGGTGAGTTCCAGGACAGCCAGGGCTCGTTACACAGAGAAACCCTGTCTCAAAAAACCTAAAACAATAAATAAATAAATAAATAAATAAATAAATAAATAAATAAATAAATGGTCTTTTTGTTTGTTTTAAATACATTGTCTTGTTTGTTGTTTGGTTTTAAATACAAGGTCTTGCTTTGTAGCCCAGACTGGCCTTAACTTCGCAATCCTCCTACCTCAGGTTTTAGAGTACTGCTGTTTCAGGCATATGCCATCAGGTCTGTGCTGCTGTTTTTCTCAATCGTTTTTAAAGTCACTTTACATAGTTATAAGCAACCTATGTATTGAGATCAGGTCTGCACTAAGTTATTCCATAGTATAAAAACAGTGGTTTTTCAGGCAATGACTTACCCTGAGACTCTATTGTACAAGCAGCTTTTGCCTCCATCATGAAGATGGAGGATGACTGTGAGTCTGGACAGACGGACACCACCTTCTGTCCAGCACCTTCCATGCAGTCCACACTGACAGATAACTTGCTCTTTAACCAGGCATGGTGGTGTGCACTTTTGACTCCAGCACCCGGGCAGCAGCACAGAATGAAGACTGTAAGTTTGAGGCCACCATGGTGTAGGACTGAGTTCCAGGAGAGTCAGGACTACCCAGGGAGACCCTGACTCAAACAAAACAATAAATGACTTATTCCTTGGAGGAGAAAGGATGTTACCCTCTAAGTTATCAATGTGAGTTGTGACTGTATGCGCACATGGTTGTATTAAAATAATAACAGGGAAAGCCAGGCCCAAGAACGGACATACCAGACCAAGGAAAGGGTGTAGCTCCCTCACTTGTTCTCTAGAAGGAGGAAGACACCAACCACTGGCTGGGCTGGGCACATCACTCTGATCTGTCATCGATACCAGGTGTCTGTGTGTCAAAAACAAAGAACCCACAGTTGTCCCTGGGGCCTAATTCAGACCAACGCTTGCAATCCATGAGACCAAATGACCTGCCCTCTGCTGTCCTGCGGTTTGCCCATCTGGATCTATTGTCTGTCCTCCGTCCATTCAAGCTCTGGACTCCTCCTCTGCTTTTGCCACTGTAGGCAGACTTGGTTCCACAGCTCAGGTCTCAAGCTCATGACCACAGCAGTCTGACTCACACAAGCGGCTTCTCCCCTAAAGCTGACTGTCTGTCAGGATTTACCGAGTGTCACTATTTCCCAGTTACAAAAATCACACTTATGTGTGTCTGCGCATGCTTGAGTGGTCTCCTTTCCTCATCCTCAGGTCCAGTGACATATGCCTTTTACTGCTGAGGAATCTTGCAGGCTTCTCCATTCCAATCTTTGGCAGAAGTATCTGGGGCATTCAAACTACTCGTGATACTGAACACAATTGCATTATGAGATGGAGAAAGCGGGAGTGAGGAGAAGGCCATGCTGCTGGCTGGAGATTAGGTTAACAAGCCAATTAGAGAGCTGTCTGGAGGGCTGCCAACTGGCAGCACAGAGGATCTCAACTGAGTTGCGCCCAGGATCAATTAGGAGTTTGTTTCCTGGTGGTATCCTGGGCAGAAACTGTGAAGAGTCCCCCAGAGTAGTCCCTGACAAAATAACAGTTTGGTGTTCTGGGTCTCTCTTCATGTGTCTGTGTGTCTGTGGTCTGGTCTAATAGGCCCAATATACTCAGTGTGTTGTCAAGACAGAAACAAAATTCTGACCTCAAAGGGCATAAGAGATCATTTATTACAGAGCCAATTATAAGTAACCATGGTCTAGGAACTTGGATTCATGGTACATCAAACACTGTTTCACTGTGGTAGAAGTTTCATTAAGTTTAATAGTAACAGAATGCTGTCATAAATAGAGTCAATTTCCAAATATATTGGTGAAAAAATGTCAGGTGGGAAGGCAAATCTGCCAAGTCTCTGCTACAAGCCTTAGGCGTTATCTCATGACATTCTCAGCCTGTGGGTTGGTGGAAGCTGGGGATCTCTTGGCACAATTCAAAAGGATTTTATCTGATAGTTACAAGGATGTTAAGCCAACCACAGAGGTAGGTATCAACCTGCAACATTCCAGCATTCCACAGCCACTGAAGTCTTAATCAGTCAACCAGCCTTATACAATAGTAGCACAAGTGCTCCCTTTTCTGGGAACCTCAGTTCACAATGTCCTATGCCCAGTGTGGCTTCAACTGGGTCCCACTCAGTCCTCTGAGTTCAGTGTGTCTGGCCACTCCAGATAGTGGTTTACCTACACAAGGGCTGAGTCACTCCACCCTGACAAGTGGTCCCCAGATGGAATAAACCTGGACCAAGTGTTCTGCCTACATCTTCCAGTTCACATTCAGCAGACATTTGAGCAGATTATGCAGTGGACCTTCATTTTATCTGGGTTCTTTCTCACTGTTCCAGGGATGCATGCTGAGAGAAGAGTTGGAGGAGTAAAGGGTGGCCAGCCAAAAAAACAACAAATACAGTCTTGTTTCTAGTTATTCTTTGTAGAGTTGCATGTCCTGGCCAGCAAACTCAAATACTGTCTGTGTAAGGCATGAGCAAGGTCACAAATTTTTCTCTGCTACATGAAACACACTAAGAAGAAAGGGCTTGTTTTAGTGTCTGTTGTTGTGATAAACACCATGATCAAAAGCTACTTGGGGAGGAAAGGGTTATTTCAGCTTTTAACTCTAAGGTCACACTCTGTCACTGAGAGAAGTCAGGGCAGGAACTCAATGCAGAAACATGGAGGCAGGAATTAAAGCAGAGGCCATGGAGGGATGCTGCTTCCTGAGTTGTTCCCCATGACTTGCTTGGCCTGCTTTCTTATATAACTCAGGAACACCTGCTCAAGGAACACCTTGTACTGCCCCCTGGAGGCTGGGCCTACCTATGTCAATCAATAATCCAGAAAATGAATGCCCAACAGACTGTCTACAATTTCTTGGAGGCATTTTCTCAATTGACGGTCCTCTTCCCTAATAACTCTAGGTTGTGTCAAGTTGACAAAACAAACAAATGAAACCAACAACAAAAAACCAAGCAGCGCAGGGCTAGAGGAGCAAGGTCCCCAGCAGAAGTGACAGTGCGGCATGCCCACAGCTATGGGGTTGGTTGGCTACAGTGTTCAGCAGAGGTGATCTCTCAGGGCCATCAGGCCAAGGAACAGAGAAGAGGTACTAAGAGGCATCTGGGACACACTCAAGAGCTAACAAGTACCCCAAGTGGAAACAGAAAGCCCCAGAGACCTCTACTTTTATATTCAGACTTCAAGGAAAGAAACAACAACCAAGAACAAGACGCCACTTGTAAACACTGGTGATGGAGATGTCTATGACTGCAGTCAACTGCCAATCAGCAAGGGCACTATAGAGAATACTCCTCAGAACCAGTCTCAGCTGACCTTGTCATGACCCTTGTAGCTGCACAGATTATTGTCTTAGTTTAATGAGTAAGGAAACTTAACCAGAGAGGATGAGGAACTCTCTCCTGCACACACTTTCTAACACACCAACCCAGCCCTCCCGACAGAGAGAGAGAGAAAAGCTGACACAGAGAGAGCAACTGCCCCTGGAAAGCCCCTGGGACACCTGCCACTAGAGCTGTTGTTTTCTCTTGCTCTGTTCCATTTAAGGTGCCTCCCTCAATGTCCAATGATTGCTTAAAGAGATTTCTCTCAAGTCTAAAATAGCCAGGAAGAGTAGTAGAAGGCTATACATTGTCTTCACTTTACAGGCCATATTGGGATGCAAGTGCTCACTGGCTTGGTGTCACACTCTCTTCAGGTAAGGGTCATGTTGACTCTTCTCTTGTTGAGGTGCCTAGGATGATCGATCTTCTGTGTGAGGAAGAGTCCTAGTCAGTTAAATACTGTTTGTGCATTCTTTTCTTTTAAATATAGGTCTCATGTAGCCTAGGTTAGCCTTGAACTACTGACCAGAGGGTGGCCTTGAAGTTCTGTCCCAAGTACTGAATTACACCAGCTTTTCTTGGTGTTCCTTTGGAGTAATGTGATAGTTGTGATTTCAGTTAAGGTGAGAAAGTGACAAATCACTTCAGTAACATCATGTTACAAAGGGTTGGTCAGGTAGTGGCCAGGCAAAAGTGTCTGCCTGGGCTGGCATACCCTGGGTGGTGAGGAAACTTCCTAGTGTGCCCATTGGGTGGCAGGAAAGCCCAGCACCCTCCCCAGATGCTGAGGCACCCTGAATAGCAGTGACTGCCCTGGGGCTTTTCTCTGAGGTGATGACATGAGCAAATGAGTTGAAAACATTTGAAATGACAACATGGCTGGGAAACTGAAGTCCATCCGACTGTCATCTTAACCCAAAAGCTAGTTCCGAGGGTAAGCTACTCTTCCTAGGTAGCTTAGGAAAAGCTGTGTCAACAGCTATCTCTCCAGACCCAATGCTTGCAAGAGTTAAAGGTAGAACTGTCACAGAAGCAAGGGGATCTAGTAGAAAGGACCCTAGGTAAAGGAACAGGGCAGGATGTGGGGTTCTCATAGAAAGGGAACAATGGGACCTGCCTTTCAGTTTCCACCTCACAGAATGGTATGCTCTGCCACATATGCCTGCCATGAATTGCTGCCTGGCCTGGGACCCAGGGCCACCTGACCAGGGACTGGAATCTCCAGATCCATGAGCTAGAATAACCCTTTCATGTTGTTCATGCCTGATATATTTCATTACAATACCACAAAACTAACTTAACACAGTACCCTTCACCTTCTGTCCCCAACAATTCTGTCCCATCATTGTGACAACAAATGAAGTCTGATTTTGTGTTTCAGTAGAATAGCTCCCCCTTCTAAAAAACTGTGCTCAGCACTTAATTTAACAGGCAAAAGTAAGACACTGATAGGTAAATTCTAGAACTTCTTTATTTGAAATAGGGTCTCTCCATTTAGTCCTGGAACTTACTATGTAGACCAGGCTGACCTCAAACTCACAGAGATCCTCCTGCCTCTGCCTTCAAGTGATTAAAGGCATGCACCACTATGTTCCAAAGTTCCTGATGTACTCTTTAATCAAGATCTTTGGCTCCCCTCTTTCTGAAAATAAGCTGCTAAGTGATTTTCAATTTTGTTGGTTTTCAATTTTGTGTTACTTGGCAAATGTTGAGTGAGGATTAAGCATGGTCTTGTGGGAGGGGGGGCTGTTTCAGAATTCAGGGATAGAGTAATGGGGTGAGGGGAACTCAAGAAATTAGAAGAGTTACTGCTCCAAAACAGATGTGGGCAGGAGGACTGCCCAGCTCCACTTTTAGAGGTACAGAGTGGCATCTAGCAGCTTTCTACTCAGCAAGCTTATGAAGACTGGGCTGGGGATGTGAGTCAGTATGTGGAATACATTTGCCTACAATACAAGAATCCTAGAGTTCTATCCACAGTACCACATGAAACCATCATCCCAGGACTTGGGAAGTCTAGTGAGGGTCAGGAGTTCAAGGCCATCCTCAGCAACATAGCAAATTCCAGGTAAGCCTTAGTCAAACAAAGAAAGAAAAAGTAAAGCAGTCTGAGAAGGCAGGGGTACAGTCTCAAGTATACTCATGAGGTAAGATTTTAAGATGTATTTTGGTAGTTCTGGGTATCAAAGCCACAGTCACAAGCCAGGCAAACACTGTTACTGAGCTACACAGCCAGTTTGAAAACAAAAAAAAAAAACAGATTTATTTCATGATTTAAAATGACTATTATTAAGGGTAGAGAATAGCTCATTGGTTAAAAGCACATACTGCTCTTAAAAAAACATAATATTGATACAAAATTAAGTTAACTCTTTTTAAGGTATTGCACCTATGTCATTCTTACAAAGGCAATGTGAAGTTTTGGCCTCTTGAGAGCAACTGTCACAAACTGTTTAGGATAATTAAGAAATGCAAACTAATAGTCATTCACACTTGTCATTTTGTTAGGTACTAGTGTAGTGTATCACAGATGTTTTCTAAGTTAAACAGAAATCAAGTTGCTAAGAGACAAGCAATATTTGTTTATTCAAATATATGGAGATAGATAGGGGGTCTTCAAAAACTTCAAGAGATATGTAGACTATGTTATTTAAAGATGTTTTCTTAACTTAAGATTTTTTTGATATTGAGACATGTCAGTTCCCAACAGCACCTCTCATTTTACCCCAATTAGATGATGACCATTAAAAAAAAAAAATCTCCATTTGGAGATGGCTGCATTAGTGGCAAGCTTGTTACTGGGCAAGAGAAAACCCTTACTTCAACTGTAGACAGAATGCTGTCCGAAATGGACAAAACTCAGAAGCAGGTAAGTCAACAGCCTAGCTCTGCCAAGATAGGGTGGGGAAGTCCTTCATAATTCCTGGTTTACAATTAATGTCTGTCAGAGATACTGGGACAAAAGGCTGAAGATAGATGTTCCCATGTTACAGAGAGAAACTGGGGACTGTCCAGGCAGCCAGTTGTCTGTCATTTCTTAGTTTTGGAAGCTGCTTGCTCGCATGTCCTATTTATTCAGATTTATCCTTCATAGGTCTCTGATGTGGTTGAAGACTAGATAGCTATAGTTTAAGTTGTTTAGGAATTCAAAGGATGTTCTAGGTCTAAGAAGATGTCTTTAAGTTGGTAATGCAAGTTAGGATGGAACCTGAGTTAGGAATAGAACTTCATAAACTCATCAAGATAGATATATTAATAGTTATTATCATACGTATGGACTGGACACTGGGAATGTATGTTATACCTTATAATTTTCATAATTATTGCCTAATTGTTCTTATTGATTTGTATTGTATCATTGTTACAAGAAAAAGAGCCTTTTACTTCGATAAAAGAGGGAGATGTTGGGGGGAAGATACACTTTAAATTAAAAAAAAAAGCAGCTGGCGTGGTGGTGCACACCTTTAATCTCAGCACTTGGGAGGCAGAGGCAGGTGGATCTCTGTGAGTTCAAGGCCAGCATGGTCTACAAAGTGAATCCAGGACAGTCAAGGATACATAGAGAAACCCTGTCTCAAAAAACCAAAAAAAAAAAAAAAAAGCAGATAGGAGGGTGAGGGGGAAGAAGGTAGGATGTGGGACTGGGTGGGACCTTAACTCCAGTTCCAGGGGATTTGACATTTTCTTCTGTTCTCCATGGCCATCTGAACTCACATGACACTTACACACACACACACACACACACACACACTCTAAATCTTTAAAAAATGTGGTTGCAGATTCGTGATGCCTTAACAGACAAAACAGATTTAGAATTGCTAGCAGAAGAGGTTTCATCAGAACAAGAAAGTTGTCCACTTGCTGCCTCTGGTAAAAAATATGGGGCCACGGGGACAACCAGAGGAGATAATTTGAATACTGATTCCAATGACGATTGGGACTTAACAGATGAGGAGGCTAAATATGAGCGGGAAATGTACCCAGAAGATAGAGATCATCATGATAGAGTACGTCCTATGGCAATGATGGCTATGCCTCGAGGTAGGAAAAACTCTCTGCCTGTCCCTAAGCCTAGAAGAAAACTATTGCCTCTGGTAGGTTTCCAAGCTGCTATTCAGGAAGCCCGTAAAGAAGGAGATCCTTCCCTATCTTTGGTATGTCCTGTAGTTACTGTATCAGAATTTGATGATGATGAGCCTGAATGGGAACCTTTATCTTTAAAAACACTTAAGGAACTACAACAAGCTGTTAAAACATCTGGACCATCAGCTCCTTTTACTTTGCAATTAGTAGATTTGGTCGCTAGCCAATGGGTGACTCCAAGTGACTGGCATCAAACTGCTAGATCCACTTTAAATCCTGGAGATTACATTCTCTGGAGAACAGAATATGAGTAAAGAAGTAAAGATTCCTTAAAAAAGAATTTATCAGGAAGTCATAAAAAAGGGAAAGCACCTACCATGGACATGCTGCTTGGCACTGGGGATTTCATTGATCAACAGAGTCAGGTCAAAATTCCTAAACCAATATTAAAAGAGATTACAACCAATGCTGTTTTAGCATGGAGGGCTATTCCCCCTCCTGGAACCAAGGGAACTGTTTTAACTGGCATAAGGCAACAGTTGGAAGAGCCTTATCAGACATTTGTGTATAGGCTGGAGGAGGCTATTAATAGGATGATGCCTCCCAGTGAAGGAACTGAAATTTTATTAAAACAATTGGCATGAAAAAAATGCTAATACCTTATGCCGAGATTTGATTAGACCTCTTAGAAAAACTGGGTCATTACAAGACTACATAAGAGCTTGCATGGATGCCTCGCCAGCCGTCATACAGGGTATGGCGTATGCAGCAGCACTGAAACTTTTCTTGAGTTGTGTTGTCTGTCACGCTGAATCCGTTCCCTCCTGAATATCTTCTATTCTCCCTGGATCGGTTGCTGAGACCTCTACATCATGGTCAGCAGCAAAAAAATGAATAGCATTAACCAATCTAGTCTTCATATTTACTTAATTTGAGAGTATCAGGAAACAAAACTGCTAAATAGATGCCTACCTAGAGCAGGGGAAGCTTACAGTGACAAGGGACCAGGGACAGCCTGGGTGTGATGGGTGGGATACCATAGGTCAAGAGCCAGAGCAAGGAACCAGCTGAGAGGGAGTAAACAGAAAGGAGGGACGTTGAGCTGACCCGCAATTAGAAACAGATTTTTCAGTTCACAATCTCCGGGTTCACAATGTGATCAAATATCCTGCAACAATAATAATAATAATGAAGCAAAATTTGGGGTGCCCACCATTAGAACACTGACACTTGACACACCCAATCTACAAATCCCATGAGGGGACACTGGAGACCCATTCATTTAGTCTATTTATGCACAGCTATATAAGCATGCATATTGTGTAAATGATTGTAAAAACTAGAAAGCAATCTTGAGGAAAGATGTACTCTAAGAATGCTAACATATTTTATTTTACTAGACTTTGATACTGTTTGCAAAATAAAATCTAAGGGGAAAAAGCAAAAGTCAAAATTTGGGCCAGTGAGATGGCTCAGCAGGTAAAGGAGCTTGCTACCTCAGCTGATGACCTGAGCTCCATCCCAGAAACCCAAGTGGTAGAAGGAGAAAAAGATGCCCAAAAGTTGTCTTCGAATATCCACACGAGCCACACTACACAAACACTAAATAAATACATACAAAAAACCACATTTTTTAAGGCAAACTAACATGGGTTGGACACTGGTCCAGATCTGATTCTACACTCAAGGGAGTTCCTATAAGAATCTGCCTCAGGCTTACAGCCCCAAAAGACAAGGGAAAGTGCAATACCTCTCCCTTGTTGGAAAAGAAGACAAGATACACTTGTCAGTTTGCAAAATGAGGCTCCTCTTCCCCAAGCTAGATCTTATGGGGATGCATGCCCTCAGACTAAGATCAATGGCATGTGAAACAAAACCAGCTTCTCAGTGAGCAAAGCTTGAAACAGAACAGGCTACTATTTGGTACAAGCAACTAAGTAATGCCACAACTATTAAAATGTTTTCTTGCCTCACCGATTATGAACTTGAGACAGACAGGTCCCATCTCATATTTCCCACTCATTAGTCACTGCTAAGTGAATTTAAACACTGCACTTTTCTATCTAGACTGGAACATTTCTCAACATCTTTCATCACGTTCACAAGGAGTGTTTGTTGTTTGAATAGATGGCTGAGTAGTGTGTTCACACTGGTTAACAAATTCCCTTTGTCAATTGTCCGGTTTCTAATTACTTGTTTTAACTTTATAATGCTGCAACGTTAAGTATATGGCCTGAAGGCAAGTTTATAATCCCACCAGATGGAAGACTGAGGTAGGAGGATGAGTTCCGGGCTAGTTTATACGATAAGGTAATTTGAATCTGTGTAGCCTCCTCAAGGAAAAACATACACATGGAACAAATATATATGGCTAAAAAAAAAAAAAGCTTCAGTAAGTATCCATGAACTGTGTCCACTCTTTAATAGCTCAGTATTTTTTTATAACCATAGCATTGTACTGTATTTTTCTCGATAATAAAATCTTTTTCACCGTGTGCCCAGCCTGCTCGTATGATTCATGTTTTATAGCTACGGACGCCGGGGCCCCTCAATCCTCTCTGGTTAGGTCTCCAGGCAGCTGTCCCAATTAAGGGACATGGATGTAACTAACTGCACCCTTGTTTTCGGGTTTTTAATGAGGAGCTGCACTCCGCAGGCGCCCAATAAACACTAATTGGAAGAACTCAGGGAACCGCAGAAGCAGGCCAAGAGCGGCTGCCAGCCAACACTTGCGCCCAGAGTCCTGAATCCCCACTCCTGAGTGGGTCTGGCAGAGGAGCAGCTTTATTTAGTAGTTGCGCCTTAGGCGTCCAACTCAGCCAGATCTGGCCTAGCTCCAATCGCCCCAGGCCACACCCGCCCGCGCGAGGCCACGCCCATTTTACCCAAGACTCCACTGCTGACCCCAGACTCCACCCCCTCAGCTCCAGGCGTGGCTTTCAGCTGCCCATCATAGATAGGCCCGGCTTTGGCCTTGGCCTTCCTGAGCAAGGTTTTTCAGTTGCGGTTTGCCTTCGGTGACTGGGGTCAGCGCGCCCCAGGTAGGGACTCATGCGCGGCTGTCTCAGGAGTCAATCGCAGCCAGGCCTCGCTCCTCTGACCCAGGCCACGCTAGTGTGCAGGCCCACCCTCAACCCCCACACCCCCAGCGTTGGCGTCAGCAGCCGTCTCCCCAGCCCGCGGTCATTTCCTGGCTCCGCCCCGTTCCGTACAGCCTCAGGTACCAACCTCAGCACCAGCCCCCACAGGCGGCGTTTCTGGTCACACCCCGCTCATCCCGGCGCAGGCTCCGCCCCAGAGCTCAGGTTCCGCCCAGGACGCCAGGCCACGCCCCATCCCAGGCGCCAGCCTCAGCACCATCCGCCTGTCAGGCCCCGCCTAGTCCGGGCGGAGGCTCCGCCCCTGCGCCCAGGTCCCGCCCTCAGTGCTCAGCGCGCTGAGCTGCGGGTGGGACGCGGCAGAAGCAGCTTGCTTGTCTTTTGTGTTCGGGTGGCAGTGGACTCGTAGGCCTTCGCCAGCACGTCCCTCTTGCGGGTCAGTTGCGCGCTTCCCAGCGACCCACCATGTCGGCGGCAGCGGGTGCGGGCTTGGAGGCAGGCTTCTCCAGCGAGGAGCTACTGTCGCTCCGCTTCCCGCTGCACCGCGCTTGCCGCGATGGGGACCTGGTCGCACTCTGCTCGCTGCTGCCGCACACGCCGCGCGCTCACCTGGCCGCTGAGGACTCCTTCTACGGCTGGACGCCCGTACACTGGGCCGCGCACTTCGGCAAGGTGGGCGCGGGCACTTTAAGGCGCCATATTCCGCGTGCACTGGTGTGAGGGTCAGAGTGCACCCCGCCGCGTCTGGAGAGAGCAGCAAAAGCGCGGTCGACCGCGCCAGCACCTCCTGAGGATGCCAGGGCGCATGTGCGGCGCAGCGCGGTCTGCAACCCTGGGGGTTGGGGGCGCAGAAGCGGCCCCGGCGCCGTTGGCGCCTCGAGGGACGGTCCACGGCGCATGTGCGGCGGCGGGCGACCCGGGGGGGGGGGGGGCGCGGGGAGTGCTGGGAGGCCGGGCGGAAATGGGGTCGGTCTCGCCATCTCCCCCGAAGGACCCAAGGCGCATGTGTAGCACTTGTGGCTGTTTCGAGCGGGGAGGGTAGGCCTCGGGAATGGTGTAAAAGGTTCCTGCTCCTGGCGGGGAGGGAACCGGGAGCCACGCATTCCTGTCTAATGGAAACCCGGTGCAGAGCGCCTTTAAGACCCGAAGGGATGGGCGCTGGCCTCGCAGTCGGGGGTGTCAAGTCTGCACCTGATGTGGCGGAAGGCGGAGTCGCGTCTAGGCCTACTCCCTCAATTTGGCCGCCCTGTGTAAGCTGCGTTAATTGGCTCCATCCTTCTAGTGTCGGGCGGATGGCATGCTGTCGGTTGCAGGCCTCCATGCAGGTGGTCGCTGGTAATCCACCATCTCATCGTCCCCTTACATACTGCGGACAGAAGTGCCTCCGTGTCTTGAAGCGGCAAACTTCTTCACCATAATTTAAGATAAAATTTAAAGAGTTTTTTCACTTCTACAGAGGACGAGTTGTAGACTTCGGTTTGGAGACCAGTATTATAGCCGAGGCTAGGACTTTGTGATTTTGAGCTGTCCTGTCAGAAACCTGGATGGTCTTAAGATGTGGGGCCGTCTTGGAAACCCGTTATAAAGATTAGGGAAAGCTCTTAGAGCCGAAAAGGCCGACCCCGTCCACAGCCGGGCTATCTCTTTTTGCTCTCGGTTCCTGTAGGTTTCCAGCATGTTTTCCTTATACCAGTGGTGAGGAAGTTACCCGGTTGTTAATGAGGCTTATTTATTCGGGGAAGACTAGCCATTATTAAGGCTAACAATACCTTGCTTTTACAAGATGCCCCGAGTAAAAGTAACTTACAGAATTCCAAACCCCGTTTCCTAGGTTGAACGTGGCCTAGCTAACAGGTTCAGATCCTGGGAACTCTCCATGTTAAACACCTGTCCAATTTACCGCCACTTTGGGCTTTTTATTTTTCCCTTGGGAAATTAAAGGAACTCTCACCAGCCACTACTTTCAACCAATAACATGTTTTAAAATCTGTTCACTGCTTACTGTGCAAGTTTTGTAGCCTGTGAATCAATAAAACGGCACAGAAGTGTTTGTTGAAGTGATCTGTCCTTTATAAGGACAAGCTTAAATTGCTGGGAGAAACAGGAGACTCCAGGTGCTGTTTGTTCTTGGGAATTGCTTGCAGCCAGGCACAGCTTCTTTGATGCCTTGTGCTCAGTTGAGAACACACTCCAAAATTGGAGAACAAGTAAGTACCAAAAACAATTCTGGTCACATGGTAGGCACTTGCTGCACATACTGAATGTGACAGGCTCATAACCAGCAGCCAGTATGGTGGGACCTGGCCATATATCTTGTTCCTGTTTGCTCCTCTTTCAGTTAGTCACCTGCTGGGTGAGCTCAGCTGTGGTGTGTTTTTTTGTTGTTTTTGTTTTGTTTTGTTTTTTGGCATAGTTTCTTTCAGTTCAGTTTTTTAAAGCCTGAGAAACTGATAGGGAATAAACTTTGTGGGGCATTCAGTGTGGAAAGGTTGTGAACAGTATGGAAATGACTGACTATAAAGAGTTTGCTGTACTTAAACAATTTTTGTAGCCTGCCAGTCACTTAACATTTTTATCATGTATGTGAAAGCCTTAATAAGTTTTTTAAAAAGAATAATGCACTCTTACCCTAAATGTTTTTAAAGTTTTGCTTAGTGTTGAGAAGAAATTAACTTACTGTAAGAAGAAAATAATGGTAACAAAAATGCCACTGGTGACTGTTAGGGAATTTAGGCTGTGTGAGCTATTAGTTGTTATACTGACGTGTGCTGTTCTTGTCCTCCCACCTGTGTTTGAAGTTGGAGTGCTTAAT
This sequence comes from Lophiomys imhausi, assembly GCA_907164525.1. Taxonomy (NCBI): domain Eukaryota; kingdom Metazoa; phylum Chordata; class Mammalia; order Rodentia; family Muridae; genus Lophiomys; species Lophiomys imhausi. Next base: position 6,846,647 of record CAJQZJ010033015.1, on the reverse strand, counting down.
CCAGTTGGTAAGAGCAGGAGCCTCGCTGAATGTCTCAACCACCCGCTATGCCCAGACCCCAGCCCACATTGCTGCTTTTGGAGGACATCCTCAGTGTCTGGTCTGGCTGATTCAAGCTGGGGCCAACATTAACAAACCGGTAAGCAGGCCTGATTAACTCTGCCTTTGTTTGTTTTTCCAGTTACAGTTATTCACATGATACTGTTTTTAAATTGAGGCCTTAATTAGAGTTTGATGTCTTTACCTGAGCTGAACTGGAATTTGTTTCTTCAGTTTCTTGTGGATAATAAGCCCTTTCCTCTGGAGGAATGCATTCAACTTACAGAGTGCTTCTACCTGTTTTGTGACTCTCCTAGATCTGATCCAATGATTTACCCAAGGTCACAGCTGATAACTGACGGCTGTTGGCCCACAGCCCAGATTTCCTGGCTCCTGCTCACTGCTGCCTTAACTTCACAGATACTGTAGAAAACACAGCCAGTCGAGGAAAAGGATGGCTTGATTTAGCTTCACGGTAGTGACTACGTGTAGAAATATCACTTTTTGTCATTTACTTAGTGGGAAGAGTCAATGACTTTATAAATTTGTATATAAATGTGTACAGACTAGAGGGTGTGTGAACCAGATATTTTTTTTGGGGGGGGGTTGTTTTAAAGACAGGGTTTCTCTGTATAGCCCTGGCTGTTCTGGAACTTACTCTGTAGACCAAGCTGGCCTTGAACTCAGAGATCTACCTCATCTGCCTCTGCCAACTGAGTGCTAGGATTACGACGGGTGAGCCAGATTTTTTTATGATGTGTTTTTAGAATTTCTTACCTAAGTGTACTCCAGGTGTATTTTTATGTTACCAGCCTATAGTAGAGAAGCATCCAGTGATGGTCTGAAATGGAGCAGACAGAACTTATTGCCCAGCTCAGAGGGTGGAGTACTTGCCAACAGCTCTGGTGGCTATAATGTATGCCCTTTTTACCTTCTCTTTCGTTTTCTATATACTTTTCTTTTTTTTTTAAATTATTGTTTGTATGTGGATATGTGCTCATGCCTGCTGAGACCAGAGGTGTTGGTTTCTCCTGGAGCTGGAGTTCCAGGTAGTTGTAAACCATCTGATACAGGTGCTGGAAATGGAGCTTGGGTCCTAGGTGAGGAGTACGTGCTCTTGGAAGCTGATGAGCTATCTTTCTAGCCCCTTACTTATTTTCTAGTTGTCAGCCAACATCCATGTGTGCTAAGGATCCTCATTTCTTCCCTCCTGCTGAGGTTTGTCCTTTGGTTGTAACTGTCGTAAAGCAGTTGTGGTCCCTTTCCTGCTGAGGTTTGTCCTTTGGTTGTAGCTGTCGTAAAGCAGTTGTGGTCCCTTTCCTGCTGAGGTTTGTCCTTTGGTTGTAACTGTCGTAAAGCAGTTGTGGTCCCTTTCCT
>CAJQZJ010033015.1:6813643-6839562 GCA_907164525.1 Lophiomys imhausi | reverse complement strand
CTCAGTACAGGAGCCACTCCTGGAGACCCTGCACTGTGGTGACTGCCCTGGACTGAGGGAAGGAACATTTAGCTTGAACTACCTAGGCAAAAGCAATTCTTAAAATTAGAAGTCTTTGGCCTGATTTAGAGCACAAGTAGTCATTTATTGGTATTGTGTATGTGGTCATTCCGTTTACCATCTAGAGAAAGTGTCAGATTTTCCAGTAATGTGAAGTGGAAGCTGCTTCTTGGTGTCTGTTGTGCCCATTTTTGTAACTTGTGTCTCATGAGCAGTTTGACTCCCTCAAACAGCAGTGGCCATGTCTGTGCTCCCGCCATGCTGCTTACATAGCCCAGTGTGTTCCCAGCACACGATAGATCTCTTCCCCTAAGACCAAAGGGTTAGCATTAGCTTCCTTATTTAAAATCACTTAATATGTTTTCCATTTCAGAATGGGTCAAATTGTTAATTCATTTTATAATGTATAATATTTAGGAGATTAAAAACTTTTCCTTTTCCTGTGAATAGGTTAAAAGCTGCCTCATACTGCTACTTTTAAATTAATGATTTTGCTCTTACTTCCTGCTCTGCTTTTATGTGTCTGCTACATTAAAGTGGCCAAAGACTGAAGTTGTGCTTTTTCTGGTCACCAGGTAGTGAGGGGGGTGACTGCTCAGTGTCTGGCTAGAGTGGTTTGTTATATGACTGACTTGTTAATGTAGGTTGCAACTGTAAGATAACACATTTCAGCAGCTGTGCATCGTATTAAATTTTCTAGCACCACACGTGAGTATGTTGATGGACTTTTGTGTTTTTCTCTTAATTTAAATCTTGAGTTTTGGTGCCAAGTTGTCTTTCCACATGAGCTTCTGGTTCTGGCTTATGTGGTAATCATCAGTGCTTTACACCTAAAAGTTCAGATACACGGGTTCAAATCTCAGCTCTGAGTACCCAGACTGCTGCTGCACATAAAGGAGCTCAGCTGTTTCAGCATGTTGAACTGTAGCAGTTCTCAACTTTACCTGTGCTGGCTGCTGATTTTATTCTTACAGTTTGAGTACAAGATGGGCGTGCACCAACACAGAAAGGGCCAGCCCATTTCCTTTGCTGATAGCTTAACAGTATGATGTTGAGTCTTCATGTGATTTTACAAAAAGACAAAAATTCGCTATGTTCATATTAAAACCTTTTTACCACTAACATCTGTTACTAAAAACAGGTTCCGAGCCTTGGGTTAGCTTTGCTTTTAGCACATTAGATAACTTTACTTTCTGGAGGGAAAGAATGCTTCCAAGTCTGCCTGATACCACCTTTTACTAAAATAGTATTTCTTTGTTCCTCTGGATAACATCAAGGAACACACTGTACACATGCACATTTGTGCTTTTTTTCTGAGGTAGTCTTACATGATGTGGAAGGCAGGACTGACACCAGTCTTCCTTGTCTACAGACCATGACTTCATAGAAGTTGTGTGTTTTATGGCAGATGTAGCAGGGTGCCTTTGAAGTGGTCACTTTTAAGGCTCACTGGGCAACTGACGCGGCTGCAGAGGGCAGACATGAGCAGGGCCTGTGCTGCATCCTCAGCAGCCCTTCACGCCATGCAGAGGTGGGCACAGTCCCTATGGCTGGAGCCTAAAGAGACAGTAGGCCACAGCTGCGCTGCTGTGGTCAGGAGCAGGAGTGTTTGCTTCGCCCGTTCCTGCCTACAGGCAGTACAGTCAGATACCATGAACATAGCTCACGTGCTTTGAAGCTCACTTGTGACTTTTTCCTGGGAAAAACCAAGATTGTGTTAGCCATTCTCTTCTGAGGTTGATGGTTAATTCATTGTGTATTTGTTAGGTTTCTCAGCATCGGGGCTGAGTAAGTCTGATGCTTTCATACTCTGAGTTCTCTCCATCCTCACACGCTTGCCCTTTTCTGATCGTCCCTACCGCAAATTCTCTGGTCTTGCTGCTGCGTTTTCCTTCATCCAGGAACTGCATGAGAGTCTGCCCACAGGGAGCAGCAGTTAGGGTACGGCGTATCTTAGAATTACTTTACTAATAACTTAAATAAAAAGTAGATTTCACTGTTTCTTTAACTGTTGCTTTTATATTAAATTGGTGTCTTAAAACAAATCAATTTCCAAATACCAATTTTTCTCTCTGCTAAATCATATTGGAACATGCTAAGTACTCTTATGTACGCACATATAATTGTGGTTCACTTGCAATGCTAACCATCCTCAGTAATGTTGAACTCGAAATGAAAACTTGGCACCAAACTTATTCAGGTAGAAACTTTTAAAAAATAGTTTCTTCCTATTGTTAACTACAGAGTAATTTATGAAAGTCTTCATGATTGTGTGTTTGGATTCCAAAGGGTTAAAAATACACCTTTATTTCTTTTACTGCAATAACGGATGTTTGCTCATGTTTTGTCTGTACAAATTGGACATTTAGTAAATGTTTTTATTTTTTATCTTTTTTTTAATGATTCCGTTTATTTGCTTATTTCCATCTAGGAATAGTTACTATTGTATTTGCGATACAGCATACCAAATTTTAAAGTAACCAGAATCGTGAGTTGATGGTTTTTAGTGCATACTGTTAAACTTTTGTTGGAATATTGGCATAAATTGGCTTCATGCTAAAGTTACTAGAGGTGACTCTTAGAGACAGCACCGAAGCAGTCAAGGTGGTAAAACACCAGTGATCAGCGCTGCAGCTGCTCCAGCACCTCATGTGTGTATGTATTTTTAATCCAGGGTTGCCTGCAAATGTGATCCCTTATGATTGACATTTCCTGTGTATAAACCATGCCCATTTAAGTCACGCAGAAGATTCTGAACCTGTAAAAACTACACATGTCAATGTTTTACAGCTACGTAATTCGAATTGACTTGGTTTTTTCAAGTAACCCTAGAAAGGGGGAGCACTCTCATAGAAACTGCTGAAACTGCCACAGGTGCTTCTCCGAAACCTTACGGTTGTGGCATTGAATGTTCAGTATGGCTTCCCTTCTGCACAAGCATACTGTTGAGGTATTTGTTGCGGTGATTGGTTTTAATGCTAATCTAGGAATTCAGATATAGATTCTTTAGATTTGCATGCTTTGCTTACCCTAATTTATGATATCTACCTTTTTATTTGTAAACTAACAATAGCTAAATTCAGATCAGAATTTTAACAGAATATTATTTACATAAAAATTGTGGTTATTTTTTTATTGTCACATGGCATTAGCACAAAGAAAGTATCACAAAGGTGCTGTGACACCTTTGGTTCTGAAAATTGCTTCAGATATTTCTTAATCTGTGATTATTTAATTAGAGAAAACACTCATTGGAACAGCTTCTCCATTCTGGTATGTGACACTGTAAGTGGAAAATCAAAGGGGTCTCTTTGGTAATCAGCTCTAAAGTTCCTTGGGAGTAATTCTTTTGCAAATTAAATTTAATACTCCATTCAGCATATTCTTACAAAAAAAAATTGTACTTGGCATTTTGGTTCATTTTTGCAACTTTGGCAGAATATTTAATTTGTATCTGGGATTACTCTCTCCTCCGATGTGGTGGCTTTCTGATTCTGAACGATTACCTAGAGGACTGGGAGTGCAGCTCAGTGGTTGAGAGCCCGCCCAGCGTGTGTACGGCCCTAGGTCTGATCTTAGCGCACTGAGGATAGCCTGGCCAGGGAACTGTTTATCTTCCTCTTGGTGGGAAAACAGAGCTGGGATAGACAGGCAGGAGCAGCGTTGTGTTAGCAGCAGGCTGAGCTCAGCAACATGTGAGTCTGATCCTGACAAAAAGTCTCAGAGCAAGACTAGAATTTTAATAGACCCCATTTTAATATTTTTATATGGATGTTAGGACCAGAGACTGCACAAGATCATTCTTAAAACCAGTTTAACTGTTTCTCCCAGTTAATTTATCTCTATTGACACTTCATTAGAGTCTGTGCCTGCATAACCCAGTTTAGTCTTATGTGATCATAAAACACTCCGGTGAATGTTGGTGAATCACAGGGTGGGCTGTTAACAAGCGCTTGACCCTAAGTAAAGTGGACACAGGGGTCATGAACGAGTTAGCGCGTTCATTTGTGTGTCTACCTCCCACGGAACTTTAGAAACAAGGACAGGGAGAGCTGAGATTACCTCCTTAAACTGGGAACACTACAGAAAGGTCAGAGGTTCAGTTAACTTGGTATTGTCTCACCAAAATTGCTGGCTTACCTTTTAAAACACTGAAGTTGAAATGTGAGCCAGTAAAGCAAGCATATGTGAAATCAGAATTTAAAGACCTGAGCTTTTGTTAAACATTAGTGTTTTGATGACTTGGTATAGCTAGAGGTAGACCGCTTATTGTGGTGTGTGGCCCAGGATTTGATCCCAACACTACAAAAACAAAATCCCGTGTTTTGAGGGAATATACTTTAGTGCTTTTTCTAATCTTGATGTGAAAGTCCACATATTTTTCAGTCTCTTATGAATTAGTAAATTAGTAAAAGTAGTTCGAAGACCTCAAGAGCCATTCTTACTCTGCACACCCCCACTTATGGGTTTCACTTTGAGGCACTGAGGTGGACACATGGTGGCAGTGAGACAAGACTGCTCTGGTATTTTCCTTGGTATCTAATGTTTTGTTTGACTATATGGTGAGTCCAATAGTGTACAAAACAAATGGGGAAGACTCTAGGATGCTGATTGATGTGAGAGAAAAGCGGGCCTGTGGTTGTCAGCAGATCTGACCTTGGCCTGCTGCTGGGGGCTCATGAGCTAAGGACAGCTTCTAATTTTCTAGATGCCCTTGTAGCAGGCATCAACATGAGAAATAATGTGTATTATATGTAAAGTTCCGTGCAATTCAAGTTTCATTGTCCATAGGGATGATAGAACATGGGCACCCTGACCTGTATGCAGCTGCCTTCAGGCTACAAGAGCTGACTAGTTAGACTGAAGTGGTGTGCTCTGCATACTTGGCCCTTCAGAGAAAAAGTCCTACTCTGGATTAGATGGTCCGTGCTGATCAGTGCAGGCCAGCTGCCTTGTGGAGCTCTTCACTTTGACTGGACGAGACTGAGGGTGTCTCACCCAGGAGTAGAGAGAGCAGATGGTGGATGGAGGTGAGCATGAGACAGACGGTCGGACATCTGGATAGAAGAAGTGGAGGGTGGTGGCTGGTGCTCAGTGTGTCAGCATCATCGAACAAGAGCCTTCAGCCCGAGAAGGTAAATACCAACCACTGTACAGTCAGTCCTGAGTAACACAGGACCCCATGCTAGAGTCAGAAGGGGGGGTTCTAGATTCCTATTTTCTGGAAGTGCCACACAGTATTGCCAGTTAAAGTGACCAAAATTATTGCCTTTACAGGCACTGTGTAGCACAGATTCTGATGTGTCTAGTACACTTTTTAGAATTTTTTTGTTTCTCATTCATGTTTACTTCTCATCCTTAAATTCTGTGAGAGGCTCAGCTTGACCTCTGTCTCTGCTTGCTGCTGCACAGGATGGCTTGGCTCCCATCATATTGAGCTTTTCTCTTAGGTGTGAAGGTTAGGGCCTCTAAACATCTAGACTTGGTTGGCTCTGGTGTACGTAGAGGAAATCACCAGTGTTGACAGCTACATGGATGATCAGGGGGCAAACTGTTAACCCGCTGTAGTTTATGTTGGAGATTTCCCAATGCATTTACTTTCCTTACTATTGAATGTTGACTTCTCATTTCTTTTTTCTTTGATTTTGGTAAGCAAGATCATAATCTATAGACATGATCATTTGGGGCTAGGGAGATGGCCCAGTGAGTTCAGAAACCACATAGTGGAAAAAGTCTTTTAACACATTATCTTCTGATCTCCACACATAGGCCACAGTACACAACAAATGTAACAATAAAAGTGATCATTATAAACTTTGTCTATAGTGTTTCTATTGATCCTTTCAAATTCTGAGGAAGTTTGAATTTATCACATAGCAGTTTGTTTCTTGAAAAAGTGGACATATCTAGACCATCTTCACTCTACTGTCTGATAAGCTCCACACGTTTATAAAACCATAAGCTGTGTGGCTGGGCTGGGGCACTTAATACCTGTGTATGTCATGTTTTAATAACAAGTGGGCTTTGTTTTGATCATGTATTAACCCATGTTTTCTTTTAATTCATGTGTCAGTAAAGATGCTGCAATGACTACATCAGAATTGACAGTGCTGAAGTCTTAACACTATCAACTTTAGTTTCTACTGATCCTGTACATAATTGCTTTTTATTCTTAAGAAAGTGCTACTGATTTCTGGAGTTCTCAAGTCTTGCCTCTTTGTATCTCATTAAACCGGACTTGAGGGCTAGTGAGGTAACTTATCTAGTAAAGTGCTTGTTGTGAAACGTCAGGACCTGCGTTTCGATCCCCAGGTATTGGGAAGACAGGCAGATCCCACGCTTCACTGGCCAGCCAAACAGCCACATCAGTGAATTCCAGGTTCAGCGGAGTCCCTGTCTCCAAAAATAAGATTGAGAGTGATTAAAGAAGATAGTTAACCTCCAGCCTCTACACATGCACGCCAACACTACACCTACATGCACCACATACACACCAACACTGTACCCACGTGCCCCACACAACAAACTACACCCATGTGCATCACACACACAAACCGGACTTGAGTCTGTCTTCCAGACATTGTATTACATTGCCCCCCCCTTGTTTTTTAAAGTAGATATGTTTAACGAGTATCTAAAACACTTTGTGAAGCTGAAGCCTCGTGCATGTGACCACTGGAAATATAGTACAAGGCTGTGATTATCCTTGTAAACTAAGAACCATTATTTGTCCCTGAGCCTATAAGTTTTTGTGCTCCAATTTTTTAAGTTTGTTTGTTTGTTTGTTGCCTTAACAGTAACCCTAACACGCACAAGCATCAGGGTTTGGACTGGTCATCTCTGACACAAAGCGAGGCCTTCATTTCATCACGTCTCGGTTGGGCGTGAAGAATAGCTGGCTGAATAGGTATGGAAGCTCTCCTCCACCTTGATGTATCCAGTACCGGTTGATGAGCCCGAAACTAACAGTGCTGCTCCCTGCAGTTTGCTCTCAGAGTAGCACATGCCCTTGCCTTGTGAGGGAGCTTTAACAGAGTGGCTTTTGTTCCCTCAGTTTTCTCTCTGTTTCCTCATGTTTACAAATTAAGCAGTTTCTTCCCTGCTCAGCTCTTTGGCTTAGATTCTGCCAGTACTTCTCTCTTTCATCTGTGACTTATTTTTAGCGTTATCACCAGGTGACACATTAGCTCCTTTTAGAGAGCAGGACTCAGCCTAGGGAATGAGCTGCTGGGCAGTAGTGCTGCAGGGTTTGTCGGAGGAATGTGCACCAAACTCCATAGAATGGCAGCATGATACGCTTCTGCAAGTTTTCCTGTGGAGGGCCAAATCCACCAGAATGTAGTTTACCTTGTCTCAGAAATGGGGGCCAGTAGCAGGTCACTTTCTCAGGGTACCTTCTGAACTTCCATTTAGAGTGTCACATATCAGCCAATAATCTAGCTTGTTGCTAAGCTGTGGCTTTCTGCATTCAGGGAACCACTTGATATGAATGCCATGGACAATGTTGTCAATACATGCCTGTTATAGTTTTACTCAAGCTGAAGGATGGACTTTAGGGTTCAGGTAATACAGAATCTGTTTGAGGGGAAGTCTGAAGTTAGTATAAATTTAGATTCTTCAGACTAACATAAAACAAAACTTTGAGAAGTCAAATAAGAAGTACCTCTGAAGTTTAGTATATTGATTTTTTTTAACTGACTCCCAAATCAAATATATGTAGAAGTTAGTTACAGACCAGGCTGATTAACTGCTCCCTTAATGAAGATTTACTATAGATCTGTTGTGACCTTCAGATAGTTTAGTCAGCTTGGCAGGAGCAGACACAAGGGTCAAGTGCTGTGGGGTGTAATTCATTGTTTTTGTGTTGTGCAGCCTGAGAAATGCCAGTGGCCTGACAGCAGCAGACATTGCACAAACCCAGGGCTTCCAAGAGTGCACCCAGTTTCTCTTAAGCCTCCAGAACCATCAAATGAGCCGTTTCTGCCCTAATGGCGCCTTGAGTGGAGGTCATGAGAACGTACTTCCCAATCACATTAGCCTGGGAACAAATCGAAAGAGATGCTTGGAAGACTCAGAATCCTTGGGAGTGAAGAAAGCTAGAACCGGAGGTGAGACCATTTGGGGGTGGGAAACAGCAAGAGTCCTGGCCTGACAAGTCCCTTTTTCATGGCTAAAAGCAACTTTAAGGGACACCTTGTGCCAGACAGAAAGCACCTTGGGAGACCTGTGTGGGAGAACTGCCCTATGTTGTCAGAAAGGGAATTGAGGCATGTTGACACCTCTCGTGAGTGGTGTGTCCCTGTGGCTTCTCAGTGCCTGTGACTGACTTCCCTGAAGTAGGGACACGTTCTTTTTTTATTTGTTCACAATGCCATTATTAAAGAAGCCTGTCATGGACTCTGATTGTGTTCTTAACTTCTGCATTGTTTTTTAGCTTTTAAGAATTGTCGGGCTGGAGAGATGGCTCAGCGGTTAAGAGCACTGGCTGCTCTTCCAGAGGTCATGAGTTCAATTCCCAGCAACCACATGGTGGCTCACAACCATCCATAATGAAATCTGGTGCCCTCTTCTGGCCTGCAGATATACCTGCAGACAGAACACTGTATACATAATAAATAAATCTTAAAAAAAAAAAAAAGAATTGTCAATGGCTGAGTGTAGTAGCGCACTCCTTTAATCCCAGCACTCAGGAGGCAGAGGCAGGCAGATCTCTGAGTTTGAGGCCAGCCTGGTTGGTCTACAGAACAGGTTCCGGGATAGCCAGAGCTACATAGTAAGAGACCTTGTCTCCAAAAAACAAACAACCACAAAAATTATTAGTGCTGTTGACACGTTTTCATACTTGAGAGGGCAGCTGTTCTTGTGTTGTTACTGCTGGCAAAGTAGTATGTATGGTGGTGCAAGTTTGTTTATCATCTGACACTGAGGAGTTAAGTTACTTCAAGTATCCACGCTTTTGTCTTTTATTTCAGTTGTTTCATTTGTTTTGGGTTGTTTTTTGTTTTGGTTTGTTTTTTTCTTGTTTTATTTTGTTTTTGACTCAGGGTCTCTCCTATGTAACCCTGGCTGCCCTCAAACTCAAAGATTCTCATATGTCTGCTTCCCCAGTACTAGGATTAAAGACGTGCACCACCATACCCAGCATATTCTCCCCTTTTTAAGACTATGCTTTCAGATATCGGCAGTCTTTCACCTAAAATACATTGTCTTTGGGTCAGTGAATAATTCCACAGGAGCACTTAGTGACAGACTGGGGTGAGACTTCTGAAGATGACCCTGTCCTGTGCAGTGAGCGGGACACCAGCTGGACATTGGTTAGCTGCTTGATGGTGCCCAGGACTTGGTGTGAGCAGCACCATCTCTCCAGTGTTGTGCCATGCTTAGCAACACTGTGTCCGGCATGTCCTTTCCCCTGAGGCCAATATAGTCACTGACTGTACCACAGCTGCTATTTCTTCACTGCAGATTTTTGTGCTCATGTGACTTTTGTAGAAATAAACTAACATATGTAATAGTTTATCCAAGTCAATATTTTTGTAACTCATGGGCCTTAAAACTTTGGAGAGGTGCTATAGAACCTCAGTGTGGCACACAGGGCTGGGAGTAAAAAAAAAAATTATTTTACACGTGAATATTTTGTGTGCGTGTATATCTGTGCATCACATGTGTGCCTGGTGCCCGCACATGTCAGAAGAGGAAGGGCATTGAATCCCCTAGAACTGTGGTTAAAGATGGTTGTGAGCCGCAGTGTAGGTGCTCAGAATGAAACCGTGGCCGGCCCTCTGTAAAAACAAATGTTCATAATTCGTAACCACTAACCCACCTTCAGCCACAATCTGCTTCCTGTTTTAGATGGTCATTAGTGTTCTGAGCATACTCAAAAGTTCCAGAGCTAGAAGGTTTCAGGAACTAGTCTCCATGTTACTTTTGAGATAGGGTCAGGTTACATGGCCCAGATTGGCCCACAATTTACAGTGATCCTCCTGGTTCGGCCTCCCAATGGCTAGAACTACAGGTGTGCACTCCCACCACCACCAGCTCAAGGCTCTTTTGTCAGCCAGCTTGGCCAGTGTCTCCTTGCTTGAGTATTCTGGGAACTTTGGAAGGATTTCTTAGTTTCCTTGAACCTTGCTTCTTTGGGTTCAGCTAGTTATGTTGGTTTTCTGTGGATTTAGGTTTCCTCTGGACAGGATTCTTTTTGCTTGGCTGGTGAATACAGGTTCAGGCGGCTGCACATGCCTAGCCTGCACCCTGCGAGTGCTAATGCACAGTGTAGCATAGCAGGAGCCTAACATGGCCCACTGGGCTTTGCTCATGATGCATGACGGATAAAGTGCTCCTCCACACACACTCAAGTAATGGGTGGCCCTGTGGGTGCCATAGCAGGCTGCATGTGGCCCAGAGCTGTTCTGTGCGTGCTCACCATGACTTGAGGGACCAGAAGTTTCTTCATCCTTATGTAGTTGTAAGTCCTGGAAGGCCCAGTGTGTCTTTGTGAATAGTTAGGCACAGATAGGCATGTGCCTCCCTTTCTTCCCATGCTGCTCAGTTTTCTTCTGTCCTTGGGTATTGTCAGAGACTGAAATATGGAACCTGGGGAGGGCTTGCACAGCACTGGCTTTCCCAAAATGTTCTGCGTGTCCTAAGGGCCTTTCTTCAGCCACTGTGTGATTATCTCCATTCTTTCAGGCTTTGTTTTAGTTTGCAGTTTAGAATTTTTTCTTACATGTTTTCTGCTATGTTTTGATGGCTGTTAAATATCAAGAAGTTCTCTCACTCTGAATTTCTTATTTTGCTAGGTTGTTTTAGTCTCAAGCTAGAGTAAACAGAAGTACTTTTTAATGTAACATGCATATGAAATTTTTCAAAACATGTATTGGCTGGAGAGATGGCCCCAAAGTTAAGACTGCATGCTGCTTCTGCTGAGGTGCTGAGTTTTATTCCCAGCAACATCAGCTCCAGGTGAATCTCACACACACCTTCTTGTGACCTCTTGATACACACCTGTACCCAGACACAAATGTACACACAATAATAGTCTTCTCTGAAACTTAGATATGACAATAATTTTAAAAATTGAAGCTACCATTTCTAAAAAAAATTTATAAGCACATAGAATATTTGGATATATGTAAAATATATCAGATTTTCATATTAGACTTGTTCCATTCTGGGTTGGAATTCTACAATTATATATGATCTCATTGTGGAGTTCTATTCATGAAACCAAAGTGCCAGGAGATTTTTTTTTTTTAAGCTAGCTCTTCAAGAGTTTCAAGGTGTGTCTGGCTTTGGGATAATACCCATTTTGAGCAGTTCTGGGGTCAGTGCTCCCCAGAGATGATGAAACTGCATTTAGTGGCAATGACTAGACTTTCCACTGAGTGTAGAACTCACCTCTGGAAGCAGGCTATGCTATATAGTGCACACTTGAAAAAAATCAAATGGACACACTAGGAAGTATGTATCAGAAGACTTGAAAGTCACTTCAGTCAAACAGAATACAGACATGTTAGCTGTGGGTGTGGAGCTGGGGATGAGGTTGAGATCTGGAGTTGCTTAAGCAGTTAGTGTTGATAAAACATTGACATGTCTCTCCCCACCCTTGGGGTTTACAAGGAAGGATTGCTATAGGCCTGTTTTTCTATTTATCAGCCACTTGCTTGGGGCAGCATGATAACAGTGAACATGAGGGTGGTCCTGCACCTGCTGTGTCTAAGTCGGGGTTTGTTAGTGCACCCAGTTCATCTTCAGAAGAACTCGGTACTCTGGCAGGGGTTAGTGGTTGCCTTCTCAGTTGGCACTGAGGTTTCTGAGCACACTTGTTTTCTGGAGTAAGTTTAACATAGGGCTATTTTTGTGTTAATTTGCCTTGACAAGCGGTCATGAAGAAAAGCAATGTGCCTAGCAAGTTTAATTAATAATAGATAATTTGCTAATTACTTTAAACATGAAATCACAAAAACTCCTCCCAGGAATAAAATTTTTATTTCATTCCTTTAAATTGTGATATCCTCAGTATTCTTAGATTTGCAGCAGGCAGGTGTTTATATTTGTTTTTAAATTTTTAGGGTGGCAAAACTTAACTCAACTTTTCCAAGCAGATGGTCATCCTGATCCCTGGAGGCATCATTTTCGTGCATGTACACTCAGTGTTGTGCCAAGGGCCCACCACATGGTACCTGTGGCTTCCCTATCATTACTGTGGTCTGATTTTCTTCCACTGTTGAGAGTAGCCTGTTTGATACACAGTCCTTTGTGCTCTGTAAATACAACCTCAGCCCTCCTTAGTCTCTGCAGAGTCCTGTTGTGGTGTCCTTGTGCCTTGCCACCTCTCTGTCTTGCATCATCCCTGCTCTGTTGAACTGTGGGTTGTTAGGAGTCCCAAGTACCGCCTGCAGTCTGCCTTTTATAGAAGAGCCTTTGTTTAGACTTTGATTGAACTCCATTGCAACAGATATTTGACAGACAGATGAGGTAAGCAGGTAATGAAGCCATTTGAGCAAACAGATTTGTACCTCACACTTGGCTGCTAGAAGGCAGAATGCAACTATTTCTGCACCTGCTCCTTTTGTTGGCACTGAGGCCTCCCTCTAGTTTAGCATTCCACAGTAAGTGCACTTGAAGCCACAAAGGCTGCAGGGTGTGGATGGTCTGGCAGTGCACACTTGCTCACATCTCAGAAACAAGTGAGGGCCAATACCCAAGGTCCTTCTCCAGGGTACCCACTACTGCTACGAGCCATAGTTTGGCTTTGTCCCAAACTTGTGGGTCCATTGTCTGAAAGTCCTTGGCAGTTGGGGCCTAAGTCCCTTGGCGCCTGGGAACTTAGCCGTGTAGTCTTGGGAGCATTCAAGAGTGTCCTTGTAATTGTAATCCCCAGTTCATTTGCAAGTATACCAGGCAACCTAGCTGGAGAGGCTCAGCAGCAACTGGTCTTCCTGCCAGGTCACAGCCTACCTTTCTGTCTCTTACACATTCGTGAGGCCTCCCATCATCCTGCTCTTGATCAGGAGTCACATGGTAGTTTAGTCTTGCTTAGAGAGAACCAGCTTTTTTGCTTAGTCCTCACATTCTGGGTAGAAGTTCCAGCTGAAGGCTGCCAAGGGTTCTTGGCTCCCGCCCTTAGTCCAAGATCAGGGGCCACTGCCTGGCTGTTGACCCGGGCTTTGCCCCATATCTGGGTGGTGTTGTATGTTCCAGAAGCTTGTCTTCCCAGCAATCCATGCTCTGTCTTCACAGGGGAGAGGCACTTGGGAACAGTAACATTTTCAGAACTATCCAGTTTTCCTTTGACTACAAGTCAGTAGGAAGAGGAAGTCTTTCTTGGTTCCCTTCCAAACCAAAGCAGAATAAACATGGGTCAGTCTGAGACTTTGCATGGGCCACCTTCTCTTTAGCAGTGACAGGTTGAGAGGAAGAATGCCACCACTATCGAGGTGTGATGGGGAGCATATGGAATCCAAACACCGTGCTCTTGGGATCTGAGAGGTCAGTCTAACTCCATGGTCTAACAAGTAGATGGCAACAGTGATGGTACCGCTGAGTTCACAGGCAGGAGGAGCAGAGAGCCAGGCTTCAAGCTATGTCAGCCAAGGTCTTCCCAGAAACTCAGAAAGTGAGATGCTAAGCTGTAAAATATGGAAGAATTTCCCTTCCTCCTTGCCCTGCTGAATCAGAAGGCTTCAGTTAGAGGGCCAAGCCTTCCTGGGGTGCTGTGCTTCTCTGTCCCCTGCTGGTATAACTCCATGCATGTCTTACTGCACATCCAGGCCTGTCAACACGCTTTGATGGTTCTAGTACCCAGGAAAAAAAGTTATCTTCCTGTGTTTTCTTTTTCCTGGCTAGTGTGATAAGGAAACTACCCTAGGTGTTGGGCATTGAATGAAAAGCTCAGCCCTGTTCTCCCGAGGCTTTGTGGCGGAGGGCAGGGAAATACAGAGGGCACCCACATCTGTGCTTCAGGTCCGTGGGTGCAGGGATATGATCTTTTCAGAGATATGAACTTGCACAAAAACAAAAAACTACTTGCCACCTTATGTGAGGCCTGTTGAGACACTGTCTGTTGAGAGAGTTTGCTTCAGCAGAGACATTGGAATGGGGATGAACACTGAACCCTGGCCTCACTGACCTTGGTTCCAGTGGGGAACACTGTCACCCACTCAGCTGGATAATCCACCCCTCCAGCTCCCAACTGGCTCGCCCTCCTACTAGTCTTTTCCTCCCCAAAATAGTCACCCCCCCCCGCGTGTGTGTGTGTGTGTGTGTGTGTGTGTGTGTGTGTGTGTATTTAGATTCTACATGTGAGAGAAAACAGTATTTGTTTTTCTGTGTCTAGCTTATTTCGTTTAGTGTGGTGCCAGTTCATAAAATTTCCTGCAGAGAGTGTGACAGTGTGACTTCAGTCTCTTCTTTTTTAAAATTTTGTTTGATTGATTGATTGATTGATTGATAATGGCTACACTCTTTGTCCCTGGCTATCCTGGAACTTGCTGTGGCTTGCCTCAAATTCAGATCCACCTGCTTGTTTCTTGAGCACTGAACCCATACTTAGACTGATTTCACTCTTTATGCTTGAACAACAAACTGATGATGTGTGTGTTGGTGAAGCAACACACACATAATAGCAGTTCTCGGAGCCATTTTTATTTTATTTTGCTTGTTTGGTTTTTTTGGGGGGGTTGTTTTGGTTTTTGTGGGGGGGGGGTTTTTTTTTTTTTTTTTTGGGCTTTTTTTTTTTTTTTTTTTTTTTTTGAGACAGGGTTTCTCTGTGTATCCCTGGCTGTCCTGGACTCACTTTGTAGACCAGGTTAGCCTTGAACTCAAGGAGATCCGCCTGCCTCTGCCTCCCGAGTGCTGGGATTAAAGGCGTGCGCCCCCACACCCAGCAATTACAGACAGTTTTGAACTGCCATGTGGGTGCTGGGATTTGAACCCGGGTCCTTTGGAAGAACAGCCAGTGCTTTTAACCACTGAGCTATCTCTCCAGCCCCGCCATTTTTATTTAAACAGAGAAAAAGCTCACTCTTATTAAATTTAGAGGCAATTTGTCAAAGAGAAGGGCTCTCCTAGCTGTGAGGGTTGGTAGGTTCAGAACAGGTGAGTGGAGAGGGGCAACAGCTGCTCACTTCCACCGTCAAACACAGTGCTGTCTAAGCATGGGGAGACACTCCGCAGCAGCTCCCCCTTTCTCTCATGCCCACTGTCTAGTGTGTATGGTCCTCCAGCCTCTGTGTTGGGGAGCTCACTGGAAGTGGGGGCCTGTTTTAAGCTGTCGCCCTTTCCGTATTTTTTTAGTGAAAATAGTGGATTGTTTTAAATGTGAAGATTGCTTTGAATGGTTCATTCATATTAAGAATTGCCTTCAGTAAATTTCATTAAACGCACTTGTAGGGGAGGGCAGGATAAACTTAGAATTATCTACAGGTTATACAACTCTGTGTTCCCCAAAGAACAGTCTGAGAATTATAATTTCTGCCATCAAGGAAATGAGCAAAGCTCTGGAACTTGTGACTTAAACATTTTTTATTGTAAAAAGTAATTTTACAATAGTATAAATGTTCATTAGTGATCTTAGCATTTTTTTGACAACTGTAACACTTTTAGTGTAATACAGGGACGTAGAAAGCATGTCTTTGATTTCTTTTTGTACACAGGAATCTAAAGTTACCTCTCTCCTATGCAGGTCCCAGCCTGGATCACAGCATGCCGTTAGCGAACGGTGAGGCTGAAGATGATGCTGACAGAATGCACGTGGACAGAGAGTTCGCTGCTGTCTCAGGTGGGAGTGGACAGTTTCCTGTTAGCTGCAGCAGCACCTCAGTGTTCGAAGACACCAAACAGCAGGAGAGTGCTTCTGTTGGACCCAAAGAAATAGAAATATATACTGTTTCAGCAATGCAAACCCCTTGTCGTTGCAAGAATCAGTATGCTTACTATTTCTAAGTTCTCAAACTTTGCACTTTCTTGTTAGTGTCTTTTTTAAAAATGTTCTATTATAATTTACATTTTTGGCACTTGTATAAATGCAAGAATTAAGCGTTTCTGGTGAATTCTGTTGCCATGGGAACTAGTGCAGTCTCCCTATTTGATTTGAAGCTTTGACATGATGTGCCTTTCTTGTTTCTCATGAGGTCTGTAGTTGTGGTTCCCTGATGAGGCCTTTGGTGACTCTGCACACCCTGCCGCTTATACTTTGAAGGCAGTATGGCAGGTGAACAGCTCACTGTAAACACTAGGGTCTGTGAGGGCGGTAGCTGTGGCTTGTGACCCACAAGAGACAAGTTTGGGATATCTGCCCCACGCTCCTGGTTGCTTTGGTGTCTAGCATTACCTTGAAGACTGATAAAGTGCTGACCATTTTTAACAGTGTTTTGCATGTCAAAAATATTCACCATACTAAAGTATAGCCCTTATTTTACAGTTTAAAATCAAAGAAGCTCAGTTTTCCCAGGATTTAGGATTTCTGAAATGATGTTTTTATTTGGCATGTGCCTTTTTCTCCCATTCTTTAGGGAACAGCAAAAACATAGCTTTTATAATTTTTTATATTTATAGAAAGGTTTTGTTATAATATCCTTATGTTCACTTCTTTACTGGGAATAAAAGTCACCTGTGTGTTTCCAAACCCACAGGAAATGTTTGCGTGCCCAGAACCTGCTCTGCTCAGTCGTGTCTGGTGTTACCTTTAGCCAAATAATTAAGTGAAGTGGGTGCTCGCCATGAACTGCTGCTCAGCGAGTACATGTAAAACAAGGCTTTCTGTCACCAGAGGCTGTTCTGCCTCACGAAGGAAAAGCGATAAAGCCCAGAGCCTGTCGTTTGTGAAGACAGCAGCTCTCCCCCTGGTCAGGTGGGAGTAAGTGCTTAACTTTCCTCCTGTTAACAGCCAGGCCTGTGCTGAGAGCTTCTGGGCAGGCTTCTTTTCAAGCCACTTCATCCAGGATGTCAGAGTGGGCCTTCTGGTGTTTTCCAGTACTGTCTGACTAAAGAGACATGTTGGGAATCCCTAGAGATTACTGCCAGTTCCTTGTGTGAAATAGCACCTGTGTCCACAGAAAGCCTGTGAGACCGCCCCAGTGCCCTGGGATCTGCAGTCCTCCTGAAATAGATCTCTACACTTTAAAAGCGTGAAATGATGGCTTCACGTCTTTAATGCCCCTCATTTGAGACCCATGGCATTGGGCTTCACAGTTGGCTGTCCAGTGAGTGTACCAGGGCTTCTTCCCCAGGCTCAGCCTGGCTGCCTGGACCCAGGTTTTTATTGAGCAAGTAGGTGTGGAGGATTAGGGTGAGTTGCTGTCACTGTGGGTCTCGGCCTTCTGCCCTTCAGGTGACAGGACACTGCTGCAGACAAGGCTGACCTGTCGAGGTCCTTTGATTTTGAGATTACATAGTGAAACTGATTTACTTCAGCTGTGCAATAAAATATACTGTCTGTACAGGCATTAATGATTTTGAAACTCACTGGACGTGGTGGCACATGCCTTTAACCCCAGCTCTCAGGAGGCAGAGGCAGGCAGAGCTCTGTAAGTTTGAGGCTAGCCTGGTCTACAAAGCAAGCTCCAGGGCAACCAGTACTGTTACACACAGAAACCCTGTCTCAGAAAAAAATAAAATAAAACTTTGAAATTCACCGTCCTATTTATGAGTTATCACCTAAGAAAGGTGATTTATACTTTATTTTTGGGAAAGTGATATATAATTTCCCCCTTGAGAATAACTTGTTTCATTTTTTTAGAAGGTTTTGTTCCTAGTCCTTGAAATACTCATTCTCTAATAATTGAGTTGTTTACAAAGAAAAACTATAATTTTAGGGGAGGAACTTATCCTCTGAACATGTTCCAGCTATAGTTATGATTACTAATAATTGGGTGGGGGGTGGATTGGGGATATCTGGATGTTCTGTTTGCTTAGTAACTACAGTCCTCGGCAGGCAAACTGGTGGCACAGAGAAAAGTTGCTGTCTTGGACGTGGATCTTCCTCCACAGGCCACGAGAGCTGAGCTTGAGTGGACTTGTGTTCTCTTTTTCTTAGCAGCCCAGAACATTGAGATAAAATTCAATATTACCAGTACCAAACAAGAGCTAGTTCTTGTACTGCTGTTTGAATTCCTGCTACCATCAGTATAAATTCTCTGTAGTTCTAGCTGTGTGTGCCCACGTGTTTTATGACGGGCTTTTTCCTGTACACCATCATCTTGTCACTAGACATTTAGATTCACGGGTTAAATGATCCACACTTATTCAGCATAAATGGTTTCTGAAAATAATCAGGTATGAGACCTTGGCTCTCATGATCATTTTTGTTGCTGGATTCAGTAGAAACCTCTCAACCATTCTTGACCCAAGACTGTAACAGCTGTTACATTCGTGGGGCTGGTGTGTAGGTGTTAGTGCTGCTAAGACAAAGGCAGTGACTGTTCTGATGGCCTCACGGGAAGCTCCCAGGGTGGTGCAGTAGTTGGAGCTTCCTTGACACGGGTCTCCTTCATTTGTCTTTTCCGTCCTTGACTAGAAACGTTCTGTGTCTTAACTACAGAATACTGTTGGTTTCTGATGGGCCCTTCTGGGGGTGATTTAAATTGATCTTTGAGGGCCACTTTTAATAGACAAGTATCTACGGCTCTGCATTTACTTATGACGGCTTGCATTTCAGACCTCTCCAAGGCTACTGACGAACATGTTTTTTCCTATCTTATGAGGCAAATACTGCAGTTGTGTTTTACTTCTAAATCTGCTGGTGTGACTTTGAAAAAAGAACTGGTTTGTTCAGAAGAAAAAATAGCAACAGAACACAAACCAAAGTCTTTTATAATTGTGCCAAGAGTTGATCATGTACTAGTTTCTCCTTCCCCATTGGTCTGTGTTTTAGTGACAGGTATATTTCTTAATGCAGATATGAAAAACAGTAGCTCCGTGTTGAATACATTGACAAATGGAAGTGTCGTCAATGGACATTTGGACTTCCCCTGCGAGACCCAGCTCAATGGGATGGAGAGCAGGAGTGACCCGTGTTTAACAGGATCTAATGGAATTAGCAATGGACAGCCATTTCCCAGTGACCAGGGTTCTGTCTGTGCTAATGGGACTGAGGAGCCAGAAAAGACCATGGGCGTTAACCCTGAGATGTGTGGATCTCTGCATCTGAACGGGAGCCCAAGTAGCTGTGTGGCCAGCAGGCCCTCCTGGGTGGGGGACGTTGGGGAGCACTTGCACTATGGACACTACCATGGGTTTGGGGACACTGCTGAGAGCATTCCTGAGCTGAGCAGCATGCTGGAGCACTCCAGCTGTGTGCAGGTGGAACAGCGCTACGACAGTGCCGTCCTGGGCACCATGCAGCTGCACCACGGCTCCTGAGCACCACCACCCTCACCCCCACCCTCACCCCCACCACCACCACCCCCACCCCCACCCTCACCCCCACCCCCACCCCACCCCGGCTCCTCGGCCGCACAGCCCGTGCTGTTGTTGCCTCAGCTTTCTGAGAAAGTACTTAGATTCATTCACACAGTTCCACAAGTTGCTGCTGTGTGAAGAGGGCTTCCAGTGCGTTGACATCTCATGGGGTGGCAGGCCTCCCAGGAGCGAGCGCAAGGTGCACTGTGGAAGTTTCTCTCGTTTGACACCAGCCTCTTTTTTTTTTTTTTTTTTAATGTCACAAGATGTTGCATTTTTGTGAATTCTATTTGGTCAGGATGATTTGGGTTAGTGAATGAGGGTGCCTGGTGACACATGGGCATCATTTCAGATCATTCACCTTTACAGTTTCTGTAGCACTCATGACAGCACAGCTATTTCTTTCTGTGCAGGGAGCACCTTACAGCAGGGTTGTGCAGTGGCCCAGGGACTGCCCTTTGTGTCCACCGAAGCTGCTGCTGCGGGGCGTTCAGTACGGGGTGTGATGGTCCCTCTCCTGTGTGGGCCACTGCCTGTGTTTCCTTAGAAACAGGCTCTGCCCAGGGTGGATGAGCTTTGGTGTGTTTTTACTCCACATTTCTACTTGGTCTCTGGACTTTTTACCACAGACTGGTTTTCTTTATATATAGTGGAAGTTGCTGTTTGTAGGAGCTGTTGGGTGAGAATATTTTACTATGGTGACCTATTTTTTTTTTGTTACTGTTTTTTGAGGTTTTCTGCATATATATATACCACTATATATCCAGTTAACTGAGAAGCCTTTGGATTTCTCTTATTAAAACTGTATTAAATTTATGGTTTTCTAGAATTAGCTTTTGTTTAGGCAACTAATGGTTATGCTGCAATGACTTGTGGTGTTTGTAATCACAGTCGGTGCCGGTAAACTGAGACGAAGGAGCCAGTGTTCTAAGAGTGTGCTAGCGTTTGGTTTTTAAACTGTTCTTTACAAATTGAATAAAGAAACTTCACTGCTGATCTGTTTCTGGAGTGTGCTCTCTAGGTGGGTTGGCGTGAGGTCCCTGAGGTATAAGAAGGTGGGAAGGAGGTTTGGTGTTGGGTTGTGGTTTGCTTTCAAGGTTTGTCTTTATGCCCCATCTAATGGGTTTGCTGACACGCTCTTGGCTTTGTGGCCTCATCTTCCTGAGCCCCTTGTAGAAGTGTAAGTTGTGTGTCAGCAGCAGCATTGCCCTCGGGTACTTATTTTTATAAATTGTAATAGCCACAATGTCCCTAAACTTTGGTTTCAGCTAATGTTACCATGAACTTCAGCCATTTAAAGATATGAATTATAGTTATAAAATTATAGTAAAATAGCCATCTGGCATGCCTGCAATAGGCTACTTCAGATAGCCATTTATGTATATTCTGTATAGCTCAGACACACATGAAGACTGGTAAGTTTTGAAAATGTCTCTGTCTAGCAATCAAGAACCCTTGACTGAGCCTCAGAATGCACTCTCCAGGGCCCAAACAGCTGCCTGGATTCCTGACTTACAGATGAGGCTTAATACCATTCCCCATGAGCAGTATCCTGGCATGTCAGCCTTGATACAGAAGCAATTGCTCAACAAGTTCATGGGTGACTCTGAAGTATGCTCTGAAGACAGTAATGTTTAACCCATCTTGAGGTTGTTAGGCAGAATGACTGCGAATGGTTATTTGGGGTGGAAATGCTGCATAGAGTTTGGAGTGGGGCAGCATGGGTGCTTTCCACAGGGGAGGAGCAAGGGCTTCTGTGGCCTGGAAGCTATCTCTCTATCCTCTGAGGATTCTTGTGGTCCAGAACCACCCCCAAGGGTCCCTAGTAAATGTAGTTACTGTGTTCTTGGAAGCACTATTGAAATTGTAGCTGGGGTGCACCTGTCTGCTTCTATTTCTGCTAAAGATGTGTTTATGACCATCACAGGCTGACTTGGGTTTTCTGACAGTTCAGAGTCGCTGAGACTCATTTGTAAGCATGGTTCATCAACTGTGGCATCAGATAACATCGCATCTCCACCACATGACAGAAATATCGGTTGCTTATTTCAGGGTTTTCTGTTTGCCTCATGAAGGAGAGGCATCCTGACAAGCTCAGAGGCCAGGAGAGAACTTAAGAGCTAGAAGCACTGCAGCATCCTCTGGATTATCACTCCTGCCTCCTACAGGAGGCCACCAGTCCACAGCCTTGTCTTCTAATAGGCACTCCGATTATAAAGATGCAAAATCCTAGAGAGACCAGAAAGAAAATGCCATGGGCCGAAGTGCAGAGGAGTTCCCTGCGGTAGGCGTGAGTGACAAGAGACTCAGTGATTGCTGGGGCTCAGCTCTAAGAGCTCTTAGACCTTTGCACAGATACCCTGCTAGCATCAGACTTTGGACAAGTCTCCATCTCCAGTCCCTCAGAACACTGCCTGGCCTGCCTTCTATTGCTGGGCATGGTACACATCCACTGAGGAGACCACAACGCTGGAGTATCTGTCCTCTCTCAGCTTTAGGAAGCTGAGAGCACCAGAGTCCTTGGTGTCTGACAACAGAACAACTATGGGCCTCAATGGGAGTCCGCAGAGGGGTCTTCAGGCAGTATGCTTACTGCTGGCTTTCATTGGTAATATTCACTGTGGGTATGCAGTTTCCCATGGAGTGCAGGTTCCCATGGAGACCAGAGATGTCAGATCCCAGGAGTGGCAGCCATCCGACAGGGGTGCTAGGTCCTCTGCAGGGGTTGTGTGCACTCCTAGGCACTGAGCTGCCTCTCGGGCCCCTGGCTTTAATGTTCAATGTGGGGGTGAGTGAAATATTTGATCAGTGATTGTTTTGAAATATAAATATATCTGCCTTCAATAAGGCTATTGAGTTGATCCTTTTCTCTTCCTCCCCGATCTTTCTCTTTACCTTCAGGAAATCCAAGGGCTGAGGGACCCTGATGTCCTCTGATAGAACATTGGGATGCTGACCCAATGTAGGTTTTGTGTGGCCCATTGGTGTCATGTTGTCTTAGGGTTTTATTGCTGTCAAGAGACACTGTGCCCATGGTAACTTGTATAAAGGAAAACAAATAATTGGGTTGGCTTACAGTTTCAGAGGTTTAGTCCATTATTGTGTTGGTGGGAGCTGTGGTTGTATGCAGGCAGACAGGGTGCTGGAGAAGGAGCCGGAAGTTCTGCGTCTTTATCCAAAGGTAGTAGGAGACTTGTGTGCCACACTGGGCTGGGTTTGAGCATATGGGACCTCAAACCCCACCCCCACAGTGACACACTTCCTCCAACAAGGCCTCACCTCCTAATAGTTTACTCCCTGTTGGTCCAGCTTTTAAACACGAGTCTGTGGGGACCACTCCTATTCAGACTACCACACGTGTCAAGGAGAAGTGACTTAAGCACATGTTAACTGCAGCTTCCCCAATCTTGGCCCCATCTTCAGGTGTCCGTTCAGCATCTCCGTGTGTCTGCTGACGTGAACACTGGTCATTTCCTATTTCAGGTCTGCTTGCAATCTTCCATAGAGACTTGAGTGTCCACTTAAACACAATTCACATATTTTTTTTCCTTTAGGTCATTTTTTAAAAATATATATTCTATTGAAAGTTTAATGCAACATATTTGGATCATATTCATTCCCTGAATCCTTCCCCTAACTCCAGATCCACTCCCACACCATGTGACTCCAATTTGCGCCACCCTTATCCTCCTGAATTTGGAGTTATCCACTGGATGGAGTGTGGTCCGCGTGCAAGGAGCCATGCCCTTTAAAATCCAGTGCCCTTGCCAGCTGTGGTTGCACACACCTTTAATCCCAGCACTTGGGAGTCAGAGGCAGGCAGACCTCTGTGAGTTCGAGGCCATCCTGGCCTACAAAGCGAGTTCCAGGACAGCCAGCACTGTTACAAAGAGAAACCCTGTCTCAAAAAACCACAAAAAGAAAAAAAAAATCCATTGTTCTTATCTTCCCAGGTGTTGACTGATGTCAAACACTTTAACTGGTCCCTCCTGGGATCAGAGCAGGACTTGCCTCTCCCTTTTGCTCCTTACTAACCTCACCTGTGGGAGTCACTCCTTTCAAGTGGGTTAGTGAGTGTCAAACCGTACCCACAAATCAATCTCTCAGCCCAGTTGGGGACAAATTGTAGTGATGAATTTTACACAAGCCAGGTGTGGTAGGCAAGCTTAAGTCTAGAATTCAATGAAGCACTTCAACTTCAAAGCCAACATGAGCTAGTAAACCAGTAAAGGTTACTTTACGCAAACAGCTATAAGTAGCCAGTGTGACAGCCAGCTGTCATTTCTGCAGATGTTTAAACCATCTGCCAACAGCTGGCCCCAAACATAAGCCACCTTCTTGGCTGAGTCTGGCAGTAGCTGGAAACAACTGAGTGAAAAAGCCATTTGGGAAAGCAGCTACTTGGAGCCAGAGTGCTGCTTCCAGGAGCAGGGTGCATAACGGGAACTTGTCCACCAAGTGAGTACAAGCTGGGGGCTGGTAGGAACAGGCTGAGGCAGTTGGATCTCTGGGTGCACCAGACTGCAGGTGTCATCCCCCTCCGTGATGCCTTTGGGAAGGGGGGGGGGCTGTGTCATGAGACACTATCTGCTAGGACTGACATGGAGGAAACACTGCCCTTGTGCCAAGACAGCCGAGCACTCAACCCATAACCAGACACAGCCTGCCTAAGGAACTAATCTGTGGGGACACCTTCCACCTTCCTCCCCCCATTTAGATGATTTAGATTTGCTATCACAAACTGCGGATTGGAATGGAACATCCAAAACCAGGCTGAGGGCTGTCCTGTGGCTCGGTACTCAGACCAGCTTAGTAATCCTAAGACCTTGAGTTCCATCCTGGCACCCTCCTGCAATTATCAAAACCAGGCTGACACAGTGTGGGACAAAGCCATATGAGGGTGCTTTTCACATTTTGGACAGAGGTGCCCCACCTTCTCTCATCAAGAATGACTTGGGTATAGCTCCAGTTCTCCAGCACCTCCTATAGCTTCCGCCAGGGAGACATGCTTCCATGCAAGGAGAGGCAGGGCTGACCTGAGTAAACACCATGTGCCTGCCTGAGGTGTTCTGCCCCATGCTGAGGTCAGGCCCTTGGGCGTAGGCTGTGGCTCCTTGGCTTCTTAGTCCTCTCCTGAGGTGTCTGGACTCCTCTAAACCCTAGGAGATCTGAAGAGAGAAGTGTGGCTTCTACTCAGGACGCCAGAGCCGCCCCACCACAGAGCCACTTGGGCCCCTCTCCCAGGTGTGTGAGGGGCTGTCACTCACACTAAAGAGGTGTGGGGGGCTTCTGGACACAGGAGACAAGTCCAGCTGTGTGAGAGAACAGCATGATGTCACCGTGTACTGCTGGGAAGCATACTCCTGTGGGACTCAGTTAAGCAGCTTGCTGTGTGTAACGTGATCATTGGTCACAAAAACCACCTGAGGAGAAAACATTTGAACTACTCAAGTCCCTGGTTTTTTATGCAAGTCATGTTTCTCCTTCCCCTCTCTCCTCACCCTCTCCCTTCTCTTGTTCCTTCTCTACATTTACTTGTTTATATGTGCATGCATATTCACATGCACACAGTCAACACATGCCAGTGGAGCTCAGACGACAACTTAAGGGAATTGGTCCTCCCACGTTCTTGGGGTAGAACTTGGGTTTTCAGACTTGGTGGCAGGCATCTTTACTTAAATGGTTATTTACCATGACAGCAGTGAAGGCAGCCATGGACTGCCCAAACACCCACCAATGTCTAAAGTACCCAGAGGCACATGAACCAAGGCTGGCTTTTGAGCAGCCTGTGAAACACGGGTGCACTGAGGGTCTGAAGGTGGTCCTCAGGTGCTGTAGCAATAGAAGCTAATGTTTATGCCATATATTGGGACAGCTGAGGCAATTTTTAGACGTGTAGTAATTTTTTAAATTAAAAAAGTGAAAAAGCCCTGTAAATGGAAATATGCTACGTTTAGAAGTGCTATGTGGCTGAGACTAACAGAAATGTTGGTGCAAATTATTAAGTGTTTCACCTCTGAACGGAAACAGAGGTCACTGAAGGAGTGAGTGTGGGATGCTTTCTCTCATGTGAAGGGACTAGGAAGGGAGTCAGTTTGATGGGACAGCACAGGTAATGGGAAAACATGATCAGAGCTTCATATACAAGTATAAAGATGTTACACGAAACCCATGGCATGTGTATTTAGTGTGAGCTGATAATATAAAAGTCTAATATGGAAAATACAGATAAAACGTAATCCATAACATAAATCAGAAATAAACACAATTCAAATTGGCACAGCAAATGTATTCCTAAGTGTTACACTATATGAAATGAAATGTAATGGCTTTTTTACAAAGGCATCCATGGTACACAGAAATAAAAATCCGATGAGGATGAATGTCCAATGGAACAAATCAGTGTGCATCTCAGATCATTACAATTCCAAGTGTCCAGTGACAGGAAAGATTCAGAT
>CAJQZJ010033015.1:6793543-6811545 GCA_907164525.1 Lophiomys imhausi | reverse complement strand
CCAGGAGGACTGACCCTAGGAATGTACACCCAGGAGGACTGACCCCTCTGTAGGGAGCCACATCACTACAATGCTACACTCTGCTCTGGTTACTTACTAGTTGGCAGCAGTGAAGAATGGAATGAGCTCTGTCCATTAGCAAGAGGTACTTTGGGCAAAAAGACATGTTGTAGAGGAATAGAGAGATGGCTCAGAGTTTAAGAGCACTGGCTGCTCTTGCAGAGGTCCTGAGTTCAATTCCCAGCCACCACATGGTGGCTCACAACCATCTATAATGGGATCTAATGCCCTCTTCTGGCATGCACCATATATGCACACACAACACTTATACATAAGTAAATTTTTTTTTAAAAGACCTGTTGTAAAAGACACATAGGGACTAGAGAGATGGCTCAGTGGTTAAGAGCACTGGCTAGTGCTCTTCCAGAGGTCCTGAGTTCAATTCCCGGCAACCACATGGCTCCCAACCATCCACAATGTGATCTGATGCCCTCTTCTGGCTGCAGGTGTACATGCAGATAGAGCACTCATATACATAAAATAAATAAATCTTAAAAACAAGACACATAACATGAGATGCTGGTTGTCCAAGCATCAGCAAAACCTAATGATAAATGTACATACTGTCACACACAGGAACCAAAACTCCAAGGAAAAGCAGAGAAATGGCTCACATAGCAAAGGACGACAACTTCTTCCTCTGCAGGGTCGATATTGGGACCAGAGGGGTCTGGGGTGGACATGCAAATGGGGCTGTTGAGTCTGTCCTTTTCTTGGACTATGTACAGATTCTGGATATTCTTTCATATGCATAATCTCATTTCACGGCCTAAGACAATAACAGTAAGAAATATATTGTCTTTTCCTACTGATCCTTGGGAACCCTCCAAAACCCTATATTCACAGAAGAGGAAATAGGGAAGGCTGCTGCAGGCTTGTTCAGGGCTTTGGTTCTGTTGTTGAAAATTATATACACATATAAGATTTATTAGGGGGGTTGGAGAGATAACTCGGCAGTTAAGAACAAAACTTGAGCTGGAGAGATGGTCCAGGGGTTAAGAGTACTGGCTGCTTTTCCAGAGGTCCTGAGTTCAATTCTCAGCAACCACATGGTGTGTCACAACCATCCACAATGTGATCTGATGCCTTCTTTTGGTTGCAGGTGTACATGCAGATAGAGTGCTCATATACATAAAATAAATAATTTTTTAAAAAATTTTATCTTCCACAAGTCTATGATCGTCACTCGTCAGAATGAACCTTAGCAAGAACCCTGGTCTCTCGGGCTCTACCAGTGTGCAGAAGTCAGCAGGGCTAGCTGGGGCCTTTAGAGGAAGCTTTATCCCACAGCAGGGACTTTTCTGGGTCCCTAAAGTGTTCAAGGTCCTCTCCCCATGGCAACAGGGGATTGCATTACAGAAATCCCCTCCAGCCTTCACCTAACGAAGCACCCACGAGCCCCAGCCACATATAGTTGAGCCATTCAACCTGGCCTCCAGGAATAGTGAAGACCTTGTCCATCTAACACATTCCTCCATGAGTCTTGCAAGTTCATTTAGTGTCTGCTCACAGGTGCCAGGTCCTGCAGGGAGGAAGCCCACCTGAGTGGGGTGATGGCAGCCATCATGTGGGCGCCACGGATGTGCACTGTGATCTCACACAGGCCTACCCGGGAAACCCCTACCTGACTCTGTCCCTGGGTATCACAGAACAAGATATAAAGACATTTGTGTATGAAAATGCCATGTTGAAACCCGTTCCTTTGAGTGCTAACTAAAAAATAATGATAAAAGGACAACAGCAACAACAAAAACCACACTTCTTTGAGCAGAAAAAAAAAAGAATATATTGTTAGTTTGTTTCAGGGACTAGGGTGCTGAATATTCAGACTGTGGGAGTATGCACAAAGGACCCCTGAGCCCTGTTCCAAGTCTGCACATCCCTACCTTGGCCCCTGCATCTCTGGCTTCCTGCCCTGGGTCAGGGTAGCTGAAGGTAGGTGCCCAGGGACTCTATAGCCCCTCACTCCGTCTTGTCGGGGATCACAGAGCTGAAAGGACGGGTGGAGCTGGATGAGGACAGGGAGAAGAAAGCTGGCCACTGGTGAGAGGACAGTGGGGACTCCAGCACCCTGAGTGTTCCCTGGATGCACAAAGCAGAACCTGAAGGGTTCTCCTCAGAACACAGTGGGGGAGCCATCTGGGTGTTGAGCAGAGGAACAAACTGGGAGAACCAGTAAGAGCTACAGCTGCCTCCTACTGTGGCTTCAGCTACTGTGGACCTGAGGTGTGGACACCACTGCTTAGCAGGCTCTGCAAAAAAGAAATACCTGAACCAGAACTGATAGGACGTGTGGTGTGAGAGCAGGCTGGAGGCCCCCGGAGACCAGGTGCTGCAGTCCCTGCCGCCTGTTTTGGAGCCCCTTTGCACGAGAGGAAAGTCGGTCTTTGAGATATGCAGAGCTGCCTCTTTCTGGACTACCTCCTGTGCTGCCGGGGCTTGAGTGAGATGTCTTCCATATGTACTGGGCATTGGAATATTTGGTCCCTGTGGTAGCTTAGTTAATGGCTCCCATAGGGTCATCTGTTTGAATGCTTGGTCAGCAGTTGGGGGGACTGTTTAGGAAGAATTTGGAGGTGTGGCCTTGTTGGAAGAGGTGTGTCACTAGGGATGGGTTTTGGGATTTCAAAAGCCTGCACCATTCCCAGTAAATGCTCTCTCTCTGTCTCTGTCTCTCTGTCTCTCTGTCTCTCTGTCTCTCTCCTCTCTCTCTCTCTCTCTCTCTCTCTTTCTCTCTCTCTCTCTCTCCCTCCCTCCCTCCCTCCTGCTTGTGGATTACATATGACCTCTCAGCTATCGCTCCAGCACCATGCCTGCCTGTCTGCTGCCATTAAATGCTTTCTTTTGTAAGTTGCCCTATTCAAGGTGTCTCTTCCCAGCAATAGAAAGATAAGTAAGGCAGTCCACAGTGTGGCTGTTTGGGAAGGTTAGGAAGTGTGTCCTTGCTAGAAGAAATTATGTCACTTAGGGTGGGCTTTTAGGTTCCATCCATTTCTCAGCTGCTACCCGAGCTGCCTGCTGTCTGTTGTCTCCACTTCACTATCATGGACTTTACTGCTCTAACACCATAAGTCCAAAATAAACTTTCTTTTCTGTAAGTTGCCTTGGTCATGGTGTTTTATCACAGCAATAGAAAAGTAACTAAGATACACGCTGTGGAGGAAGTCTGCCTTACTGCCTGAAGACAGACATATGTGGGCCTGATGTGCATGGGTCTGTGTGTTTGTATTCCCGCATGGACTGGGTGCCTTCCTTTACAACTCCTCGCCTTCTTTCTCAAGGCAGGGTTTCCCACTTGAATCCAAAGCCTGACAATCTGCCTAGTCTGGCTAGCTTGTGTTTGGGGACCCTGTCTACATTTCCTGAGCCAGGGATTACAGGAGGGCTGCCATGAGTGCAAACATGAGAGTTTGTCCTCAGGCCTAAGTAGGGTCTCCGGGAAAACCAGGAATGGTGAGCCCAGAAAGCCAGCTATCCCCACGTCCTCGGAACTTGTTCCTGTGAAGGACAGGAGACAGAAACAGCTGGCTGCTGAGCTCTAAGTGTAGGCTATGAGCCGCCTCACTACTGGGGTCCAGCTGACCGAAGTTCTTTGGGAGGCTGTGCTGACACCATAGGCCAGAATTGGAGACTCTAGATGGTGATGGGTCTCACTCACCTGGGAAGAGAGAGCAGGTTCAGGGCACCTATGTGCAGATCCCCACGTGTCTGACGAATGGTAAAGGGTTGAATATGTAACAGGCCTCAGTCTCAAGTCTAAGCGCAGCAGAGAAGTTCTGAGCTCCAAGGACATGAAGATGCAACTGTCCTGCCTGCCACCATGGGGCAGCAGCAGCAGCATACATGACCTGTTCAAGCAACTGAGTCGAGGTAGGCAGGATCATAGGCATAGCCACCTACCTGGGTCGGTTAGTGGATCAGGACCTAACCCTGAGGTGAGCCCACCTCCCTGACATCGCTGTAGAAGAGGCACCAGCAGAAGGCCCTCCCTCGGGGATCTGTGGGAGCCCTGAAACAGGCAGCCCCACTTGCCAGCATGTGTCTTGTCACTCGGTCTGTAGGTCACCTGGCTCTTGCACATCAACATCACAGCGGTGACTGTAGGTAGGTGGAGGTGACTCTGAGCGAGGGAAAGCACGTGTACTTACTTCTCTGCCGTGGGTCTGCTCTGTACAGATGGGCGGCCAGTGCCAACAATGGGACCCTTGTTCCCAAGCAGAATATCTTAAGCATGTGTGTAGAAATCAGATAATAACTTTTAGGGGTCACTCCTTTCCTCACCCCTTATTGGGGAAAGGTCTGACTTGTTTCTACTGCACTGGGCATTCCAGACTGGCTGGCCTGGGAGCTTCTGGCCATTCCCCTTCCCCTCCCATCCCTGTGGAGTGCTGGGATTACAGGTGTGTAGCACAGCACCTGACTTCTTCTGTGGGTTTGGGGGACAGAACTCGCACCTGCAAGCTTAATGATACAAGGGCATTTACTTGCTGAGCCACCTTGCCAGTTCTAGATGAAATAATCCTCATTTGGGGGATGTCCTGCCTTTAATGTTTGTTTCCATCTGTGTTCCTGGTTTGTCCATGAGATGCCATCGTAGCAACACTCATAGTTGTCAAAGATGTCTCTTAGGGCTGGAGAGATGGCTCAGTGGTTAAAAGTGGCTCTTGTAGTGGACCCAGGTTCACTTTCCAGGTCCGTGTGGCAGTTCCTAAGTCTAATTCCAGTTCCAGGACACCCAATGTCTTCTTAGGCCTCTTTGGGCTCCTGTACACATGTGGTTCCCATAAACTCAGGCAAGCACATACACATACACAAACAACAGTTAATTAATTTAAAAACCGCTGGAAACCACTGGGCATCCTCTTGGGTGGCAAGTTGCCCTTCCATATGAATCATTCAAATGTTCTGGACACTGTGAATGTACTATTATTAAAAGCTAGGATTCTACTATATTTTCTTGAAAATGATGGTTTCTATGCAGCACATGCTTGCCTGGTACCTTTGGAGGCCAGAAGAGGGCATGGGATCCCATGGAACTGGAGTTACAGACAGTTGTAAGCCGCCATGTGGATGCAGGAATTGAATCCAGGTCTTCTAGAAGAGCAGCCAGTGCTCTTAACCACGAGTCCTCTCTAGCCCCCAGCATCCCTGTTCTTATCTAAATTGTTTGGTATCGTCTTCAAGAATGCTCAGTTCAAAGATCAGCTATCTTTGTGTGATTTATGCTTGGAGCCTGAGACTTCCTAACCACTTCCCCTTTTCCATATTTCTGGGTTGTATTCCTGAACAGTGTCAGACCCTAGGGCTTCGTGCTAGAGAAGCTTCCATTTCCTGCATTTGTCCAACCTTCTGTTGCCACCACCGTGATGATGATAGCCAGGGGCCCTGCCAGCCCTGCAGATGGACCTCTGCCAGCCCTGCAGATGGACCCCTGCCAGCCCTGCAGATGGACCTCTGCCAGCCCAGTCCCTCACAGCATCTCTAGAGCTCTTCACATCTGAACCACAGTATTGGCAACTGTGACCAAAGCCCACCAAAAAGCAAGCTAAAAAAGGAGGTTTGCTTCAGCTTCTGTGTCAAGGACGTAGGGTCCATCCTGTTTGGGAAGGCATCCTGGACTCAGAGTGAGGCAGGACAGGGTCCGCGATCCAAAGCAGAGAGAGATGAATGCAAGTGGTTAGCTCATTTTCCTCCCTTTCCCCTTCTTATTCAGTCTGGGATCCCAGCCTGTGGGATGCTGCTGCCTGTTTTCAGGATGAGTCTTGTCTCAGTTAAACTCAGTTCAGGGGGAATCTTCTCCCGGTTAAACTTCTTTGGAAACGCCCTCCACAGGCTCAGAAGCTTCTCTTCTCTGTAATTCTAAAGTAGGTCAAACTAAAATGTGCATTAACCAGAGCAAGTTCTTGTCAACTTGACATATACTTACATCACTTCAAACCATGATGGGCAGCCTGAGATAGCTAGCCACAGTGCATCTCCCTCCAACACCTCCTTTGCCCCAACGTTTCCTCTGTGTGCCCTGAGTGAGCTTAAGAAGCAACAACATCAGCCCAGGAGTGTGCTCCGACCCTCGGCCCTGAGACACTCCCTGAGACACTCCCCTGAGGTGTCTGGGGGACATCTCAGCAGCCACTGGAGCAAAGTTCATCCTCTGGAAAGGCCTGGAGTAGACTGCGAGCCACACTTCTGGGTGACTTCCAACAGGTGAACCCAGGTGCTTTCCTAGCCAGCACCAGCACTTGGTTATGTACAGCATGCTGTACCTTGTTTCCCTCTGATTGGATCCCAGTTCACTAGGCGCCACCAGTGTCCAGATCTCTAACAAACCCCTGTGGCTTGGACAGTACCACACAGTTGTGTCTTGGAAAGAATACCATGACTTTGGTCTGAAAGTAATTTTTTATGTGGTGAAACTCAAGCATGTGGCTTGTCCTTGGCATGACTTCCTTTGGTCATGGTTTAATGCAGAACACGCTGGAAATCCCCAAAGTGGGTGCTTTTACTTGTTTTTCTAATTCTCGTGTGTGTGTGAGGTGCATATGAGGGTGCATGTGTGGCTCCCAGGAGAGGGAAGTGTCCTCTTCTCAATTCTTAGCCTTACTCCTTTGAGGCAGGGTCTCTCCCTAAACTCAGAGCTTGCATTTATTTAAGCCAGCAACCAGTCTTCCTGTGTCTGTCACGCACAGCACTGGAGCTGTAGCCATGCACGAAGCCATCCCCAGCTTGTTACTTGGGTGCTGGGACCCAAACTGAGGTCCTCACAGTTCCACATTGAGTGCACTTAACCACTGAGCCATCTCTCCAGCCTCAGATGTGAGCTCTGAGTGCTCACATGAAGGAGGTTTCTCAGTAATAAACTATCAAAAGAGGTGAAAGCTACTCACACATCCCAACCCAAACAAGCCCTCTTCTCTCCCACCCCCATCATCCTCTTCCAGGGACCCTGTGTCTTCAGGAGAGACTCTAGCAGCAAGAGAGTGAGGTGGAGATTGGCTGGTCATCAGAGCAGTTCTTAGGTTTGTGGATGGAGCCAAAAAGCTCTTGGCTGTCTGTAAAGGTTGAGAGATCACAGCCTGCCCCACCCAGTCACATGTACTCAGCCAGACTGTGCACCCCACCCTTGTGTGGGGACCCTCCAGGTGTTGCAGTAAGTCCTGTCCAGTCTGAGTGTGGCAACCCTCCACTTTCTCACGTGCTTCACATGTTCTTTGGGGCCACATACTATAAAGTTCCATTGGGGGTGTCGTCACTCAGGCAGGCCTACAGTTTAATCTAGAATGGAGGATGACCTTCGACTTCTGATTCTCCTGCATGCTGGGGTCACAGGTGTGCCCCACCACACCTGATTCATGGGATGCTAGGGATGAAACTCAGGCACACAACTGAGTTCCCCAGCCTATGTTCCTAAGATCAACAGTGCTACCCCTCGTGAGCAAAGAACCAATGGGAAGCAGTTAAGAATGTTTCCCCTCTCTCTCGGGCTACGCTGACACGGGGGCAGCTTGTTCACTGCTTGTGTGAGGGAGGATTCTCCACAGTTCTGATTATAAAAATCCCTTCCATCTGTATCCAACAGGCATGGAGCACATGATGCCATTAACATCCTCTGTTTTCCTGGAAGGAAACAGAGAAGTTTACCAGCTCCAAATGGGGAAAGTTCAGTTCAGCACAGCCCATGGAGCCCTGAGGACAGTTTCCTCTCTGAATCATGATGATGTGGAGAAGAGAGGCACAAGATTCGATTTTCAGCCTGCAAATCCTTTGTTTTCAAACCAACACTGTATTTCATAAGTTTTCATGTTCTTGGGTTTCCTGAACTAAAAACTAGACCTAACTATTGCTGTACAAATGCAACTTGCCACCCATGGTTGTGAGGGTGAAGACAACACACACACAGAGTCCACTTGCACACCTAACCTGATAGCATTTGGTTCCTCACCCTCAGCACAGGCCAAAGCCGATCTGATCACCCATACTCACCAACCCTCCTCACACAAATGCATACTTAACCGTCACCTCTGCAGCTGGGCATGCAGCGCTATTGGTACAGCGCTTGGTTACTGGGCATGAAGCCCTGGAATCAGGCAGACATTCAGGAAGGAGGGACAGGAGGGACAGAGGCTCTAGGTCATCCTCAGATGCATAGCGAGTTCATCTCAAGTAGCCTAGCCTGAGCTACTTGACACCCATATCTCAATAACAAAACAAAGCATTCTGGGAGCCTGGGAAGGAATGTGAGTGTCCAAATGAAAATCAACATGGGCCAGTCTGTTTTCTCCATCGTCGTCTATCCAGGCTTTACCGGACCAGGTCCGTCCCACTCTGCTCTTACCCTATACTGCCTCCCCCCTCTCCTTCCTTAAGAGCATGATCTGCCCAGTCTGCTCAGTCCCTGTACTTCAGACTTGGTGGCAAACCCCATTTCCCCACTGAGCCATCTCTCTAGCCCTTAGTGTCTATTTTTTAAACATACAGTGAGGAGCATTTTGCTAAGGTATTCTGGACCACAGTAAAATTTTAGCTCATCTGTCTCCTGAAGGTTCCCTCAAATGTCTTTCCAAAAGATGTAAAATTTTAGCTCATCTGTCTCCTGAAGGTTCCCTCAAATGTCTTTCCAAAAGATGTGATTTTCCTTTTTACTTTAAAAAAAACATCAAATCACCTTTGTCTTGAAAGTACAAGTTAACAGTGTTTTGTTATTTTCAGTGTCTGCCAAGAAGTATGCATCTGACAGTCGTTGCCTTCCAAATGGTATGTGACAAATCTTGAACAATATATATTGTTTAATTCACCTTGGAGCACAAGGCTCTTTTAACTACTTTGTTGTAAGTTAACTGTAACTTCATAGATTAAAAAGGGTTTTGTGTTCTGCCCACCCTGAAGCCTCTAAATGAAGGTCTGTTTTTTTTCCTCTCCAGGTCACTATGGCCACCCTGGAAGGCTCTGGCTACAGCTCCATTGTGTTGCTTGGCCAGGGCATCTGCGTGGCTCTGGCACTGCGGTCACTGTTACCTTACCCTAAATCCTTCAGCTGTATGGGGTGGTCACAGATCTCCCGTCACATATAGTTGCATTTTAAGACATAAGCCACTTACTGTCAAGCACATATGGTTTTTATGGTATAGCTTTCCTCAGAAACACAGAGCTTTCGTCAAAATTTAATTTTGATATGAGCATGGCAGTACACACCTATTATCAGCACTTGGAAGCCCCAGGCAGGAGAATCTTCAACAGGCCAGCCTGAGCTACATATCGAGAATTTGCTTCCATCATACGTAATACATCATTCATATATACATACTAAATTTAAGACATATAGCCAATGTCATTAGCCACAACACATTGGTTATATTGTGTATACATTGATTAGAAATGATATATTTATAGGCTCAGTGTCTCACCATAAGATAATTAAAACTACAGCAGGAAGCGGAGTCACTTTATAGGAGAAAGCCTATGGGGCAGATCAAAGTTGCCATCGGATCCCTGGTGTGAGGGGCTGGGAAGGACACACATCTTCCATGGGAGTCCGCCCAGAGCTTCAGAGCCTCCATCCATTCCTGCAAATTAAAGCCATGCCGCCCCCAAAGGAGAGGCGCCCTAAGAACCGTGGCTCAGGACTCTTCCCAAGGGTCAAGGTTGTAATGGACAAGAAGAGGGAGGGGCTGCCCCTGATGAGAGTCACCCAATGAGACGATGCGGCAGAGTCCGGTCACATGTGGTCCTAAAAGAGAAAGCAAACTTATAGCTTAAAAGGAAAATTGTCCGGGCCAGTGAGTAAAGGCGATTGCTGCCAAGTTTGACGATCTGAGTTCAATCCCAGGACCCACATGGTGGCAGGAGAAAGCTGCCTCTGGCTAGTTGTCTCTGACCTCCACAAACAATATATGCCTCAATAATCAGTCAATCAATGTAATTTAAAGGAAGAAAGAAAGAAAGAAAGCAGGTGGAGAGATGGCTCAGCAGTTTAGAGCACTGGCTGCTCTTCCAGAGGACCTGGGTTCAATCCCCAGCACCCACATGCAGCTCACAACTTTTATTAACTCCTGTTCCAGGAGATCCAACGCCCTCACACAGACATACATGCAGTGAAAACACTAATGTACATAAAATAAAAATAAATAAATTATTTATTAAAAAAGTAATAAAGCGTTTTCTGAGACGTGGTGTGTGCAGCGGAGTTCTCTCCATTGTGCTCCCGTCCTGACTCACCGCTGTTCGCTCCCGCTGAGGAACAAGTCGGTCAGGAAGCCGCACCGCAGCCATGGCTTTTAAAGATACCGGAAAGACGCCTGTGGAACCCGAGGTGGCGATTCACCGAATTAGAATCACGCTCACCAGCCGCAACGTGATGTCTCTGGAAAAGGTGTGTGCCGACTTGATCAGAGGCGCAAAGGAGAAGAATCTGAAAGTGAAAGGACCAGTGCGCATGCCTACCAAGACATTGAGAAGCACTACAAGAAAAACACCATGTGGCGAAGGTTCCAAGACATGGGATCGTTTCCAAATGAGAATCCACAAGCGACTCATTGACCTACACAGTCCTTCCGAGATTGTCAAGCAGATTACTTCCATCAGTATTGAGCCAGGGGTGGAGGTTGAAGTCACTATTGCAGATGCTTAAGTCAACTACTTTAATAAATTGACTTGCTCTGTTAAAAAAAAAAAGTAATAAAGCAAGGGCTGGAGAGATGGTTTAGTGGTTAAGAGCACTGGCTGCTCTTCCAAAGGACTGGGGTTCAAAACTCAGCACCCACATGACAGTTCACAGCTGTCTGTACTTAATGGGCGTGGCAGCACACACCTTTAATCCCAGCACTCAGGAGGCAGAGGCAGAGGCAGACAGATCTCTATGAGTTCAAAGCTAGCCTGGTCTACAATGTGAGTCCAGGACAGCCTTGGATGCACAGGAGAAACCCTGTCTTGAAAAACCAAACAAAAACAAAAAACAGAGTCCTAGGCCATGTGGTGGTAGTGCACACCTTTAATCCCAGCACTAGGGAGGCAGAGGCAGGCGGAGCTCTGTGAATTCAAGGCCAGCCTGGTCTACAGAGAAGTTCCAGGACACCCAGGGCTACACAGAGAAACCCTGTATCCAAAAACAAAAACAAAAATTACTTCACAAAGAAACAAGGTCCAGGTAGAAATGAGTCCCTGGAAGTTCTGTGTGTGCTGGCTGGTTTTTCTGTCAACTTGACACAGGCTAGAATCATTTGAGAAGAGGGAAACTCAATTGAGAAGATGCCTCCATAAGACTGGATTACAGCAAGTCTGTGGGGTATTTTCTTAATTAATAATTAATGTGGGAGGGCCAGCTCACTGTGGGTGGTGCCACCCCTGGACAAGTGGCCCTGGTGCTATAGGAGAGCAAGCCAGTAACAGTGCTCCTCCTGGACAAGTGGCCCTGGTGCTATAGGAGAGCAAGCCAGTAACAGTGCTCCTCCACAGCCTCTGCATTGGCTTCTGCCCTCGGTTCCTGCCCATACTTCCCTGGATGGTGGACTACAAGCTGTAAGATGAAATAAACCCTTCACTCCCCAAGCTCATGGTGTCTGACCACAGCGATAGAAACCTAAATAAGATGCATCTAACAATCAGCTCAGAGGGCTGTGTCTCGGGAGCTCCCTGGATCCAAGGCATGTGTGTGGTTAACATGAACGTCATGAAAATGTTCATAATGTAGGCACGGGTTGAGGATGTGTGGCACTCTCTTGTTTTTCTGTAAATCTCAAATTATTTTGAAAGAATTTTCCAGAGGGGTGGCCGTCCTTTGACCTAGGATTCCCCTATGCTGAGTGAGAGCTTAGTTCCTCCATCAGTTTCCACGTGTGCTGTGGCACTTTCTCTTGCCGCCTGCTAGTCTGTCTCTATTCCAGCTGCCTAAGACACAACTGGATTTGCTTCCTCAATGGGATCAGAGTAAAGCTGCTACTGAGTTAGAGCAGTAAACTCATCACATATTGAGTTTTCATGACGTACTGTGGGTTAGGGTCTGATATGGTAGAAGTGTCTTCATTTTCCAGTGTTTAGCGCCGGTTCTGCATCATTACCTGACACTTCCAGGTTCAGCAATGCCTTGGGCTGTGGGTGAAGTTGGTGGTCAGACTGGTTGGTCCACTGCTTTGTGTTGGCACCTACTTTAGCTCTTAGCTTAACTGCTGCCATTTTTGTCTTCAGTCTCCATTTCAGTTATAAGTTGAAATTACTCATACTTTGCTACTTTGTTACCTTGACACTCTGAAGAGTCCCCAACTACAGCTCCACTTGGGAAATGAAAGGTTAGAAATGCTTTGTATAACAAGTCAAAATGATGTACTGCTGCCACCCCCTTTCTTCCTACACCTGGTTACCTGGTTGTTACCTGGTTGCATTTGGTTTCCTAGACCTGGTTACCTGGTTGTTACCTGGATATGGTCTTTCATATTAAAAAGCCTGCCTTGGAAGCAGACTGATGTCACTGTTGGGCTCCAAGACCTCTGTGACCCTGGTCATGGTGGCTATGATCAGTTTTGGTGTGTGTGTTCAATTAACCATCAATAGCTGACTGAGATCGGTGACTGTATTCTTGAACTATATTAGAAAGTTCCACTGAAATTAAATTCTAACACTTTGTATTTTGTAACCTGTTAGCCTTTACTAGCCACTAGGGTTTTGTTCTTGTTTTGTTGTTTGTTTGTTTGTTTGTTTGTTTGTTTGTTTGTTTTTGAAACAGGCTTTCTCTGAGTAGCCCTGGCTGGCTGTCCTGGGCTTGCTTTGTAGACCAGGCTGGCCTGGAACTCACAGAGATCCGCCTTCCTCTGCCTTCCAAGTGCTGAGATTAAAGGCATCACAGGTATTATATACATACATATAATAAAGGCATCCGCCACCACACCCGGCTGCCACTGAGGCTTTAACCTGCACTGTGACCTTGGTGACATAGATACAGGCCCTGCCTTGCCATCCTCTGATTTGCATATATTTACCAAGAACTATTAATTTTGGCTTATGGTTTTACAGGCTCTGTTCCTCATGGTTGGCTCTAGTTGCGTTGTTCATGGCTTGTGGTGAGGCGGGGCGTCTCAGCAGCAGGAGTTGTGGTAGATTGAGGCTCATGGTACACAGGAAGAGAGGGAGATAAGATGGAGCCAGAGGCAAGATATCTGTCCCTAAAGAGCCAGCGTGATGGTGCCGCCTTTAACCCAGGAGTCAGAGGCAGGCAGATCCCGGTGGGTTTAAGGCCAGCCAGGGCTAGGGAGACTCTCTTGCAAACAAACAACCCTAAGGTGTTGTGATGTATTCACCAGAGGAGACTCCCCAGACATGGGTTTAAACTAACAGAAACTCTTTATTAGCCAGCTGGAGACCTCATGGTGTGTTTGGGATCCCCGTGTAGCACTGAGCTTTTCTCAGGGTGAGCTTTTAAGCACAAAAACCATGTTTTTGTTTGACATACTTCAGTTAACAAAAACAGTTAGCCAGAAGCAGAGCTACTGAAGCTAGAAAGCAAGGTTAGCACATTTTGAGGCTTTCCCAGAACTATATGGACTTTGCAGAGCTACTGAAGCTAGAAAGCAAGGTTAGCACATTTTGAGGCTTTCCCAGAACTATATGGACTTTGATTAGTTGGGTCTCTGTTTTAGTTTTGGCAGGTGGTGCTGTCAACTTGCTGGGTTTTACTTCTAGAGCCTGAGCGGTACTTCCATCATGGAGTTGTCTGTGTGATGGTCTGGGGCCTTGTTACAAAGAATCCACCCTCACTTCCTCCACCTCCATCAAAGATCACCTCCTAAAGTTTCTAGAACCTTCCAAAATAGCACTGTGAAAAATTTTTTTCATGATAACACTCTATTTTTCAAGGATTACTTTTCCTTACCAAAATCCCAGTAAACCAGACGTACCTGGCAGGGGAGGGGACACTAAGGTGTCACTCTTAACTTTATTACTTGCACATCCACGTGGCCAATGGCCACCTGAGATTCAAACTCAGCCTGGTCCCAGTGTCACACTGGATATTCTACATCGGTAGAGTTCTTTATCAGTAGAGTTCTTTAACTTAGGTGAAAATAGACCCTGAAGCTGATCTGTCCACTTAACATTTCCTAATAGCACAGCCGAGTAAATAAAGGTTAACAGTGAAAGTCAACTTTGTAAGTGAGAGCTCAGTGAGACCACTGAACTGGACGATTCCGGGGTAGAAAGGGAGGTTTACTGGGATCAAACTACCAAGGCTAGCTCTCCGGGTAGGGGAACAAAAGAGAAGAAAAATGGTGGAAAAAAGAGATTACTTTATAACAGTCAGTGCGCTGGCCTCTTTGAACTGATGCAGGCTGTTCAGATCGACTGCATGTCCTTGCCCTAGGTACTTGACATTTGGTGGCAGATTAAAAGAGGTTCCTGGCTGATTAAGAGAGGTTCCTAGAAAATGGAAGCCCACTTTTAGGCCTCAGTTAACTCAGCCAAGCTTTGGTCATGCCCTGCTCTGTCTGGAGGGATGGGCAGGATGGTTTTACCTTAGCAGTGAGTGGCTCATGATTGCTTCTCTCTTCCCACTGGAACTGACATTTCAGGGCCAGGCCTTCCAACACTGCTCTTTTGCATGGCAACCAGAGACTTTCCTGGGGTACCTACCAGCTGGGGGTCAGGATATTGTCACCAGCACTACTTTGGACCTAACAAACTTCAAGTGTGTTTGCGCTGGCACAAGCCATTTTCCTTCAAACTCTCACTGGCTTGGCTCTGGATGGCAAAAGCAGGCACTGAGGGTTCCAGCACGGCCCAAATCCTGTGGGGAGTTGACTCTCTAGGTAACCACCACAGCGCAGCAGATTTGCCTTACCTCAAGCACCATGCTGCCAGGCACAGACAGGGAAAGTGCAAGGCCTTTGTCACCATTGTTTGGAAGGTTCTCTTCTTGACCTGGCCCTTTCCCAGATGCTGAAGCGGTGGGGGTGATCCATGAAGTCCTTGTCAGCTATGCTGAGGTATGGGGTTTATGGAGGACAAATAAGCTTTCGAGCCAGCTCGGAACAGCTTGTGCCTTGCACATGTGAAAAGACTCACATTGCGTTGGGCCTAAAGCCCCATAAATCAGCCCTTGACTGCAAGAAAGTGCCAACATTGGATCTGCATTTTATCACAGGGCGGCTGATTAA
Organism: Lophiomys imhausi; assembly: GCA_907164525.1. Classification (NCBI taxonomy): domain Eukaryota; kingdom Metazoa; phylum Chordata; class Mammalia; order Rodentia; family Muridae; genus Lophiomys; species Lophiomys imhausi. The sequence goes on along the minus strand of CAJQZJ010033015.1, from coordinate 6,796,351 downwards.
GATCTCAAGGAAATACAGCCCTGCATGGAAACCCCTCAGGAAGGGCCAGTGAGAATATGGATGGAAGGAAGAGGAGGTGGGAGGAGAGAGGGAGTTCAGGGCTCCTGGGCGATGGGCCAGAGGAGCCCATGGTCAGATTCCTGGGTGGCTGAGAGCAGTGAGCTAGGCATGGGCTTCACTACACTACTAGCATCAGCTATGGTTTCTAATGAAGAAGCAAATGTCACCTTCCAAAGCTGGAAAAATGGTACCAGTCAACCCATGAGGTGGCTGCCTGACCCCCAGCTGGTAGGTACCCCAGGAAAGTCTCTGGTTGCCCTGCAAAAGAGCAGTGTTGGAAGGCCTGGCCCTGAAATGTCAGTTCCAGTGGGAAGAGAGAAGCAATCATGAGCCACTCACTGCTAAGGTAAAACCATCCTGCCCATCCCTCCAGACAGAGCAGGGCATGACCAAAGCTTGCAAGCCAACCCTGGAGAAGGAGGCACCTGAGTCACCAGGGCATGTCGGGAGATCTATAGCTCATTTCAGCCACAGAAAACAACATCTGCTTTCATTCAGAAGCCAAGTTACATTTTCCAAGTCTGTCTCAGCGCTAGGTTTTCTTTTACTGGCAAACCAGAATGGCTCCTTATAAACTTGAAGCCAACCCTTTTCCGTAACTTATTCTTTCTGAAGACATATTGGAAAACAGAAAAGCCTGTAACTCAGCTCCATGCCTGGGACTCTTGCTCCCTGAGGCCTGGATGTGGTTCCCATGCTGCAGGAATGGGACTCTAAAGTTGCACCTAGCTGTATACCTGTGGACTGTGAAGACAGCCTGATCCATTCCACAGGGACAAGAAGAAAACCAAGTCCTGCTCCACACAGCCCCCATTTCTAGTTACTGTTCTATCACTGTAGTCAAACACCATGACCAAGGCAACTTAGAAGAAAGTGTTTAATTTGAGCTTATGGTTTCAGAGGGCTAGAGTTCATGGTGACCTGGAGCAAATGCATGGCAGCAGGAACAGCTGAAAGCTCACATCTTGATCTGTAAGTGGGATGCAGAGAGTGTTAACTGGGAATGGCTTCTGAAACCTAAAGCCCCCCCCCTCAGTGACACACCTCCAACAAGGCCAAGCCTCCTAATCCTTTCCAAACAGTTCCACCAACTAGGAACCAAATAAACATATGAACCTATAGGGGAAGCAGCATTCTCACTCAAACCACCAGACCCCACCACCACCTCTCTCTCTGTCTCCTGTTTTCTAGGACAAGGTTTTGCTATGTATCCTAGGCTGGCCCCATACTTGCAGCAATCTTGCTGCTTCATCCCCGAGTGCTGGAATTATAGGTGTATCACCTCACCCAAAGGAGAGTGGTAGGAGCTGGACTTAGGTTCTTTGGAAGAGCAGCATGTGCTCTTAACCACTGAGTCTTCTCACAACCCAAGCCTGCTCAGAAAGACCCAACAAGTTTTCTTTGTCTTTGGACAAAAGCAAACACAGATGCCTGCCTAAGGTCCTGGGGATGCAGGACCTTTGAGGTGACAATGGTGCTGTTTTCTTCATCAAGGACCACTCATACTTCTTATAAGGATACATGTGTCCAGCTGCTTCAATGACAAAGGGATGAGATTTCCGTCCAGCTTACCAGCATCCTGGCAGTAGCCCTGAGATAGACATATTAGGTTTTGTACAAACTTGGTTAAAAACACTGCTTTCTATTGCTCTTGCTTTCTAGGAAAAATCTTCTGGGTTGGTGGACTTTGCTTTTAATGATATTTTGCCAAGCAGTTAATGGTACTTTTCCATGGCTCTAAGTTTTTATTTAGGCAACTTCATTGGTGTCATCTCATGGCTTCAGCCGCCAATACTTAAAGGTCAAGGTTGCCTTCTTCTGTCAACAATTTATCTTTTTAATCACACTGTCCACATATACTCACAACAAACCGGGGCTGTGCATTAACTGGAGAGCTGCCATGCTGTTGAAGTTCACTGGGAAACTGGTTCTAGAAGCAGGGCTGGTCCCCACACTTCAAACTCAAACATGTTTATGTCAAGTATCCTCCAAGACCCCAGCTCTGGCAATGGGTTGCTTCCCTACCCCATGACAGGGAAGGACAAAACAGCAAAATAGCCTGAGAGTAAAGCAAAGGCCCTTGAGAACAGCTGGAAGGCGAACCTTCTCCAAAAGAGGATACAATTGTTTATCCTAGGATATAAAACCGATGGTCACTTTGGAATTCAGTGTGGTTGTTCCTCAGAAAGCTGAGAATGCATCTCGATTTTTCAAGATCCAGCTATACCACTCTTGGGTATTGTGATGGCTATTCTGGTTTGTGAACTTGACTATACTGGCATGAACTACAATCCAGATATGGAGGACACACCTGTGAGAGATATTCTGCTTGGTTTGAAGTGGGGGTATCCCCTAGTAGTCTGGACCTTTGAGGTAGAGAGACACATCTCTGATCTGGGTCTTGAGGCAGGAAGACACACCTTTAATCTGGCGCACACCTTCTGCTGGAAGCCCATATAAGGACATGGAAGAAGGAAGGGTTTGTTCTTTGTCTGCTTGCCCTCCCCTTTCTGGCACATCCACTCCTTCACTGGCATTGGTGCCCACTTCTTCGGGATTCCAGGAGATACAGAAGACCAGTTGAGACACCCAGCCTTGTGGGACTGAGCAACTACTAGATTCTTGGACTTTCTATTCACAGTTAGTCATTGTTGGATTAACTGGACTACAACCTATAAATCATTCTAATAAATTTCCTCTGTGTGTGTGTGTGTGTGTGTGTGTGTGTGTGTGTGTGTGTGTGTGTGT
>CAJQZJ010033015.1:6777814-6793533 GCA_907164525.1 Lophiomys imhausi | reverse complement strand
TGTGTGTGTGTGTGTGTGTGTGTGTGTGTGTGTGTGTGTGTGTGTGTTCTGGAGAACCTTGAGTAATAAAGGCATATTCCCAAAAGACTTCGCATTTTTTTTTTTGTTTTGTTTTTCAAAAGACAGGATTTCACTGTGTTACAGTACTGGCTGTCCTGGAACTCTCTTTGTAGACCAAGCTGACCTTGAACTCACAGAGATCAGCCTGCTTCTGCCTCCAGAGTGCTAGGATTAAAGGTGTGAGCCACCACCTCCCGGCCTAGGGCTCTGCATTCTACTACAGATATATTTGCTCATATGTCACCAGAGAGACATTGAACTGGTTCCCATATTCATTGCTGCTCTATTCATACTATCTAAAATTGGAAATAGCCCAGATGTCTATCAACTGATGGATGGATAATGAAAATGTGGGACATTTACATAACAGAATATTATTTAGTTGTTAATAAAAATGAATTACTAAGTTGGGCATTGTGCTGAACGCCTTTAATTCAAGCACTTGGGAGGCAGAGACAGGTGGATCTCCTAGAGTTCAAAGCCAGCCTGGTCTACAAAGTGAGTTCCAGGACAGTCAGGGATGTTACTCAGAGAAACCCTGTCTTGGAAAAAAAATTGCATGTTTTCTTCTATATGTGGATGTTAGGTTTTAATCTTTAGATATCGTGTTTCAATTAGTACAACTATAGAAGTAAAGGACAAGGGGAGAAGAAGGATCTTCCAAGGAAGGGGAAATAGAAGATAGTGTTATAAAGGAGTAGGAGGTTTAAATGGAAAGGGGGGTGGGAGAGCAGGATAAAGGAAGGCATATAGGGAGGGACATCTAATATTAAAGGCCTTTCGAAAAGTCATATAGAAACTGACTACTGTAGAAGCTTCCTAAAATACATAAAAGGAATTTACATGTAGTTACTCTATAATGAGGGAGACAGTGCTCCAAGTAGACATACTACCAAGTAAAATCCCAGTAAACAGGAAAGGGTTACATTTGTTGACTCATTAGATAAAGGGGTTCCGTAGACTCTCCCTCAAATATCACAGGTTATTGCTAAGGCTATTGGTTACCCTCCACAACATGATAGTAAGGCCCCATTGCTGAAAATACCACATACATATGTCACCAAACAGAGAGAAACCGAGTTTCTGGTTCCCAACTAGAAGCTTTGCCCCTACTGACTAGCATTCATAGACACTATCAGAGAAAAGAAACCATCAATTTCACCTGGCTATGAACACTGCAAACTACAAGAGTGAGCTGCTTGCAAGATACACTGGTGCAATAGTGGCGCAAATGTTATGGGGATAACCAACCCCTTTCTGATTGAATTTAAGGCCCACTCTATGAGATAGAACCCACACCTGACACTCATGAAGAGGCCAACAACCTGAGAATAGATCGACCATAGGCCTTGGGGAGAAACCCTACTGCTATTATTTTCCTAAAGGAATGCAGCGATAAAATGACGACTGACGCCATGCTGCTGTACCCGTTGATCAGTGCGCCACTCAACCCTCCTCAGAGAAGCTTCTTCTCACAGTTGAAGGGAACTATCGCAGTGACTTAGAACTACTACTGCTGTTATTAGACATCATGGTGAAAAGCAACTTGGGAAGAAAAAGGGTTTATTTCACTCACAGTTCCATATAACAGTTCATCATCAAAAGCAGTGAGGGGAGGAACTCAAGCACAGCAGGAATCTGGAGGCAGGAGCTAATGGAGCCATTGAGGAGTGTTCCTTACTGGCTTGTTCCCCATGGCTTGCTCAGTCTGCTTTCTTGGAGAACTCAGGATCACCAGCCCAGGGGTGGCTCCACCTACAATGGGCTGCATTCTCCCACATCAATAACTAATTAAGAAGATGCCCTACAAGCCTGCCTACAGCCTGATTTTAGGAGGCATTTCTCAATACAGGCTGCCTCCTCTCCCATGACTACCTGATGTGAAGTTGACATAAGACTAGCCACACAACTGACCCCTGTCAACTTGACACAGAAACATGTCATTGTTATACCACAACCTTTCCTTTCTTGTTCATCCCCAAGACCATATATTAATAAAGACATCACAATATAAAACATTTCTCAAACTTAAAAAGCTCCAAAGCCTTTAGAAATACAAACACACCGGGTGTGGTAGTGCATGCCTTTAATTCCAGCACTCGGGAGGTAGAGGCAGGGGGATCTCTGTGAGTTCGAGGCCAGCCTGGTCTACAAAGTGAGTCCAGGACAGCCAGAGCTACACAGAGAAATCCTGTCTCGAAAACCCAATAAATAAATAAATAAAATCCAAAGTCTAATGTCTCTCAACCATGGACTCCTACAGAAAAAAAAATAATTTAAATACTTTCTCACATCGAAGAGGGAAGAGCCAGGGCACAGACACACTCATATCAAAGCAGAAGCAAACTCCGGCTGTGTAAACAACCCAGTCAGTGTCCGACGTCTGGGATCTTCTGGGCTCTGTCCTTGGTAGTCATCCCAGGACACTGGCATCTCCAAAATGCTGGGGACCTGTGCTGCAGCTGGGCTGCAGGTTCACCAACAGCCTCTCCTGGCTCTGTTCATAGTGCCAAGGCTCAGCTCCCCTCCATGATCCCTTCAATCTTACGGTTTTGACTGCAACGGAGGCTGTACCTTTTCCAATGACTTTTCCTGGCTTCTCATAGTATTAAGCCTCAGCTTCTCTCCATGAACCCTTCATGCCTTCAAAACCAGACTACCTGACTTCAAAAACCAGACTCTTACACCACCAGTTCAGTTGCCAGAGGGACCTTGGCCATCTCTGGGACACAGCTTCTGTGTGCTGACTCTTAGGGAAATTTTCCTAGATTTCACCTCCATGATGCTGGTCTCTTCTTAATCACCACTGTTTTCTCAGTTCCATCTAACCAACATCAATTGTACCAATAAAGAAAACAAAAACAAAACAAAACAAAAAAAAACCCACAATGGTGCTGGTCTCTTGTCAATCACTGCTGACTCTTGAGCCCCAGCTGACCAAAACCACAGAGGCTTACTTCAAAATAGCAAATATGCAATTATCCCTGATTGTCTCTCAGTGACCCTAAATTTCCCTCTGGAACTTCTACAAGCCAGATCTTCATTGTCTTCATTTCTCTCAACAATTTTCTGTCTTCCAAGTTCCCACGGAACAGCTCACCAGTTTTGAATATTCAACAGCTTTTCAAGTCCACAGTTCCAAAGTCTTTCCACAATACTCCTAAAAATTCACGGTCAAATCTGTCACAGCAATGCCCCACTCCTGGTACCAATTTTTTTTTCTTAGTTAGAATGAATATTGCTGTGGCAAAACTCCATGACCAAAAGCAACTTGGAAAGGAAAAGTTTACACTTCTAGATAACAGTTTATCATCAAAAGCAATGAGGGCATGAACTCAAACATGGCAGGATCCTGGAGGCAGGGGCTTATACAGAGGCCATGGAGGGTGCTGCTTACTGACTTGCTCCCGTGGCTTGATCAGCCTGCTTTCTTATATTTTTGGTTGTGAGCCTAGCCTTTAACGGCTGAGCGATTTCTCCAGCCCCAGCCTGCTTTCTTATAGAAAGAACCCAGGACCACCAGCCCAGGGAAAGCCCCACCCACAATGGGCTGGGCCCTCCCACATCAATCACTAAATAAGAAAATGCCTTACAGGCTTGTTTACATCCCAGTCTTAAAGAGGCATAATTTTCTTTTTTGTTGTTGTTATATATATATAATATATTATATATATATATATATTTTTATATATGGCACTTTTTCTTGTAACAATAAATAATACAAAACAGTAAGAACAATTAAGCAACAATTATGAAAATTATAAGGTATAACATACATTCCCAATGTCCAGTTCATATTTATTTGGCAACTAATAATAATATTCTGTTATCTATCCTGATGAGTTTAAAGTTCTATACCTAACAGTTTCCATCCTAACTTAAAAACATCTTCTTAAGCCGGGCGTGGTGTTGCATGCCTTTAATCCCAGCACTTGGGAGGCAGAGGTAGGCGGATCTCTGTGAGTTCGAGGCCAGCCTGGTCTACAAAGTGAGTCCAGGACAACCAGGCTGTTACACAGAGAAACCCTGTCTCGAAAAAAAAATCTTCTTAGACCTAAAACATCCCTTTAATTCCTAAACAACTTAAAACTTAACTGAGAGACTATAACTATCTAACTTTCAACCACATCAGAGACCTGAGAAGGATAAATATATCTGAGTAAACAGGAAGTGCAGAGCAAGCTCTTCCAAAACTAAGAAATGACAGACAACTGGCTGCCTGGACAGTCTCCAATAACACTGGAACATCTATCTTAATTGAGGATCCCTCCTCTCCAAAGACTCTGTCTTTTGTCAAGTTGACACAAAACTTACCAGCACACACAGCATGCTCAGGAAGAGTTAGCCAATGCAAAATGGACTCCATGTTTTTGTGTGTGTTTTATTGTTGTTGTTGTTGTTATGGTTTGGTGTTTTCTATCTTTTGGGGTTTTACTTTATTTTCTTAGTTTGTTTTTTGAGGTAGGAAGTAAGAACATCAGTTGGGTGAGGAGGATCTGGGAGGACTTGCGGAAGAGGTAGAAATATGATCAAAATATATTGTATGCAAAATTTAAAAAGTCATTTTTAAATCTAATAAAAAAAATAACAGGAAGCCAGAAAATCAGCCATGGGAGCTCATCCACAAAGAGAGCTCAGCTGAGAGCTCCAACTGACGGTCTCAGCAACCATAAGCTGTTTCTAGAGGGTTTGTGAGTCATAACTTGATGACATCATCTCTAGCTGTTGCTGCTTGCTCTGGATTTTTTTTTTTTTTTTTTTTTTTTTTTTTTTGGTTTTTCAAGACAGGGTCTCACTGTGTGGTCCTGGCGGTCCTAGACTCACTTTGTAGACCAGGATGGCCTCGAACTCACAGCAATCCATCTGTCTCTGCCTCCCAAACGCTTGGATTAAAGGTGTGCGCCACCATGCCTGGCCCCCACTCTGAACTCTTCTGGTCAGGAACTCCGGCTGCCTGCTCATCACTCTTCCTTCCCCAGTTCCTTTTGCTGGTCACCCAGATTTGACAGTGTGACCTTTTGTTTGCTCAGTCAACTGCTAGATGTTGTGAGTTCGGGATTTGATGTGATGCTATCTATCTGTTGCTTCTCTCTGGCTGCCACTCACTGTTTATTCTTCTACCCTTAGCTCTTGCTATGTACTTAATAAAGTCATTCCAATTCCACAGCACAGCTATTGTAGGTCATTCTCTGGACAGTACACAACAAAGTCCACACAGCACAAGATGCAATGAGCAGGAAAAGGTTGGGATGTCTGTGGAAGTAAGAGATTCCTCAAGTCCTCACAAGAAGCTTTCTAGCTCCAGAAGGAAGTCTGTCCTCCCGTGCTCTCCAGAGTCCTGCTCAGCCTAATGCCTCTGCCCACCTGAACTTCAGGACCTCCTCAACAAGAGGCTCTTAGCTCTGGGCACCATCCTGTGTCACTACCATCGTCCCAGAAGCCTAACGATAAGGGACTCAAACAGTCCAGGCTGGGAAACAAAGAGTAACAGCAGAACCGGAAGACCTTCCAGCACACTCCAGCCTAAGGTTACAGGCTCATGCTCCCCAACTCACAACATGTTTTACCTTCACATGGAAAGTTAATGACTCCTTGGGGTTACCATGGCTTGGGTTTGCTGCATTCCTTCTCATCTCTCTGAATGCAGAACTGCGGGATGTAAGTGGAAACCCTGTAGACTGCTCTCGATTTCTTTTGTCAGCTGCCGGAATGGAACCCAAGACCTTGTACACATTCAACAAGCCCTCTGCTGCCCAGTTACTGCCAATATAGCCCAGTCCTGGACCTCCAGATGTTGACAGCTGCAGCTCACAGTATTTATTTCAAGATCTCCCAAAGAACAAGAAACATATGGTTTCTAAAAACAAAATGCAACTATATATCCTGAATGTGTGTTACCTAGGACGCAGCCTCTCCTAGAGGAAAAACTCTTCACAAAATGAACTAATATAGCCACTTCAAGGCCAAGAGATGATGCAGAGCGTATCTAAGAAACACTCCTGACAGGACATGACCTGTCATTCTTTACTGGGCACCATGGGAAAAGTTACTAAATTCCTCCATTGGGAATCTCCTTCCGAGTGTTCTGAACCTTGACTGTCTCCTCCTCCCTCATGCTGACAACACACCAAGCCGCTCACTCTTCCTCCTCAGAAGGAAGAGCATGCTTCAGCCATGCTCTGCTAGGGCCCACTGGACACTCCAGCTAGGCCAGGCCCAATCCTGTGCCAGAAATCTGGTAGACATCAGGCCGCTGTGTCTGAGTCCTGAGCAGGCTGGATTCCTCACAGAGCAGACCCGAGGAGCCCTGCAAAGCCGCTGGCTTCAGACTGGCTTCCTGAACCTCTCCCACTACTCCTAACCTTTCAGCTCCTTCCTGCACAACCTCCTTACAGCCCCTGCCTAGCCTGAAGCAGAGGGTTTGGCTCAGGCTCCATGCTGGCTTGGGGTAGTTTGAACAGGATACACTCAACAGCCTCTCCACACCCTGAGGTCTGACTCCTGAGCTGACTGCCTAAGGGCTGGCCTGCAAGTGTGGCCGTCCACACAGGAAGCAGCTGCTGTTGGACTCGAATTGCAATAGAAGCAATGAATGTGGGTGACTGTGGCAGGCACAACCATCAAACATGGAACCCCAAAGGAACCGAACCTAAGTCTCAATCAAGTAGCTGTGGGCCCATGTTCATGGCAGCAATTTTTGGGATAGCCCAAAGGCGGAAGCAGCTCAGGTGTCCATTAGTAGACAGCAAGCAAACACCTGTTGTATACACATAATGACACATTACTCAGCCTCAGAGAGGAAGACAACTCTGGGATACACACTACAGCCGGAATGAAACTTGATGGGGAAGTCGCTGCACTCATGTGAAGTCCCTAGGGAAGTCACCTTCACAGACATTGGAAAGAGGCTGGAGATGGGGACAGAGCCTTAGACTGGAAGATGATGAGGCCAGGTCAACAAGGTGTTAGATGAGGTGACAACAAAACTCCATCTGTATGTGGTCATGGTGCCCCCTGATAGTCAGGACTGTGTTGTCAACCCTTATGCTGCAATTACCTAAACAAAGGTGTAATGACGAGCCCCAGATTTGACAGCAGCTCAAAGACCTAATGGAAGAACCTGTTCCCACCTCTCAGCTTGGTTCTCTTGTGCCAACAGCCTTAGCTGGAGTCATGGAAAAGGGAGAAGCAAGACAAAAACACAAAGGAGGGAAAATCCTGAGAGTTTTTTTTTTTTCCTACAGATGTAAAACATACTCAAATAAAAGACCTCATTGGGGGAAATAGAGGGAAAAAACAGTAAATAGTTTCTTTTTAAATTTTTTGTTTTGTTTTGACATAGGGTTTCTTTGTGTAGCTGTATCTACGCTGTCCTGTATCTAGGTTTGCAGACCAGGCTGGCCACCAACTCAGAGATCTCCCTGTCTCTGCCTCCTGAGTGCTGGGATTAAAGGTGTGAGCCACCATTGGAAAACAAACAAAAAACAAAAACTGCTATGCTAGGCATATTTCACCTAACATTAACGAGTAGTTTTAAGGCAGGTATGCGGGAGGCGGAGTGGGGAAGCAGCGGCAGCAAGCTCCGGAGGGAGGCTCGCACGGCCACCCCCACCCTGGCCCCAGCGCCCGGTCGTCCTGGCCCAGCTATGATCAAGGCCATCCTCATCTTCAACAACCACAGGAAGCCGTGGCTCTCCAAGTTCTACCAGCCCTATAGCAAAGATACACAACAGCAGATCATCAGGGAAACTTTCCATTTGGTCTCTAAGCGAGATGAGAATGTTTGTAATTTCCTAGAGGGAGGATTGTCTATTGGAGGATCTGACAACAAACTGATTTATAGACATTATGCAACACTATATTTTTGTCTTCTGTGTGAATTCCTCTGAGAGTGAACTTGGCATTTTAGATTTAATTCACGTATTTGTGGAAACATTAGACAAATGTTTTGAAAATCTCTGTGAACTGGATTTAATATTCCATGTAGACAAAGTTCACAATATTCTTGCGGAAATGGTGATGGGGAGATTGGTATTGGAGACCAACATGAATGAGATTGTTACACAAATTGATGCACAAAATCAACTGGAGAAACCTGAGGTTGGCTTAGCAGGAGCTCCAGCCCGCACTGTGTCAGCTGGAAAGAACATGAACCTCCCTGAAATATCAACATTGGTGATATCAGTATAAAAGGGCCAAACCTGCCCTCTTTTAAATAAAATATTAAAAAGGCCACTCCCAGGTAAAAGCCAGAGGAAATTCATCTAAGTTTACCATTCAGTTGCTTACCAAAAGCAGAGCAGAGTCTTAACTTTGCTCTTGGATTTAAGTCAAGGTACTGCATAGAAGCTGCATGAAGTCAGTATGGAAGTTCAGTGTTCCTTTTCTTGTTCAGTGATCTTAAAGAAATTGAGTAGTTCCAGTATGATTTTCTTTCTTTCCCACATTTCATTCCTAGGCCCACAAAAAGGCATGCCTCTAGAATATATTGGCTATTACAGTATTTCCAAAAGTGAGATGTTTAATTATGTATGACCCAAGATATTGAAGCTCTGTACAGATCACAAGTGCAGCATTCTCTAATTCTTTCTGCAGTTTGTCACAATTGTTATTTAAAGAAACAAGTATGTACTGCTTGAAAAAAATGACCTTTTCCTTAGTTTAAACAAACTCCAAGGTAACTGGACTTCTAAAGTAAAAAACAAAAAACCAATAGTTTTAAAAACGGAAGCTAAATTGCCAACTTACAAGAGGTCTTACCACCCTCCAAGCAGCAGCTACTCTCAGCTCAGGCACCCACTGCACTCTGGGCTGCAGAAAACTCCCTCTCCAACACACAAATGCAGATGGAAGGACCTAGAGACCTTGGTGCTCCATTCTGAAGCCATGTCCCTCTCTTCCACTCCTTATGCAGGTTCCTCCCATCTTGGGGCGGAGATGTCTGAGGTGACAGAGGCAAGGGATCAGTCAATAGACCTGACATTTAACCCCCAAATGACTTGGCATCTCAAACGTCTCTTGCCTGAATAGCCCTTGACCTCTGAGATGGGGCAGGATGAGTCAAAAGCCTTCCAGGTCTCCCGACATTGGTTAGCTAGCTATTGTCACCAGCCCCTTTTCACTAAAATGACCCTGTCAAAGTTACAGAGACTCTAGCCAGGTCCTCCCTCATCTTTACACATGGATTCTGGCTGGAAACACAAGTGTAGTCCAGTGTAAGAAGGACCCAGGCCTCCAGCAGGGACAACACCCCTATGATGGATTTACACAGCTAAACAACTGCTGACACTCTTGTCCTGAAGGCAGCTCTTTGCTCCTCTTTAGCCTTAGAGAAACAGACCCACACGGCCATCAAGTGCTTCCTCTTGTAAGGACACTGTTGCCGTCACCTGTGCCCCCTACAAGAGTAGAATAAGCCCTCGGAGTTGGAAAACTCCAGTCATCTGAGCTCAAGACCTTAGCATGCTTTATAGCCCTAGTAGCTCTCAGGTCTCTCCTAGGTCACCTATCCCACCATCCCTGCTGCCTCCACATCTGATCCAATCACCTCTTAAGTACGTCTGCATCCTACAGAGCCCACTCAGACTGGTCCCCCAACAGGCTGGATCTGCTGCACTGGATACCCTTGAGCCAGAGACCTCAGCTTCTGATGCCCCACATCACTGTTCACCAGTGTCCAAGCCATGGTGTGGCACCCTCACCCCTTCCCTACATGTCTGTCTGGAGTAGCTGAAAGCCAAGTTCACCATCTTTCATTGCAGGAGACAGAAGTCTGAGAGCTTCACTGGGCTAAAGTCAGGGCCAGGTCACAGTGCCTGGGGAAAGTCTCCCATTCCTTCCTCCAGCCCCCAGGCCTCCTTTTTCCTCGGTTTGGGGCTTTTCCATCGAGTCTCTCTAGCTCTGATCTCCATCCACTATCCCATCTGCCATCTAGAGATTCCTCCTTGGACATCCTTGTCCCTCCCACAAGGACCCCCAGGACATCAGGAGGATCTCCCTCCCTCAGGCTCACCTAACACTGGAAGCCTCTGGGTAAGAGCTCAGAATGGAGGACTCTCCGGAGGTGGCGTTGTTCTGCGTATGACCTCCTCCAATCACTGATCCACAGTACAACCCCAGAAGGTACGACCCTGGCCTTGTGTCTCCAACACAAAGGAACATAAGGCTTACTCCATACAGAAACCCAGGGCAGCAGGGGACTTCATCTAGGATCTTTTGAGGGCCCCACAACAGGTGAACAAGTCAGCTTCTCGCAGAAGGGACACCAGATGGTGGTGTGGCAGCTGCCACCATGAATCCTGTGACAAGGTCTCCCAGCTTGCAGTCCACCACCCTCTCCTGGCCACTTCATTGTGCTTCCTTTGCCATCAGCCTCTCATCTGGCCTCCCATTAAGACCCAACACTAAGTGGATTGTCCTCCCCATTTTCTCCTTTGCAGCCCACCATATCGATGAGGACCAAAACTCTGATCCACATTCTCCCGTGGAACCACAGTGTCTGCAGTCATCTGTGCTGTGAGTCTGGAATTCAAAGGTCTTTTCCTATGTTGTTTCCTTTTAGACAGTTATCAATGTGCAGTCTAGCCTGGCCGAGCTAGTGCGTGGCTCTCTTTCCTCACCATCTCCAGTGCTGGAATTACAGCATTGCCACCATGTCTCCCTGATGACTTGTGACCATCGGACTCACCTGCTGGCTTGCACTAAGGAACCTCAGGATTGACTGTCTCTTAAAACCGCAAGCGCAGGACACCCAATCCTCAGGATCAGTACTGTGGACCTTGGTGACTCTCCTCTGTGGCTGTCCTGTTTACTAAAGGTTTTAGGGTGATCTGAGACAGAAAGGGTCAGGCTCAACTCTGTGACTCTGCAGTGGCAGGCAGTGGAGTGACAGGGGTCTGTGCATGCCAGGCAGCAGCTGAGGGGACACTCTGCTGCTGCTGAAGGGAGAGGAGCAGAGAAAAGACCTCAATGTGAAAAGCCTCAGAGATTGAGGTTAGACAAGGGATACTGTTATTAGGACAATAAAAAGGAACACACACACATATACATAAATATACACACATGTATACAAACATATATATTGTATAATATATATATAGCATGTGTGTATATATGCTTTAAATTTTACATGTACGTTTGCCCGTGCTTATGTAAATGCATATACACATGTGCCTAGTTCCCTTGGAAGCTGGAAGAGAATGCCAGATCTCCTGGAGTTGGAGTTATACAAGATTGTAAACCATCATGTGGGTGCTGGGAACCAAACCCTGGTCCTCTGCAACACCGGCCAGTGCTCTTAACCAACTGAGCTGTCTCTCCAGCCTCCATATTTAGCCCAGCCTTTCCTTACCAGCCTATGGGTAACCAGCTGGCCTGTGGCAATGCAAATCAGGTTCCCTGCATGGCTTCCGGTTCTGTGGTATGTGCTGTAGCTAGGCCTCAGCTGGACAAAGGCAGGGATGGCGTTGGTCCACTATGCTACCTGGTGCCTAAGCGCGAGTAACTATTTTCTGAAGAAAGGTACCCAACAAAGGAGTGTCACTGTGATGTGGCTTTGAGAGGTTAGTAGCCACTAGAGTCCTACTGATGTGGTCTTTGAGGTCCCCAGGAAAGAGAAGATGCAGACATGAGCATGTTCATTCTCCATCCATCCTAGCCAACACAGTGCTGATATCCAGAGACAACATGGAAAGCCTCCCAGGATCCTTTTTCGGCTTGTGGTCTAGATGGCTCCTGTCCAGGGACTCTAAAGGCTTCAGAATTCAAAGCCATTGAGTTCTAATTCCATCAAAGTCAATTTTTCATTAAAGTTTCCATTAGCCTTTTCCTGTACGAGTACTCAAAATGGATTCTTAACCCATTTTGAAAGGTTGGAAAAAGTTAACAGCTTCCTCAAGGTGTTTTGTGTTTGTAAGGCCTTCTGGTATGCTTTGTCTTCATTCTAGAGATTGTCACTCCCAGAGAGGTAAGCACCATGCGAGGTCTGGAAGGCACACAGAATATGCAAGACTGGGTACAGGTAGCATCTTTGTCTGCCACTCATGGGAAGGCTTCTAGGGCTCATCTTAGCAACTCTGCCCCTCAGCTTTCCTGCAAGGTAACTTCAAAACTGGTGCACTTACAGAGGCTAAGGGAATAACTCAATGGGACTGTAGGGTTGGCTCAGTGGCTACAGTACTTGTTGCTTTTGCAGAGGAACCTCAGTTCAATTTACAGCACCCACATGGTGGCTCATAACCATCTGATCCCACAGATACAAAGCCCTGTTCTGATCAATGTGGCACCAGGTACATACATGGTGCACATATGTGCATGCAAACAAAACACTCATACACATTAAATATATATTTATATATATTTAATACATATAAATATATATTTATATAAATAAAAGAAAATAGCTGATCATATATACATAAACATTTGTTTGGTAGAGTTTTTTTTTAATTGGCAACAGATTATATTGAAAAAAATTGAGAAAGTGATTTCCCATTTCTCTAAGGAAAATGACAAATACACATTTACACAGCCATCGTGGACCATCATGATACAGACGGGAACTGGTAATGACATTTGTAATTTTGGACAGACACATGACTATTAACCATTTTTATAGTATTTCAGAGACAAAACAATCTAAAGGCAAAAATGTCTATCGCCCAGAAGCCCAGGCTGCCCAAACAGGTGCTTTGGTGGCTACTCCAGGCTGTTCGTTCAGGATGCACACATTCAGCGGGGATAGCCTGAGCCCAGGACAGGCTGAGCTTTTGTGTACTGAAAGTGTAATTTTTAAAACTGACACTTCAGCAAACACTAAAAAAGGTGCATTTTGCTTATGGCATGTGTGTGTGTGTGTGCAGTGTTTAGACCTACTCTCTTAGTATGTGGCATGTGTGTATGCAATGTTTAGACCTACTCTCTTAGTATGTGGCATGTGTGTGTGTGCAATGTTTAGACCTACTCACTTAGTTTGTGGCATGTGTGTGCAATGTTTAGACCTACTCTCTTAGTTTGTGGCATGTGTGTGTGTGCAATGTTTAGACCTACTCTCTTAGTTTCACTGTTGGACATCTCTCCTGTCTCTTCCATAAGTTCTCACATATAGAGAAGGTAGACTTAAGATTTCCATTAGAGCCAAATTTGGTGGTTCGTGATTAGATTCCCAGGAAGCCTAGACAAATTTGAGGCCAGCCTGGAATATACAGTAAATTCTAGGCTAGCCTGAGCTACAACCCAAGACCCTGTCTCCAGAAAACAAAGTAAAATGAATAAAAAGGGATACTGCATAGATTTCAGTGCCCCCGTGTGTCTCTTAGAGATGTCACATTATAAAGCTGACATTTGAAGAAACTTTGCCAGGTGGGGTGGCTGCATGACTGTAATCCCAGCCATTTGGAGGTGGAAGCAGTCCAGTCCAGAGCTCAAGGTCATCCCTGACTAGCATGGGCATCCAGGCCAGCCTGGGCTATATGAAACTGTCTTAAAAACAAAACACAATCAGAAAACTGTTTTGAGATTATTTCAAACTGACACGAAGGCCACAACAACAAAACAGACATCCTCTTCATGGTCCTCAGCGGCTGCCATCTGACCATGTGTGTCTTGCATCCCCTTGCTGTGTTTACCTGTCCGCACTTCCTGAGTCATCTGAGAGTCAGTTTGAGAATTGAGGTTCCATGACTCCAACACAGATGAGGTCACTCTCTCAGGGCCTGTGATGCAGCCCACACAGGACCTGAACATTACCATGGCTGCTGCGCTGCCCTCAGAACAGCCTCTGCCCAACAACACAGGGTATCCCACCAGCCCAGGGCCAGGATCCGTGCCAGGCACTCAGTGCATGTAACTGTCCTGTCTCTGGTCTCCAGTCCTGGGAAATGGTCGCAGGAGTTGTTGAGGGGCGCTAACACTTGAGCACACCTGACCCCACCTACCTTTCCCAAGTGCCTCTGCTGGTCTCACAGTGAACTTCTGACTCTACTTAGTTCTGGCTGAATTATAGGACTTAGCATCAGAGTCTGGGAGAGCTCGGAGGCAGGGCATGTTCCCCCACTACACTGGTGGCAAAGGAAGGTGAACTACAAGGGATCCATGAGCCAATCTGAGGTCATGACCAATTTCGGCTGAGGACAGCATGGGAACACCTCTGTCAGCAGAGGCCAACTTCATGTTGCCATCGTTTTTTCTAAAACTTTGCAATCTGATTCATGTAATTGGGCAATTTACCCACCCTGTAAATGTCTCCGTTCTACTGGAGTGGCTTCATATGGTTTAAATTAAGGTACAACTGGGCCACTGCCCAGTTAATCCCATTAACACAGATAGCTCATGTGAATAACCAACTTCTCGAGACTTCCTTAAGTCACAGGGAAGTGCTGAGTTACATAATCAAAAAGTCTGGAAAAGAAAATTGCTTTGATGCTTTTCAGAATTTCAAACTAGTTACTTAAACTTGAAATGACTGTTTTTGGCATTGAATCAAATCGTATTTCCTGTACACACAGGTCCTAGGAAATAAAGTGAGTCAGTCGTGGTGCCTTGAGGTTGGGGTTTAATGGGTGGGAGGGTGCTGAGACTTCTGTTCACAGCAGTATAGCAGGCTAGACACCCTGGAAATCCCTCAGACCCAAGTGGATTCGAAAATATTTGTTTTTCAGCCATCATCTTGTTCTGTATCCTGGGCTGGCTGTTGTGGTTCAAAAGAGAATGGTCCCCACTGGTTCATATATCCTAGTTCTTGGTCCCTAGTTAGTGGAGGTGTGGCTTTATTGGAGGAAGTGTGTCACTGGGGATGGGCTTTAAGGCTTCAAACACCTGGCCCCAATCCCAGTGTCTTTCTTTCTGCCAGGTGTTTATAGATCAAAATGTAAGCCCCCTCAGCAACTTTTCCAATGCCATATCTGCCTGTCTGTTGCCACACTCCCCACCACGATGGTCATGGACTCACCCTCTGGAGCTGTATAAACTCTCTCTTCTATATTGCCTTGTCTCTTTGCAGCAACAGAGAAATAACTAAGACGCTGGCCTTGAACTTCTCGTACTCCTGCCTCAGTATGCTGAGTGCTGGGATTATAGGTGTCAATCTGTGTGTGTGGCTTGAAAATATGTTTTTTAAATGCATTGTTAGAATGGCACAAGGTTAAGAGAAAGTCACAGAAGCTGAGACCTGGGTGAGTACCAAAGTCCTTAATGCCAACAGTCTAAAAACTACCAGACCCTTCCAGATGAATTCAAAGTGGGGAAAGCTTTAAAAGCTATCAGCAAGAAAAAAAAAAAAAAAAAACTACTGACTTCTGCCAAGTAGCAGCAGACGCTGAAAGTCAGGCGAAGGTTCACAGCATGAAGAGATTCTGCAGGGCTTTGCTGTGAGCCACCGCCTCATGAACATGATGATACATACTTAGTGCTTTTCTATATAAGTTAGAAGGGTAAGCTGGGCTCATCAAACAGAAATCAGTCAGTGTTTCAGGCAGGAAAAGAAATCCCACATAGAATTTCTATGCAGTAAGCACAGAAAACAAAGACACCAAGTGTGACCACAAATCTAGACACACATAGGCTCTACCCAAATTCATATAGACTGGTCTTTGTATTAGTGGGTAGGTAGGGATGTGTGTGTGTGTGTGTGTGTGTGTGTGTGTGTGTGTGTGTGTGTGTGT